>CM028134.1:376475000-376825000 GCA_016271365.2 Neoceratodus forsteri | reverse complement strand
TTGCTTTTGTTAACCGGGTAAGTCACACTAGACAGCCAAGTGCCTATTTTCAGGTGAGACCCAGGAGGGTTACAGAGAGTTTACATACAATCATGAGCGAGGTTTACATCTAGATGCAGGACGAGCATAAACAGGGTAAGGAAAGGTGAGTGAACAAACAGTCAAGTCAAAAACCTAGGTTTACATCAAGATACATGACAGCTTAACAGGGCTATCGTAGGAAGCTAACAACAGATGGAGACAATATAGTACAGGATACGTACAGTGCTAACAGAAGATACAGTTACCCGAAGGGTAAGTACACCAGGGGATACAATATAAAATGTACCCCAGAGTAGTTTGGTGCATAGGGGTGAGAATACCCTTATGCCATCAGAAAATCATAAAAAGAATACAAGTGCCAGCTCTATAGGAGAGGCCCAGCTTGCCATTTGAAGCCTTACAGACGTTTTGGATGTGCAGAGTGAGACCTAATGGGGTGAGATTTAGGGTTGACAACCCCTAGGAAGAATCCGCACAGGATTTGCTTTAGGGATGGGGTTGGGGTTTTAGTGTTGGAAACCCTAAAGTCACATTTCCCTACTTTTGTTGTTTTAGCCTCAACTCTAACCATGCATTAACAGAGTTTTTTTGCTAAGAATTTCCTTACTTTTCGAAATAGTATAATTGTATTTGTCTGTGGAAGTGCAGGGCCCAATCCCATCCATCTGTAGCTTTTCAGATAGTGTAACTGTATGCTTATTTGCCAGTGGGAGCACAGGGCCAATCACTCCATAGAAGCGTTTATGTACGTTGCTGTGGAAGCGAAAGGCCATCTGGACCCAGGGCTTACATCTGTAGCACAACAGCAACCCAATTGTCAGCATAGCCTTGTTACCCAACCTCATGAACTCGGTACTGAAAGTTTTCAAATCCCCACTGAAACATCATTCCATGCCACCATAATGTCATTCTGCACCGGAGGTACAAAAACACATTTTAGCGAAGATTTGAAAAAAATGACAGCCGTCACATTTATGAGCTGGTGTAAAGAAATGGCTATGTTTAAAATTTGGGGTGAAAATATTGAAAATTACTAAAGTTACGAGCAAGCATAGCTTAATTTCAGTGGATGCACATAACTTCGCAATTTTAACATATTTGACCCGAAATTTTGAACATACCCCTCTTATGACCCCACCTTATGAATAAGGGCAGTGGAAATTTTAAAATATTGCCTGAAAAGTGATTTCACCAAGCCACCACAAAATTGCCTTTCAAGGCAGATTTACCGATTCCAGTGACATTGTCATTTGGGGGTCTCAGACATACCTGTGTGAAAATTTGGTGCCAAAATATTGAAAAATGGCAAAGTTATGCACCACAGTTGAAAACCCCATTGAAATATACAGAGCGACACTTATTTCTCATATAGCAGTCGCCGGTTCCAGCAGCAAAGCCGTGTCTTGGATCAGAGAGTGGATCTTTATCCTGGGACCTGTTCAGGTGAGAGAGAGAGAGAGAGAGAGAGACAGACATTGTGTGTGTGTGTGTGTGTGTGTGTGTGTGTGGAGGTCTGGGGGGGGTGCCAGGTGCTCAATGGGAGGTCGGGGTGGGGCACATCACCGAGGCACTTTTATTTTATATTTTTTCCTGTTAAAAAAATAAATAAATAAAACACTGACGGCCCGTCTTTATTTCAGGGAGTAAAGTAAATGAGGGGTGGGGGTGCCACTAGACACCAGGGAAAATGAGAATCATGGGTACGACAATTGGAGGGCGGGATTGCCACAAAACACCAGGGCAAATTATCACAACATGGATGACGATCGGAGGGTGAGGGGGGTGCCACTAAACACCAGGTAAAGGATTTTTTCTCCACCAAAAACAATCTTCTTTCGTCACTCGTGATATGAAAAAAGAAGATTTATAAAGTTAAATAAAACACAACTGAAGGGCATTCCCTCAACAGTTAAGTGCAGAAGCCAGCTAAGGGTATCCTGATATGCAGGTACATGTGTTGGTTGCGCCCCACAATGTCATTTGTGGGGGGGCGGGCAAATTAGAATTTTTAGCAAAAATGGAAAACAAGATGGTGGCCAAACAAAAATCGATTTTCCACTGACGAAAAAGGAGGACATCAATCATTTCATACAGTTATCTTGAGGTGCATACTGAGCATGCTCAGAACCAATTTACAAAAAATGTAAAATTAAATAACTTTGGAAAGGATCAATATTTGTTTACCAAATCAGCAAAAGGCACATCTGTAGATTATCCCCCTTCTACCCTGTAAATTTCAGGCCAAACTTCCAAAACATCTGGGCAGTAGCCAAATTCAAAGAAATCTCATTCAAAACCAATAGTGGAAAAAAAAAAAATGAAAAATTCACTTTTTCACTGTCCAGATCTTGGAAACCGCATATCCAACCAGACCACCACTTGATGCATCCAGATATCTACTACACGAGATCACGCATACAAAATTTCATGCAAATCAGTTGAACGGTTGTGAAGATACTGAAGTGCAAAATTTTGGATTTGACATAGAAAACCCAGTTCAACCCTAAATATAGTGGCGCTACGATGCCACGCCACTATAATACATAATTAAACATACTGTGCTCCATGCAGGAGTAGCTGAAGCGGAGACAGCATAATCCAGCTTGAGAGAGAGAGAGGGAAATGCTTGTCCTGCTACTGAATCACCTTCAGTGGTCAGACGGGGGCCCAGGCATCCTGGGTGACATGCAACATGACTCCTCCCACATGCCGGTGTCAACTCAGGGGGTGAGTACTTGTCACCACTTTTTTTTTTTTTTGAATTATCTTTTTATTGCTATTTCCTTATATAAATAGCCATAAAGCATCAGTATCCATCGACTTCATCTTACATCTGTTCTGTTCAGCACTTGAATAAAGCAGTCATCATCTTCTACAAAGCAATCATCTGATGCCATATATTGCTCTACAAAGTCACAACTGTAAAAAAAGCAAACTGATATAAAGAGTAGCATAGAAAAGAGAGAAAACAGATTAAAAGAAAACAAAAAAAGAAAAAAAAAAAGCAGCATGTAACAGTGCACTCTGCTAATAACAGATTTCCTTTTTTATTAAATTGTACCTAATCTTACACCAGGCAAGGCCATATTGCATATCCATCTCCCTACTGAGATTACTATTCATGAATGAACCATATCAGTTCAGGTCATTACTCATCTCCCAATCAAGAAGCCAGGTGCATGTAGTAGGCATAGGTTATCCTACTCCGTTCTCAAGACCTGGGCCTCTTGGGGTCCACAAACCTTCCTCAGTCAGCCAAAACTTCCAGTTTCCCCTAAGTATACAGGCTAGTCTCTATTGTCAAAACCTGTAGTACCATGTTTTTCCATTGAGTCGCTGTAGGTGTGACACATGAAACCCATGTATTTTGTATCCCTTGTCTAGCTACCACTAATAGTACTCTGATCCATCGGGGGTACAACATCCAGTCCTCCTCTACCCCATCTTCAATTCGCAACAGCACTGAAAGCGGGGTGCCCGGGGATGAGGATCTGTCTCCCCCATACCGGCAAGAGTTTTAGCCCATCTCCCACCAATATGGTTGCACTTTGTTACACTCCCCAAAATAACAGCAGTAGGTTCCACTGTCCTCCCACACGGGGAAACGGGACGATGCCTGGGTGGAACTTATGAACCACACTTGGGGGACAGTAAAGCCTATGCAGAAATTTGTATTGCGACTTTGTATTTACTGTATAGTAACAAGTCCATATATGTGTTTCTTACCGCTCCCCAGTTCTGCTCACTTACTGGCTGTCCCATATCCACTTCCCACTTTAGTCTCACCTTTTCGGAGAGGTCTGGGAAATATTGCCTGTCCTGCTTTGCCATTCAGCCTATCAGGTCCTTCTCTTCCCTCCTTGCCCTATAAACTTGCTGTTCAGTCTCCACTAGGTTAAAGGTCCCCACTGGGTCTCTGTTCAGGCCCTTAATGAAATGTTCAAGCCTATAGATACCTGTAAAAATTAGTTTGTGGGATCCCCAGTCCCCCCTGTAGTTCCTCAAAAGAGGCAAGATCCGAGCTATTATACAAATCTCCCTGGCATCGGATTCCCTTCTCCTGCCATACACTAAACCCCTGGTCCTCTAAGCCCACCAGGAAACCTGGATTTTGGGCTATTGGGACCAGCAGGGTATGATCCTCTTCCGCCCCCTCCATTTCTTAATTTTGTCCCAGGCTTAAAGAGTCCACACAAATCAATGGATTAGGAGTCGAGAGCCATTTATATGCCTGCCTGCCGCCCACCACTAAATAGGCCAAAGGTCTCCCCGGGCAGTCCACCTCCTCCAAGTCCACCCAACTTGCCACTTTCCCTCTATTTACCCAGTCTTGGATGTACAGATGTTGGCTGGATAGGTAATAGCCTTGAACACCTGGGAACCCCAGCTCTCCCTTTTCCCTTGCAGATTTAAGCCCATGGGATCAGGAAACACACACGTGGGTCAACTGATAGTTCAGGTAGGGAAAAGGGCGAGTTGCTTGTTCAGAAACCAGGGATGTCTGGACAGGGAAACTATGAAATACATAATTTAAAATACAAGTGTTGCCATCACTAGATTATGGGGATACGTTATACAGTGGGGCTTCACAGGATAAACTATCAAAACTGGATGTGCTTTATAATAAACTAGCCAGATTGATCTTAAGGTGTCCAATATCTACACATCATTGTAACCTATATAAATCTTTGGGTTGGGTGACATTGGCTACAAGGAAAGAAATACATACCAGTCTATTTGCTTACAAGGCTGGGTTAGATCTTGTCCCAATGTACCTGTACGACAGAATACATTTCAGGGATATTGTTCCATCTTTAAGAAACTCAATTTTTGCAGATGAATGTTCCAGAAAATGTCCTCAAAAGATCTCAGTGCTTTAGCTACCAGGTTACAAAATTCTGGAATGCGTTACCTTGTCATTTTAGAATACCCCTAACCAAACCGTTGTCAGCAAACTCTCTAAAGAAGCACCTGCTTTTAAATGTTAAGGCCTGTAAATGTTTTAAATTAATGATGTATAACTTAGAGGTCTTTTTTTTTTGTTTGTTTGTTTGTTTATTCGTATGCCTTTTGTAAAATTTGATGTCTGTAGACTACCACTGCAAATAATTTTATACACAATGGTTATTCCTAATAAAACAACAACTAAACTCATCCTCGGTCTCTTCCCCTGCCAGATGAAGGAAGAGAACCCTCTCTCCATTCTCCTGATATCTTCCCTGGAAGGGCCTGTGGGTAACATCTGCATAAAACATAATAGTCTCGGGAGCATATTCATTTTAATCAAGTTTATGCACCCGAGCCACGGGCTAGGCAGTGTCCTCCATCTACTGGAATCTTTCATAATGATCTCCATTAAAGAAGTATAGTTGAGACTGTACAGTCCCCCAGTCTTGCCCCACCTGTATCCCCAGGTAGGCGAGGGACCCTCTCACCATTTGGAGTCCCCATATATTCTCTCTAACCTCCCCCACAGTGTCTCCCAGAAACAGAATATGTGATTTGAGCAGATTTTGTTTCTAGCCAGAAAAACGCAGCAAAGGAGGAGGACTTTCAGGAGGGCCAGCATAGACCAGTCAGGCTGTGTAATAAAAATCCATAAATCAATCATCAGCGTATATGGTTGTGTGAACCCCCCATTTCCCTCCCAATCCTCCCACAACTTTCTCTAATTTTAATGGCAAGACTCTATAGCAAGGGCAAACAAAAGAGGGGAAGAGAGGGCACCCCTGCCATGTTCCACAGTAGAGCCGAAATTCTTCTGAGGGTGCCCCATTCACCAGCACCCTTGCTGTTGGTTCCCGCTAAATCATGCCCACCAGCTCCACAAACCCACCTCCCAAGCCCAATCTCTTCAGTACTTCAAAAAGGTACTCCCAATCTATTATATCAAATGTGTTCTTGGCATCCATGGACAGCACACACGCCTGCCCCGGATGCAGAGAGCCCCACCACACTACGTTTAGCAGGCGTCTCATGTTATGGTAGGATAACCTATCCTGCAAGTACCCGGTCTGGTCCGCATGCACTATACTTGGCAAAATGCCTTCAAGGCGACAGGCCAACACTCTCGCTATGATCTTACTGTCACAGTTTAGCAGGGAGACAAGTCTGCAGGAGGCACAGTCCTGCATGTCCCTACCGGGCTTTGGAATGAGACAAATGTTAGCCTCATAGCAAGATTTAGGAAGGCCCCTCTCTCCCCTTGCCTGCTCCACAAGGTCCCTCAGTGGCTTTGTTAGTACCCCCTTAAGTTCCTTATAATAATATTCTCCTACGAAACCATCTGATCCACCTGCCTTTCCCTTCTCTATCTCCTCCAAAGTTACCGGGGCTCCAAGCATCTCCCTCAGAGCAGCAGAGATAGTTGGGAGAGTAATCCCCTCTATAAATCGCTCAGTTTGACGATTGGCGTCTTCACATTCTGCTGTGTATAACCTCTCATAGAAGTCCTTGAATCACTTTCTAAATCAAAACACTGTCCGTCACAAGGCTGCCATATTCATTTTTAACAGCTGTAATGTGCCCTGAAGTCCACCCTCCCTTCGCTAAACATGCCAACAGGGGGCTTGGCCTATTTCCCCATTCGTATAAGTGTTGACTAGCAAATAATAATCTCATTTTAGCTTCCTCCATAAGCAGCAGATTCAAGGCTTCCCGGGTCACAGTGATGTCTCTCAAAATTTCATGTCCTCCCTTGTCAGTTTCTTCTTTAAGTCTTTTATAGAGTGCTCCAACCGTTCTGTCTGCAACTTGCACTCATTTTTCACCTGATAAACATAACTATTGCCCCCCCCAACCCCATAAAGGCTTTTTCTATCTCCCAATATAATCTCGCAGAGGATGCTGATCCCTTATTTGTATGAGCGCACAGGTCCCATTGATCTTTAAGATATTTGTGCAATTTTTTCCTGGCTAGCATATATGTAGGGAACTGCAAGCCAGTCCTTGTAGACTTTTCCCTTGTCCCTCGACTTGTCAGGCGAACCATAGCATGGTCAGAGATAACGATGGGAGTCAGGACCACGCCCTACGTCCACCACCCTATCATATAGCCCCTTTGGGATACACACATAGTACAGTTTGGACCAGGATTTGTGTGAATTAGGAGTAGGAAGTGTGCTCCTTAGCCCCAGAGTTCTTCGCTCTCCAGCCATCTATCATATCGAGTTCCCCCATCCCCAAATCTCCAGGTCTCCATCTCTATTTGTCATCATTCTAAAGGAGGCAAGTGGGATAAATGTAAAAGAGAAAAATTCTGCCTTCTGTGCCATACAACATTTGATCACACACACACACACACACACACACACACACACACACCACCCCCACCCCCACACAACCCCTGTGTTCCTGGAATCCAGGTGGAGGCAGGTCCTGCTGTGAGGAAAGCAACATAGGACTGTCTAGTGTGAAAGCAGGGGTGGTATTTGAGTCCTCCAGGGGATCAGATCCGGTGTCAGCAGATATGCAGGTCCAGTGTCAGAGCAGGAAGCTGTCTGTGGACAAAAAGGATGCAGCTGCAACAGTAAAAAAAAAAAAAAAAAGTGTATACGCGGCTGCAGGCAGCGAAAGACAGAATGAGAAGGGTGCAGGAATCAGATAAGACCAAGGAACACAGTGTGTGGGGACTAGAAGAGAGCTGAGGTCTCCACGCAGCTAGACAGCTGTCAAAACAAGTCAAGTGGCTATTCTACTTTGCATTACTGTTGTCTGAAAGTTTTTTTTTGTTTTTTTATATAAATAGCACAAAGCAAAGTCAGACATCTGCACAAAGCAATCTTCTGCTATGTCTTGAAGGTGCTGGATCAAGGGTTATAATTTAAACAAATGGGGTTTATTGTTCTATTTCCCTATTCAGTACAAACAGATACCACCCGTTTGCGTTTACAGGTTTGTGCAACAAGGAAGGGGGAGTTACATCACATAGCAACTGTATCGAAATAGCAAATCAGACAAGTGTGCATATCTCTACACTGTCCCACATTAGAAGGGAAGCCCCTCATTTTACCCCCAGAACCCCTCTGTCCATACCTCTCAGCTATTCCACATTAGGAGAGATGTCCCTAATTTTATGCCGCAGCCCATACCTCTCAACTGCCATACAGTGCAAGAGACAGTCACTTAACCCTCAGTTCATACCTTGCAACTGACCCAGATTACGTTGGGGGACAGTCCCTCATTTTACCACTCAGATCCCCTCTGTACCACATGGAGGGCACTGTCCCATATTCAACAACAACATTTTAAAGCTAATTTCACAGGACAGCAAACCCTGCAATCACAAATTTGATGTATTCAGTATTTTGCCTCAGTGTGTCACACATCTGGTGATTAAAGGTCGAGAGGTATTCGTGTGTATGCTCCAGAGTCCCTGTGGCCTGGCCGGCCTCCCACTGTGGCCACCAGAGCATTTTCCTGAACTTGGGTCATCTGCACAGCTGAGCCATCGGGATGGCCTTAGGTAGTCACTTATTCAACCCTCATAACCAGCCTGGGTTCGAATCCCACACAAGGTATTTTTCTCAAACAAACTGTTTGTGCATGTGGGTTGAGGCATTAGAGAGCACAGCTGCTGCTAAGATGTGGCGAGAGAGAGATCCTGTTCCTACACACAAAAATAAAAAATAATTTAACAATCTTATTTTATTTTCTGTGCAAGTCTATCATCAATGTAAAGTGCATACCTTTGTGCACGCAGTTACCTATATTGAAGTTACATGGGGGAGTCCAAACAGCAACGCTGCAGGACGAGGTTCAAAACCACAGCCCTCGACCTCAGGCCAGGCCACTGAGCAAGCATACGTGCCAATGGTCAAGGATAACATTAAAACCTTCCTAACTGTCCATTCTGTTTACAGCAAAAGCTATACATGTCAAAGTGGAGACGATTGTAAAGCAAATAGATGAGTAGGGTGTGAAAACTGATGCAGCTATCTCCACCGCCATGGCCGTGAACACGAGACCCAAGTTCTGGCAGCAATTGGCAAGCTGGCTCAGGGAAATGCTCAACTCTGCTTCCGCCTGCTGGAGAACATGACAAGGGTGCCTTACATTAGACAGTAAAGCATGCCATAAGGCAGTAAAAGCGATTAACTTTTAGTCTTGTTACACTCCTGACTACCAAATACACTGAATATACCTCCCAACGAGCTTGGCAGCTGCTTCAGGAGAGCCTACAGAATAACATGATGGATTAAAGTTAAGAAAGATAACCCTCATACCATACTCAGTATAGCCACCGAAACAGAGGTCAACCATCAATTTTTCACAGAAGCCAGAGAATAACAGCAACTACCATATGACAGGTAGGTCATCCACAAGTGTTTTTTTTTTTTTTTGTTTCGTTAACAGTATGTTCCTGTCCCCAGGTGGTGCCTTGCCTCTAGCTCCCATCCAGGGGATCCTTTTAGTCTGATCAGTGCTCCTTAAACTACATTGCCTTACATCCCGCATTTGCGGCCACCTCCCATGTGGTTTACTATGGGGAAACACAAGTACCATGACGTGGTCCTCGAAGGCCCCAATTTTTGGAGTGCCCAATGGACATGGGAGGTGACAAGCCCCACTCATCATACTGCCACCAACAGTGATTTTGTTTTTCCTGCCCACCTCCCTCTGCATGGACACGCACACTTGCAACAGTCTGGGGGAAACTCCAGGCAGTGTGCAGTCACCCATGCTGCCAACGGCACCTCCAACAGGCAGAGCTCTATGAGCAGTACTGCCCTGGCCCTCTGACTGGGAAGAGGGTTTTCAAGCAAAACGCTCCAAGTGCTCCCTGCTGACCTCTACTCCCAACATTCTGGGCAAGAACCCCTGTCGCCAGCGTGTCAGAGTGGTCCCCCATTACTCAGCACAGCAGAGTCTGCATAATCCACATGCCCCAGGATATAGCACAGTAGTACTAGTAGTAGTACCCGTTTACATGTGGCACCTTTCCTCGGAGGCTCAGGGCACCATTACAATCAGATAATTTACAATTAGTGTGCACGAACAGTGCTGTAAAACTGACACTTTCCTTTAGGGTGGGGTTGGCGGGGGGACTGCTATTAAAACATAGCAAATCGACACAAAAAGGCATGCACGCCAAAAGAAACAAGTCTGCCCAGTAATTTTCAAAAAAGTAGTCGATTTATTTTCAGCAGAGCTTATACAAAGCTTATACTTCTGTACAAGTTATTTCTCACCAGCATATGGCACATCCACCATGCCCCAGCGCTTCGCCTCTAATGCAAGGCTATTAAAACGTAACAGGTGGGAGGGGAGAGAGATTGGCACGAAAATGGATATGCTAGGAGATTCTCGTGGTGATCTTTTGACATTCAGCATGGTAATTCTAAGGGATAAATCCACTGTTTCTCTTCAGACACAATCGTCAATCACCATCTACTCAATCTTAGATAACCTGGCACGAGAATAATTTTTCTACGCATTGTCATCAACTGGGGTCATGTATTTATTTTGTTTTTGTATTGTCTATGTAATAGTGATGTATCAGGTTATTACGTTATAAAAAAAAAAAAAATCATTCAATAAAGTACACTTTATAAAAAACAGAAAGAAAAAAAATCTTTGACATTGGACTTGTGGCCCATAAAGGGAAAGGCTTGGTTACAGTGAGAGGAGAGTATTCTTAGATGGCGTCAGAGGGGCCGATGTGTTAACAGAGTGGTAGCACTACTGCTCGTGGCACCAGCGATCTGGGTTCAGGAACAAGCCTCAGGTTGTCTGAGCTGGGATGGGGAGGACTGAGCATCCCAAAAGGATGCTGTCCTCTGAGGAGGGAGGGAAGGATGCCACACCTCGCTCAGCTACGGCCATCTGTGTACAGAGGGGAGGACGCCATCAGGCATTTGGTTGGGGTGTGCCTCTGCACACCCACAGCCTGGTCTCGTGTTCTCCTGCCAACATCCGGGGGGGAGGGGAGAAGAGATGTGGAACAAACCGTAAATCCCCCTCCACCAGGCAGCATGACAGCTGATGTCTGGCCAGATGGCGGTACAGCTGCTATGCCAGTGAAGGGAGCAAAAAGTATAGCTATAAAATATTGATGTTGGAGAGGAAGGGAGACAGACTTGAATCAGAACCTCTTCAGTTTTGCCCACCTCTACTCCAGACTAATTTGTTCCATTAAGAAAAAAAAACTTGGCTCCTCTAAAGGGAATTCACCAATTCACTTGAAAGAAAAAGGCATTGGCATGACTTAACAGCTCTGACATGGACTTACAGTATGGGAAACAGTACAGTTCTTGCATGTTTTCTACAAATAGGTCCTATACTTCCTCTGCTGTGTAATACAGTACTATACATCTCTACACCTTCTGCAGCTTTGCATTACAGCTGCACACAGGTCACCTCCTGCTGAGTTGCTGTTCCTTGGAGAGAGCAAAATAATGTAATTTGTCTTTTCCTGTTTTGGCCACGTCCACCAGTCTGCTATTATCTTCGCTAAGCAGTCTTAATAACATCAGCAGTAACATAAGATTAGGCCAGATCAGAGACTGGGCAGCATAAAAGAAGAAATCAGAGGGAAGGAGGCCTGGGCAAGCCATGAAGTGGGCAGACATGACTATTTAGAAAGGGAAGGGAAGGGCAAACACAGGTAGCAAGACAGATCCCAGGCTTGCCTCTTTAGGGACCACTGTGAGATAAAGGACTGAAGGCAGAGCTCCAGAGGGAAGGGACAGTCCAAAAAAACGCTTGACCATCAGACAAGCAAAATCTAGGAGTAAGGAAGGCATGAGGGTGGTTATGACTAATGTACATAGATATACAGATAAATACATAGAAATCATTTGCAGAAAAGACCAATAGTACATCAAGTCTGCCCATATTTATAACTAACCCCCTGACCTAATGTCTTGGGGGGGGGCTAATCCCCCCCATTCCACACCCCAACTTCTGCATCCATTCCCTTTCTACGTCATGTTCCTATGTGTATGGGTCTGTTTGTTCTGTCACAACTATGTTTGTACTCATTCAGTGTTCTTATATCTACTACTTCCTCTGGCAGTTTGTTCCATGAATCCACCTCTCTTTCAGTGAAAAAGAACTTTCTCGCATTTCCTGTTAACAATGTCGACAGAAAAATGCCTATCAGACCAGCAAGTCTGTCCACTCGAACTGCTCACCCTGACCCCAAGTGGCCATCTCCCATATTTAAAGGGAACGTTCCCTCAACCTAGTTTCTGTGTAGCTGTGCAGCCTATATGCATGAACAATGATTCCCTCTCTGGCATCCCCCCAATTTCATCCAAATTAAAATATAGATGAGGTTACGTCACTCTATTTTGCCCTGGTGTGAAAACCTATTTTTCTCCATTCCAAAGGTCATGACCCCTCTCATGCAAGGCATCATGGGAGTTGATGAGTACATGCATAAGCCAGCAGAAGTTTCTCATTCAGTTCTGTTGCAGGTCTTGTGAAGTTCCTGTATTCTCTAAAAGCATATTTTTCTGGAGAGCTACACTTTAAAGTACAGAAAAACAGCAGGGCACTTACTATACCGTAAATCCTAAGGAAATTAGGAGGGTGCAATAGAAGCAATCAGTGTGCTCGCCTTTCGAAGTACACAGGAAAAACAGCGTAAAAGGCTGAAAGGACATTCCCTTTAATATCGGGAAGGGAAGGGCTTCCAGCACCAAAATGCGCGGGCAGATGAGTAGGGCTTGGGGCGACAACAGCAACTGGGTGGGCAGTGAGCAGACTATTTAGAGGGAGGTGAGCAGACACTGGTAGTAAGAAGGAAATCCCAGGTTTGCCTTCTTAAGGACCACTGTGAGATAGAGGACGAAGAAGTGGAGAGAGGGAGTGCCAGAGGGCATGGAGCATTCAAACAGTACGCTGCTTGGCCAACCGACAAGTGACATCTAGGAATAGGAAAGCAGCGACAATGGTTAGAACAAAGATTGGTGGGGGTGACGTCAAAAGTGTAAAGAGGACAGTAAGTAAAAGTGTTGGCCCATTTGCACTACACACACACAGTCCCTTTGTTTTAAAATATACAATGTTTAGCACATCAGATGCTACTATACTTAGCCAACCGACCCAAAACAGACAAAACTGTACTGGCTAGTCCAGCCAGACCAGCCAGTGCAGTTTATATCATTTTGGTCCCTCTGTTCTGACTGGTCCAGATTCAGTCTAAATTAAGACTATATATGAAATGCAGAACAGTGGACATTTTACCATTTTGGTCCAGTCAGTCTCCGGATTTCACCCAAATCACCACCCTACATGAAATCCAGACCAGCTGGAACAGATGGAGTAAAAAAAAGTAAAAATTAGTCTGACTGGTCCAGCCACACACAAGTTGCACCCAATCTAGCTGGTCCAGCAGAACCAGCCAATTCAGTTTTTACTGCTTTGGGTCCAGTCCAGTTGTTCAGATTTCACTCATACCCGTATGCTACATTAAGACAGAGCAACTGTGAATCAATATCACTCATGTCAACTAAACCTGTTAATTTCAAAAGAGCTGCACTACTTCTAAGAGTGCAAAGGTTGGAACATTTTTACCATTCCATGAAGGAAAGTTCTAAGCAATAACGACTGGGAAGTTGGTCATTTCTGAGTGATAAATGACTGGCTGAGGGTGGGGTGGGGGATGGGTGGCCCAAGGCACAGCTGATTGCTACTCCTATCTAGCCGGCCATTAACCCAAGGAAACAGCTGCGTTCTCAGCTGTATAACAATTTTCATTTTACAGTTTGTGTTTTTTTTTTTAATTACTTTTTGCGTTTGTGTGGGGTGGCGCATGCAGTGTGACATGAGAACGTCTTATGTTTAACATGTTTCATGCCATTAAGAGTCAGCTAGCGGTTGGATCAGTCAGTCATTTTGAAGGCATACTTAACCGATCCAGCAGACAATCAGAAGCCTTGGTAGACTCAAGAGTATGTAATATTTAATTTACTTATTTGAAAATTGGTCCCTGAGAAAGGCACTCCGAGTCAAGGCTCGGGGGTTTCAAAGTGCAACCCGGGATAAAGGGAATACAATAATTCATATACAGCAGTGAAAAAGCAATCCAAACAGTGAACAACGTAATTAGACTTGTTTTCTATTGTTAATACTATCACTATTTCTATAGCTCTTGACGAGTACAGACAGTACTGTGCATTACTAGCTTCAGTAATGCCATGTCAAAACAGATGCGATTACAGCACTGTACTGTTCCCTTCCTCTCCCCCCACCCCCCCATTGCCCAGGGTGCATCTGGGAACAAGTTGCTACCAGCTTAGTATGCTTTTCCTGGTGAAACTTTCGAAAGAAAGAAATTAAAATTATGCAATTCTGTTTACTTTGCTTTTGTAATATATCAGACTGTTCTAGCTGAATGTCCTCCCAAGGAACCTCTCAAAAAGGAGGTATTCCACTTGAAAGGGGTTAGCCCGGTATACAAAAAAAAAAAAAAAATACAATAAATTTGCCTTAAAAATTACATAAACATATTTTCAAAAATACAGAAACAGTCTGCCAGAGTTCCCTGATTAGCGCTGGGACCTACTGTCCTTACAGGGTCTTAGCCCTCCCCATTCTTCCCCCCAATCCACTCCCAGCTTCTGCCGCCCCAAGCAACCACCATACCTTTCACTGTATCCCAACCAAGTGTGAACCCACCAACAGTTTTAGCACCCACCACTTCAACAGGCAAACTGTTCCACAACACCACACCCATTCTGTAAAATAATATATCTTCATGTCCCTTCGGAGCCTCCCTTCTCTCAAGTTTCCACTTGTGTCCACATGACCACGAGCCAGTATTTATGCTAAATATTTCCCCACAGTTCACTTTTTTTTTTTTTTTTTTTTTTTTAAAAGGAACTTGATGGTCTCATCATATGATATAAAATATATTTTCACAGGAAACATTTGTTGGGACACAAGTCCCGTTCACAACAAAGTCCTGAGGTTACATCATATAAAAAGACACAATACAATTAAGACATATGACCTTCAATAGACCATATAACAAAACATAACTAAAACATGTACGAGGGGTTCCATAAATAATCAAATAAAATTATTTTAAATCTAGAAAGGCTTGTAACAGTCTTCAATTCATCTGACAACTTATTCCAGCTATTCGCTATACTATTTTGAAGTGTTTTATCTCCTAACCTGTTAAAACTTCTGTGCATAGGGATTCGATGAGTTTCTTGTTTCAGTTTGTTGCCCACATAAAAGTTCTCGTTTCACCTGATTAGATAGTGGATGATTATATTTTTTGTGTAATATCTTGTGACATGTAACACTCCACATACATCTTCTCTGGGCTTCTGGTTGAAGCCATTTCAAATTTTTATAAAACTACACAATGATGAGGCTTATTTCTACTGCTAATGGAAAATTTACCTATTCTGTAACAAGCCTGATTTATCTTTTTTAATGCTAACTGAGTCTAATTCATGTAAAGAATAGAACCATATTCCAACACTGGAAGAAGCATTTGCTTAACCAACCTCTCTCCAACAACTAAGGACAAACTACCAGCTACTCTTCTGAGTGCCCCATATCTTTCGTTTACTTTTTTTGTCTGTATATTTATGTGCTCAGCATATGTCATCCCAAAATCTACATGGAATCCTAAATACCTGTAACTAGATGCATTATTTATGATCGTTCCATCTTGCAAGTGGAGTCGCATCTCGCGCACAGTCCTCCTAGCACAGCCCACAGTAAATAACATACTCCGAGTTTTCTTTGCATTGAGGAGTAAGCCTGAGCTGTGCATCCACTTCTCCATCTGTGTTAAATCTGTCTGCAGTCTGAGTTCCATAGTTTCCAAATTATCTGCTGAAGTCCCCAATACTGTATCATCAGCATATAATCTTATTTCACTATATTTTATCGTTTTGACAAGACTGTTCACATAAATATTAAACAGTAGTGGACCCAGGATCGAGCCCTGGGGAACACCCCTATTCAGTTCCCCAAGGCTCGATACCAATGGTCCACATACTACACATTGTTTACGATTGGCTAAATATGACTTCATCCAGCGAAGTGGTGCCTCCTGTACCCCTACCTCACCTATCCTCTCTAAAAGTCCGCTATGTTGGACCAAATCAAAGGCCTTACTAAGATCCACGAACACCGCCCCAGTAGTCCTTCCCTGGTTTAACGATGATACCACCAGGTTATTAAAGTCCATTAGGGCAGTGTTCGTTGATCTTCCTTTTCTGAAGCCATATTGTTTCTCCGTTGGTATTCCATTTGTTTTGTTAAATAATGGCCAAGTTAAGAATGCACTCTACGTTCTAATATTTTTGACAAAATCTGTAAAAGGGCTATCGGCCTATAGTTTGAGGGAGCAATATTGTCTCCACCTTTAAAAAAAAAAAAATAGGTACAACTTTCCCTATTTTCTATATTTCGGGGATAGTGGAGCTACTCAAGCTTCAGTTAAATAGATAGCTTATAATAGGGGCAAGTGTTTTTTGCTCCCACATTCAAAAATCTTGCTTCCAACCCATCTACTCCCCCTGCTTAAGCTGCATTTAAATGTTGCAACTCCCTATTTCCTTAATTTGTAATTTCTCAAAACTAAATTTTGATTCTAGTTTGTCCTTGGATTTTTTTTTTTTTTTTATGTTCAACTATTTCCATTACAGAAACGTTAACTGTTTTTACTGTGGGTTTTGTAATTTTCAAGTCAGAGAGATCCAAAAAGTATGAATTAAATATATTAGCCACTTCCATAGGATCAGCCACAATCTCCCCGATACATTTATTGTATTTGTGGTCCTATTTGGGTTTTTTTAAATCTGAAGCATATTTCCTAAAGTGCTTAGAATCAGATACATTATTTTGTTTAAATGGCACCTAGTTTTAGCATTTTTTATATATTTCTTACATTTCTTCTTCCAGTCCATAAACCTATCCCAATCTTCCCTATTCTTTGTTTTCCTAACTTTCTTCCATACTCCATCTCTTATTCTTAGTTGCTTCTTTAATCTATCAGTGATCCAGGGATCTTCTTTGCCTTTCCTTTTTTTCTGTATTGGGGGGGGCAGAATTTTGTATTGTATTTATTAAAGTTTCATTAAATTCCTGTACAGCAAGGTCAAATTCAGGGATTAAATACACTCTTTCCCAGTTACAGTTTCTTAAATGATTCCTGAAGTGGGCTTCATTAAACCCCTTGAAATCTCTGACCCAGTATGCGCTTACCAGTTGGGTTGTGAAATTTTGCATATCAATGTTACAAATTATAGGATTATGATCTCCCAAATTTAGTGGCAATACATCCCAACTTTTTATCCCCAAGTCCTGAGATGCAAAGAATAGGTCCAAGACTGAACCTTGTTCATTATTTGTAAACCTAGTGGCTTTCTAAATAATTTGATTCAGCCCTAACACTGAAAAACTATTCATTAACTTTTTGCCCCTGGTCTGTTGCCAATTTGCATTAAATCCCCCATCAAAATTGTTTGTCTTTTATTTTTCCCATTATTAAGTCTGCCAGTGTATCAAAATATGTACATTTCGTTTTAGGGGGCACATAAACTCCTACCACCAACTTCATAGTAAGCAATTCTATCATCAAACGATTCCTTCTATATTTGTGGCTAATATTGTTTGATAAGGGCCGAGACTATCTTTAAAATATATATATCTATATATCTATCTCTCTCTCTCTCTCTCTCTCATTACCCCACCCCCCTCCTTTCTCCGGTTGGTCCTTTCGAGACTATACTAACATACTAAAATGCCAGCAGAATAGGCCTAATGGTCTTTCGTGTCTGCTCGTTTGGTCAGCCCCCACCCTGTGGGCTGATCTTGCTGTCCCCCTCGCCTTCTCTGGCTTCTCCCTTCCCAGTTCCGGATATTCTTGCTGCATTGGATTTTGCTTCCTGAACCCTTCCCCTGTACCTGTCCCACCCCCTCTTGAACCCCTCCACTGTCTCTGCCTCCACCAGCCCCCTAGGTAGTGCATTCCATGGCTCTACCACCCTCTCAGTGAAGTAGCACCTCCTCCTTTCTCCCCTGAATCTTCCCCCCTCCAGCTTCCACCCATGCCCTCTAGTGGCCCCTTCCTCCTTCCTTCGAAGCACCCTCACTGTTCCAACCCTATTTACCCTCTTCATGTACCTGAAGACCTCTATCATGTCCCCCCGGTCCCTTCTCTCTTCCAAAGTGTACATATTTAGCTCTCCGAGCCTCTCCTCATAGGTCCTGTCCCCCAAGCCCCAAATCATTTTGGTTGCCCTCCTCTGGACCCTCTCCAGGAGGTTAATGTCCCTCTTTAAGTGTGGCCTCCAAAACTGCACGCAGTACTCCAGGTGCGGCCTCACCAAGCAGTTATACAGAGGGAGTATCACTTCCCTCCTTCTGGAGGTGATCCCCCTAGCGATGCATCCCAGCATCCTGTTGGCCTTGGCTGCTGCCCTCCTACAAGTCTCAGAGTTGTTCATTTTGACATCCACCACCACCCCCAGGTCCCTCTCAGCCATTGAGACTTGTAGTATTTCCCCAGGGTGTACACTTGGCCTGGGTTTCTGCCCCAGGTGGAGTACCTTGCATTCCCTGCATTAAACCTCAGCTTCCACTTTCTAGACCATCTTTCCAGAGCCTCCAGATCCCCTGCAGGGCCACCCTCCCTCCTCCCCATCCACCACTGCCCCAGTTTGAGTCATCTGCAAAGAGACTCATCTCACTCCTGATTCCTGTCCTTATGTCAGATCGTGGCGTTGAACAGAAGGGGCCCAGGACTGATCCCTGTGGGACCCCACTAATGACCCTCCTTGGGGAAGAGATTATCCCACCAACTACGACCCTCTGGGTCCGGTCCTGGAGCCAATTGCCTATCCATCGGATCATCTGGTTTCCCAACCCCATTTCTCCTAGTTTATCCAACAGACCCACGTGAGGAACAGAGTCAAATGCCTTGCTGAAGTCCAGAAAGAGGACATCCACTGGTCTACCCAGGTCCAAGGCACTTATCCTATACTCCTAAACTATATCCAGAGAGCTGAACTTCACACTTTGCACACCAGAATATAGCCAAGTCTCTGATACTGCTAACAAGTCATACTTAACTTCAATTGCCCAAACTCTATATTCCTCTATTATGTGCACTATGCTTCTAACATTTTGATGAGCCATAGTAAAAATTTCTACACTTCTGGGGGGCCTTAGCCTGGGTTCTGTTCTATATCTCCACTTTGCGTCAGTAGTGGTTGCTAGCTTCTGGAAGACAGAAATCTTGCCTGTAGAGCAGAAAGCAGCCAATTTAAAAAAGCTACAGTTTTTCTTACTAATTTAACACTTCTATCTCAGCAGGAGTCAGAGCCTGTTGGGATTAAGCAAACAGATACATTATTAGAAGTAGAGCGGGTCTCATTTAGGGTTATTAAAAAGGAAAAAGTCAGTGTGTGTTTCTGTGTTGGAGAAGGGTACTGTATCAACTTAGTTGTTAAATCAGTAGTAGGGGAGAGAGGTTGCTTAGGCAATAGAAAAGCAGGTGACTCCAATTACAACTTCCTACTGCTAACTTTTGAAAAACAAAAATCTTGCTTGTAGAGCACAAAGCAGCTGATTAAAAAAGCTACAGTTTTTCTTACTAGTTATCCTCCATCTCACCCTAAGCCAGTTCTACTTTTATAGCCGCTGGATTTGACTGACAGCAGGAACTTCCTGTTTGGCAATAGGAAGGGAAGGATCATAGAGAAACATTAGTTATGTCAACCCTGTTGGAAAAATGTAGCTATTTCTCCCCCCAGCTGCTAGAAGTCTGACTCTGAACAAGGAAGAAATAGACTACTGAAGAATACAGGAAGTTGCTATCCCAGAACAGGAAAGGTGAGAGTTGTAAGGAAAGAACAGAGTAAGCATACACAGCAACAGAAGAGTACACAAAATAAGACATGATGGGAGTGGTGCAGTGCAATGTCTGTGAGGCGGCAGTGTTCTGGGAGACATTTTGGAGGCTGCGATGCTGCCCGATTCGCAGGCATCTCTCTGGTCTGAGGGAGGAGGTTGTCCATTTCCAGGCTGACCAGGCTAGGATTCGTGAAACCTCCTCCCCCACCCAGGGACCACCAGGGCAACCGCCACTACCTCAGAGTGTGCTAAGAAAGAGGAGCGGTTGGACCAAGGTGGGCTCAGGGAGGGACAGGGTGGTGGAACAGAGGTGCATGCCTCCAGCTGTACCTCTCCATAATTCATACGCTGTTCTGGCAGACAGTGGTTCCTCTATGGAGGCATCTGCAGTGGAGACCAAGGAGGATGCTGGAGACCTCCACAAAGGAGACCCACAGGAGGGTGGCACGGGACCCCACAGGGGAAGGAAACAACTCCTGGTGGGAGACTCAATCATTGGGGGGGAGGGAGGAAGGCGAGAGGGAGGTAAGGTGCCTGCCTAGTGCCATGGCTTGGAGGGACAGGAAGCGAATCCTCAGGATTGTGGGAGCAGCTGCATGAGGGAGGGAGCTGGGTGTCATTGTCCACTTAGGGACAAATGACCTGGCTCGGAATGGGATCAGAGCAGTGCAAGAGGAGTTTGTAGAGTTGGGGAGGGGCCTTAGACAAGTAGCACATACAGTAACCTTCTTGGAGGGGCTGCTTGTCTATGGCAAGGGTGATGCTAGGGTACTCCACACCATGGAATTCAATGAATGGTTGAAGAACTGGTGTGGAGCTCAGGATTTTGGCTTTACTGGGGAGCCACGTGGAGGGATGCAGACCTATACTGGTGCGATGGTCTGCATCTGTCCGGGGGCCGGGGGAACCAGGAGCCTAGGTGAGAGGTTTAAATGCTTCATTGGCAAGCATTTAAACTAGCTAAGGGGGAGGCACTGAAAAGGAGCAGGGGAAATCCCAGCCTCCCCCCACAAAACATGGTAATTAGCGAGATAAACACCAAGGTAGAAGTGTCATTAGGGAGCAGGACAGAGGTAAATGCAAAAAAAACGCAAAGGCAGTAAGGACAGGGATGGGGCTAAAAGGGGTAAGGCCATCAAAAACTGGAGGATGATGAGAACCAATGCCCACAGTCTGTGTAACAAGCTCCCTAAACTAGTGGACTTGATGGAAGAGGGATGCTTGGATACTGTGGCAGTCACAGAAACATGGTACACAAAGAACCATGACTGGGATGTCAACATACCAGGATACACAATCTACAGGAGGGTAAGAGAGGAGTAGCAGCTCTCCAAGTAAGGGAAGGGATCAAAGCAACAGAACTAAAGAGTAAACAGGGAGCAGATGAGGGCTCTGGGTCACCCTGGAGACAGGAAATGGTACCACAATCTGCATGGGGGTTGCATACAGACCCCCATCTCGGGGTGGGGGGGGAGATGGACAAGGAAATGATAGAAAGCATCCTTAGAATGGCAGAAAAAGGGGAGATATTGTTGATGGGGGACTTCAATATGTCAGATGTTAACTGGAGCACCTTTGCTGCATGCACTTCCAAGAGCAGGGTCATTCTTGATGCCCTACAAGGGGCATGCCTCAGACAGCTAGTATTAGAACCCACTCGGGAGGGAGCAATCTTAGACCTGGTACTCAAAACGGGGACGAAGAAAGAATCTCAGATTTAGAAGTGGGTAGCCATCTGGGAACATGCGACCACCAAACAGTGTGGTTCACGATAAACACAGCCATAGAGTCAAGCCATACAAAAACAAGAGTACTGGACTTTAGGAGGGCTGACTTTGGGAAAATGAGAGAGTACCTCAGAAAAGCTCTAGCAAACAGGCAAGAAGGAGGGGTGGAGGAACAATGGGGAGTAATCAAAACAGCTATCACAGAGGCAACAAGCCTTTGTGTGACGCAAATCAACAAAACACAACGAAGGAAATAACCGCTATGGTTTCAAAGGAGGTGGCAGGGAAGGTTAAGGAAAAAAAGGATAGCATTCAGGAAATATAAAGAAACACAGAAAGAGCAGGACACAGAAACTTATCAGTTAAAGCAGAAAGAGGCAGGGAAGGCAGTCAGAATAGCAAAGGCCCAAACCGAGGAAAGGACAGCCAACTCTGTTAAAAAGGTAGATAATACCTTTTATAGGTACATTAGGGAGCAAAGAAAGACCAAGGAAGGGATATTGAGGCTTAATAAAAGGGGAAGGAATGTGGGCAGAGGGTGACAGTGAAAAAGCAGGGATACTGAACGAATATTTCTGCTCAGTATTCACAAAGGAACAGGAGGGGGAGGTACGTAAATCAAGAAAAACACTTTGGATAAAGGGGTTGATACCAGCCATTCCCAGAAGAAAGGGTTCTGAAAGAACTAGTAAAATTGAAGGTGGACAAAGCAATGGGGCCTGACGGGATTCACCCAAGAATTCTAAAAGAACTAGTGACACCACTGACTACTCTCTTTAACAAATCATGGGAAGATGGGGTGGTACCTGAGGGCTGGAGAAGGGTGCATGAGATTCCTCTTTACAAAAATGGGAGCAGGGCAGAGGAAGGAAACTACAGACCAGTTAGTTTGACCTCAGTGGTAGGGAAAATGATGGAATAGAAACATAGAATTTGACGGCAGATAAGGACCGCTTGGCCCACCTAGTCTGCCCATTTCCATACCTGATGGATAAGCTGCAGATTCTAGTTAATCAACAGCTTACTTCCTCCTACCCACAACCAGAATTGCCTTAAGCCTGTCCCATGCATTCTTGAATTCTCCCACTGTTCCTGACTCCACAACCTCCTCAGGAAGGCTGTTCCACGCATCCACAACCCTCTCTGTGAAAAAATACTTTCTAACATTACCTCTGAGCCATCCCCCCTCTATCTTCAAATTGTGACCCCTTGTTCTTGCACATCTCTTCTTCTGAAAGATGCTACCCTCTTGTACTTTAAATTCCCTTGCAATACTTGAAAGTTTCTATCATGTCCCCCCTTCCCCTCCTTTCCTCGAGGGTATACATATTAAGCTGCTTTAGTCTCTCCTCGTAGGTCTTCTGGTGCAGACCCTGCACCATTTTGGTTGCCCTCTTCTGAACAGCCTCCACTCTGTCTATGTCTTTGCGTAGATGGGGTCTCCAGAATTGCACGCAGTACTCCAGATGAGGTCTCACCAACTGTCTGTATAGAGGGATAACAACTTCCTGTTTTCTATTGTTGATGTCTCTCCCTATGCATCTCAGTATCCCCCCAGCCCTCCTTACTGCCTTCTCACATTGCTTGCCCACTTTTAGGTCATCTGATATAATTACTCCTAGGTCTCTTTCAATTTTTATTGTTGTTATTAACTCACCCCCCATTGTGTACTCTTCCCCTGGGTTTTTGTTTCCCAGATGCATTGCCTTGTACTTCTTTGTACTGAATCTGAGCTGCCATACATTTGACCTTTCCTCCAACCTTGCTAAGTCCCTTTTCATCCTTTCCACTCCACCTTGTGTATCAACTCTGTTGCAGATCTTTGTGTTATCTGCAAAGAGACATACCTTTCCTTCCAGGTGCTCTCCAATGTCACTTATAAAGACATTAAAGAGGACCGGTCCCAGTACCGAACCCTGCGATACCCCGCTAGTTACCTTCCTTTCTTCACTGTGGGCTCCGTTTATTATTACCCTTTGCGTCCCGTTGTCCAGCCAGTTTTTAATCCAGGCTACCACCTTGGGACACACTCCAAGGCTGACTAACTTGTATATTAATCTTTTGTGTGAGACTGTGTCAAATGCCTTGCTAAAATCTAGGTAGGCCATATCCACAGCCCCTCCCTGGTCTACTATTTTGGTCACCCAGTCAAAGAAATCTATTAGATTCGTCTGACATGACCTTCCTGCTGTGAAACCGTGCTGCCTTGGGTCCTGTGCCGCACTGGCCTCTAGGTACTCAACAATTCTTTCCTTCAGAAGTGATTCCATCATTTTCCCTATCACTGAAGTCAAACTAACTGGTCTGTAGTTTCCTGCCTCTGCCCTGCTCCCACTTTTGTGAAGTGGAATCACATTTGCCCTCCTCCAGTCCTCAGGTGCCAGCCCATCCTCCCACGATTTGCTAAACAGAGTAGTCAGTGGTGTTACTAGTTCTACCCTTAGTTCTTTTAGAATTATTGGGTGAATCCCATCAGGCCCCACTGCTTTGTCCACCCTCAGTTTCAAGAGTTCTTTCAAAACCCATTCTTCTGTGAATGGACTGGTATCGACCCCTCCTTCAGTGTTTCTCCCTTGTTTGGTTTAGATACCTCCTTCTCCTCTTCCGGTGCGAATACTGAGCAGAAATATTCTTTCAGTATTCCTGCTTTTTCACTGTCACCCTCTGCCCACATTCCCTCCCTTTTATTAAGTCTCTGTATCCCTCCCTCCCTTGGTCTTTCTTCGCTTCCTAATGTACCTATAAAAAGGTTTTATCCCTCTTTTTTTTTTCCCTACTTGCTGTTTATACTCCTCCCCTGCCCCCAGACTCCACCACCTCAGGAGTCACTAATTGAATCTACCCCAGCCTTGTCCTATCTGCACCGCGGTAGTCCCTCCATGTAGCCTCGGACTGTCCCCCAGGCAGGGGCACCTACACCCCCGAACCATCTTTATTTCATCAGGGCACCATACCAGGACAGGCAGGCAGGCTATGGGGTCTGCAATAGAGTGCTCCGTCTTCCAGGAGCCCAGAGGGTGATTTTTCCGATGTTCCTGTGTTGGCGTGCATCCCGACACCAAGACCCTCCCTGCCAACGTCCGCCGTACACTTTACCCCCCCCCATTGTGCGATAGGGAACTTGCTGAGCCCCTCGCCTCCGCCAGAGGGCAGTCAAGCTCCACCCCTTAGGGTCCCCTCCCTCCCAGGAGAGGGAGAGCAGTCCTCTGGACACTCAATCCTCTCCTTCCCCTGCCAACCCCCGGCGGTCCGGTCTCGCTCCCGAACCCAGGTCGCTGGCATAGCACGAGATGTGGCGTCCAGGGCTTCAACCCTTAGCGCCACCGGGCCGGCCCTATCCCCCTTCTTAACAGAGTTGGCTCTCTTTTCCTCAGTTTGTGCCTTCGCTATTCTGACTGCCTTCCCTGCCTCCATCTGCTTTAACTGATAAAGTTCTCCGTCCTGCTCCTTCTGTGTTTCCTTATATTTCCTGAATGCTATCCTTTTCTCCTTAACCATCCCTGCCACCTCTTTTGAGAACCATGTTTTCCTTGTTTTTTTCCTTCATTTTGTTTTGTTGATTTGCTTCACACAAAGGCTTGCTGCTTCTGTGATGGCTGTTTTGATTATTCCCCATTGTTCCTCCACCTCTCCTTCTTGCCCGTTTGCTAGTACTTCACTTCTGAAGGAAAGAATTGTTGAGTACCTAGAGGCCAGTGGGGCACAGGACCCAAGGCAGCATGGATTCACAGCAGGAAGGTCATGTCAGACGAATCTAAGATTTCTTTGACTGGGTGACCAAAGTAGTATACCAAGAAGGGGCTGTGGACATGGCCTACCTAGATTTTAACAAGGCATTTGATACAGTCCCACACAAAAGATTAATATACAAGTTAGCCAGCCTTGGAGTGGGTCCCAAGGTGGTAGCCTGGATAAAAATTGGCTGGACAACAGGAAGCAAAGGGTAGTAGTAAACGGAGTCCACAGTGAAGAAAGGAGGGTTACTAGCGAGTACCGAAGGTTCAGTACTGGGACCGGTCCTTTTAATGTCTTTATAAGTGACATTGCAGAGGAACTGGAAGTAAAGTATGTCTCTTTGCAGATGACACAAAGATCTGAAACAGGGTTGATACGAGATGGAGTGGAAAGGATGAGAAGGGACTTGGCAAGGTTGGAGAAATGGTCAAATGTATGGCAGCTTAAATTCAATGCAAAGAAGTGCAAGGTAATGCACCTGGGAAACAAAAACCCAGAGGAAGAGTACACACCGTGGGGGGGGGGGGGGAGAGATACTAGCAACAACAAAAATGGAAAGGGATCTAGGGATAATTATATCAGATGACCTAAAGGTGGGCAAGCAATGTGAGAAGACAGTAAGGAGGGCTGGGGGGGATACTGGGATGCACAGGGAGAAGCATCAACAGTAGAAAACAGGAAGCTGCCATCCCTCTGTACAGACAGTTAGTGAGACCCCATCTGGAGTATTGTGTGCAATTCTAGAGACCCCATCTCTGCAAAGACATAGACAGAGTGCAGGCTGTCCAGAGGAGAGCTACCAAAATGGTGCAGGGTCTGCACCAGAAGACATATGAAGAGAGAGACTAAAGGAGCTTAATACGTATACCCTTGAGGAAAGAAGGGAGAGAGGGGACATGATAAAAACTTTTAAGTATCTCAAGGGAGTCAACAAAGTCCAAGAGGATAGTATCATTCAGAAAAAGATGTGCAAGAACAAGGGGGCACAATTTGAAGATTAGGAGGGCGGCTCAGAGGTAATGTGAGGAAGTATTTTTTCACAGAGAGGGTTGTGGATGCATGGAACAGCCTTCCTGAGGAGGTCGTGGAGTCAAGAACAATGGGGGAATTCAAGAATGCATGGGACAGACATAAGGCAGTCCTAGTGGGGGGGGAGGAAGTACGCTGTTTGTTAAATAGGATCTGCAGCTTATCCATCAGGTAGGAAAATGGGCAGACTAGGTGGGCCAAGCGGTCCTTATCTGCTGTCAAATTCTATGTTTCTAATAGTAGTATACACAACGCATTTCTACTTCCCATACCATTTATCTTACAGGGAATTTGCAGAGGGGAAGTCTGTCTAGCAAACCATCTTCTCTCATTTGAGAATGGATTTCTTCTCCGGGCGAAGCTGTTATCTATTAAATATTGAACACCACCCGACGAGAAGAAACCCATACCTTTACTTACACTGTTACATTCCTCTTCCATGGCTTGAACATTCACAATTATCAAACCCTATAACAACCACCCCCTCCCAAATAAAATGCAAACAGTATCCCATATTTGCTATTGTAAAAGAAATTTAAACTCCCACCAGTAATTTTTCTCCTGAGTGGCACTCGAGCCACTCAGTCTGTCCGCGCCCGTGATGACCGCGAGGCTTTGTAGCATGAAGCCCCCGGCCCCTTCTCAGTTCAACCTATGTGGTCCACCGTCAGACCCCCTCCTGCCCAAACTGGAATACACAGATATCTCTTGTCTCCCTTCTGATCTCCAGTGAGTACATGTTCAGTACCTTGAGGCGCTCTCACAGGACCTGCCCTGTTGGCCATGAATCATTTTTGTTATCCTGCACTGCACGAATTCCAGCCAATCTCCATCCTTCCTGAGACAAGGACTCCAGAACTGGGTGCAGTACTCCAGGTGTGGCCTCATTAAGGATCTATACAGGGAAAGTACATCCTCTTTTCTGCTACCAATACATCCCAGCATCCTACTTTGCTATATGCCTTGTTGCACTGACTTGATTGTTTGAGGGAGTCACTGATGATAACTCCAAGGTCCCGTTCCTCAGCCGCAAGGCAAGGTCTCACCCCACCCATCCAGTATTCTGTCCTGGGTTTCTTGTTCCCTAGGTGCACTGCCTTGCACTTTTTGGCACTGAATTTCAACTGTCAAACCTTAGACCTACCCATCTAGCTTTTGTACACCACTCTGCATTTTCCCCGATTCCCTCGTTATCACACTCCCACACAGATAAGTGTCATCTGCAAAGAGACACAGCCTGCCCCACAAAAATTCATCAATGCTGCTAATTAACACATTGAAGAGGACCAGTCTCAGAATGGATCCCTATGGTACCCAGCTTGTGGACTATAGTATCCAGCTTGTGACTTCCCTCACTGCTGACTTGACTTCAATGACTACAACCCTCTGCTACCTCCCCTTTACCAGTTACCTACCCAGTTTACTATGATCTTAGATACACTCAGATCCTCCTTCTTCAACAAGCATCCATGAGGCCTCAAGTCGAAAGCCTTGCTGAAGTCGACGTAGAGCAAAGTCACAGAGTGGCTGCTATCCAGTTCCTTCATCACCCAGCCAAAGAAAACTATCAGGTTAGTCTGACATGACTTCACTGCCACGAATCTGTGCCGTTTACTATCCTAGAGTCTGTTGCTCTCTAAGCAGTCCACAAGATCCTCCTTGACCGGTGACTCCATCAGCTTCCCTACAATAGGAGTAAGACAGAGGCCTGTAGTTAGACGCATATTCCATGTATCCCTTATGGAATGAAACTACTGTACATCTGCCACCCTCCAATCCTCTGGAACTACACCCCCCATTATTAGAAAGCTGCTGAACAGACTTACAAGGGGTTGAGCCAGTTCTGCTGCCAGCTCCCAGAGTAACCTCGGATGCAACCCATGCTGGATTCTAAGCCACGTGCTAAAGCAATCAGGGCATCTGCCCATGCCATGGAGGAATACAACACAGCTCCAATATACTGGAGGCGTTGAGTAGGGTCCATTTTGGACTTTGAACAGTTTACCACAATCCCTACTTGGGTGAACAACTGTAGGGTGCGAGAAAGCATGTGGGACAACTGGTGTCTGGAGGACGCTTTCAGAAGCCAGTCATCCAGGTAGGGAAAGACAAAGAGACCCTCCTTTCGGAGGGCTGCAGCAACCACCGCAAGGCATTTTGTAAATACTCTTGGGGAAGAGGAAAGAACGAAAGTAAGGGCCCTGAACTGGTAATGACACCCTTGGAACAGGACAGGGAGAAACCATCTGTGAGCTGGGTGCATCATGATATGAAGATATGCATCCTTCATATCCAGAGAGCAGAGCCAATTGCCCTTGTTCAGCAAAGGAAGAAGTTTCAGAAGGGACACCATGCGGAACTTTTGGCAAATGATGTAGAGGTTGAGACACTTCAAATCCAAAATGAAGCGTAAATCTCCCATCCATTTGGGGACTAGGAAAAAGCGGGAGTAAAATTCCACACCCTTCTGAGGAAGGGGAACTGGTTTGATAGCCCTTTTTGACAGTAATATGGTGGGTAGGGAGAGACCTGGGTGGCGATGGAAGTGGCATCTCCCAGAACTCCAGTGTGTGTCCCATATTGATTAGTTGCAGCAGCCCAGTAGCCACTGGTTGGAGAAGCCTGCAACCCTTGCAGGGGCAGGGAAAACCTGCCTCAGACGGCCGTGAGTAGGGCCTCCAAACCCACAACCAGAGGAAGACCTTCAGGCAGAAGGCTGGCCCTGCTGGGGGGCAGCAGGGATGTAATGGGGCTTGGGGGCATTTCTCGGGCATGGCAACTGTAATCGAGGGTCCCTTTTATTGACAGGCTGCCTGTTGAATGAAGGACGGCCCCTGTAGAAGCGGTCTCTCAAGGAACCCCTAAAGGGTTGATTGGCTTTTGGGCGGTAAAGGGTTCGTACTGATTGAAGGGTATGACCCAAGTCCTGCAAGCCTCAAGATATCCTGGGTCTGTGGACCGAACAGCCGAACTCCTTTAAAGGGAGCATTCGAGATGGTTTGCTGGATGTCCTGGGGAAAACCAGACACCCGAGCCAGGCGTGATGCCAGAGATGTATACCAGCAGGGGGCACATGAGCAGTGGTATCCACAGCATCATAAGTGGCCCTAAACAGTTGGCGGCCTACCGACGCCACAGCAGATAGTTTCACAGTCAGGTCGTCTTGGACCACACCCACTGGGAGGGACTGGACCGTTGCCTGGGAGGCTTTTAGAATTTCCTCCTGATATTTAAGGTGGTATCCCATGTAACTGAGTACACAGAGGAACAAGGCGGCCGAAGGGAAAAAAAAAAAAAAAAAACACACAACACACAACACAACACAACACACACATGTTTTCCAATAACAGCATCTAATTCCTTGGACTCCACAGCCGGGGGCTGAGCACTCATGTGCTGAGGCCTAGAGTACTTATGTGCAGCACTGATCACCACTGAGCCCACCTGAGGTGGAGACGTGAAATAGGCTTCATCAAGCTCCAGTGGCTCACCCCTAGCAGCCTTCCTTGGATTGGAAGGAATCTTGAAAGGTTGTCTCCAGGCAGCCATGACAGCTTCTTCAAAGGCATTCACCAAAGGGGAGGGGGGAGAGATAACCAGAGTGGGGCTTTCAGGTACACCCAGGTACTAAGCCAAGATCTTGCGAGAAGACACCTGCTCTGCTCCCTGGAACACAAAGGTTTTCTGGAGGTGGAGCATGATGTCCACAAACATCGGGTCATCCTGCGGAGAACAAGGGAAGTCAGGGGTAATTTCCCCTTGAACAGAAGAGGTGGCAGAGGAAGACTGAGGGGATTCCTCATGGTCCATGTTGTCCCCTTCTTTCCTGTTCGCTAGACCCCAGTCCTGCAGGAAAGGGTCCTTCATGTCCACATCCTGGGTGTACAGACCCGGGGAGACTGGGGAAGAAATGTCTGTCTGCTGGGCTGAAGGAAGCCGAGATGGAGCAAAGACCAGTGATGACCCTTCGAGGGGGCACTGGGTCTAAATGACATCCAGGATAAATTTCACTAGTGCCTAGACATCTATCATGGCCTTCTATTAAAAGGAAATGGTCATGGCAGACCGGCCATAGCAAATGGGCATCACTGATAGAGTTGGTGCAGGCAGTGGGACCAAATGAGCAGCCGTTGACGAGGGGTTGTACAGGACCCCATAACTGTCGATAACAGTGTCAGGCTGGCCGTCGATGTGCCCCAAGTCCCAGCCATCGATGAAGACATCGTTGGAGGAGTCATACCCATCGACGAATACTGTTTAGCCTTTCTCATCAATGGAATGCTGAGCACTGTCGACGGGCCATGGTGCAGGGCCATCAACGGGCCATGGTGCTGGGCCGTCAACGAGAGGGTCATTGACAGGACATGTTGCAGGGCCGATGACCCTCCAGAGGCCACTGTCAATGGACAATGGCTATGCAGCACTGGGAGCTGCAAAATGACCCCAGAGGTGCTTGCTGATGGAGAAGCCGTTGAGCAAGGAGAGGAGACCACAACTGATGGTTTTGAAGATGACACGTGAGGGGCTACCTGCTCCACACTTACATCAGCAGACGACAACACAGGGGTGATAGAGACATAGTTTTAGATGCTTCTACCATGACCCTGTACTGATTTGGTGTAGGGGCCTCCCATGGAGCAGCAAGACCCTGAAGAGGATGCCAAGGAATCTCCTGAAGAGGAGCAGTGCTGTTGCTCCAAGAGGGCTACCTGCTACTCCATGAGATACTCACAGAGCTGTTGCAACAGTCGGCTTTTTGTGGTTCTGTTGAATTTAATACAGAAGGCACACTCCACTGTGCTGTGTTCAGGACCAAGGCAATGAACACAGACTGTGTGGAGGTCTTCTTTAGCAATTCTGTGGCCACAGGAACAACTTTGGAATAAAGGTTCCGAAAACATTAGTGAATAATTAAAAACGCAATTTAAAGTTGTTGGGTCATCGAACTTTTAAGATGACTGTAAAGCAGGCACTCCGAAGGAGGACTTGTTGCATGCAGGTCGCTGTTGAAAAGAGCTGAGGAGTGACTGGGACCTCCCCATTTTATACCTACCAGGTGTATACCACGTGGTGGAACTCGGGGGGGGGGGTCCCAGGGTCAACTGCTGTAAAATCACCTGAAGGAGATGGCGCCTGCGGCTGAATCCCACTTGTTATGACCTGCTGCAAGAGATTGCCTCGAGGAAGACCTGTTCTTCTCCACTCTTCACCCCTTCTGCAATAGGCAGTGTTTGCTTCTGCCTCTTTATTTTTCAGTATGTATTCTCCTTATTCTTCCTCCTCCTGCTTTTCATTATACTTGTAGAAGACCCTTTTCTTTGCCTTCACCACTTCCAGGAAGTTCTCTCTTAAACCCGTTCTTTTTGATTGCCTTTCTCATGCATTACTTAGATGCCTCGAACATGGCTCAATTGCCTCCATCTCTCTTCCACCCCCCCCCCCGTGCTGTCCACCCCGAATAACGTTTCCCTGTTCAGCTCCCTCAGCCTGTTGAGGTCCATCCTTCTGAAATCCAGGACTTCAGATCTTGGATGGCGTTTTCCAGACCCAAGGGCAGGCTCAAACCAAGAGTAATGGTTGCTGTTCCCCAGCGGCTCCTCTATTCTCACAGTTCCAGTCAGCTCCGAGTTGGTGAGAAGCAGATCAAGAACTGCAGTCTGCTTGGTGGGTTCCTTAACTAGCTGTACCAGGAGACAATCCTGGAAGACATCCAGCAAGGCCTGCCTTCTGGTGCTCCTGGCCACTGGAATATCCCAATGTCTGGCAGGTTCAGATCACCCGCCACCACTACTTCCCCCTTTGCCACCCCTCTTTCAGTTTGTTCCCTAAACGTGTTCTCTCCCTCTCACCCCTTGCACCCGCTGTGTTGCTACAAGCCCCCAGACATGGGGGAATACTAGCTAGGATCCCCTTCCTCTCACCCGCCAGTGTGGCTCCCCTAGTTCCAGTCTCCCCCGCAGTCAGGTTTAAACGTTTGATATAAACGTCAAACATATGTCCCAGCATGCAGGTCCCCTCTTGTCAGTTGAAGCCCGTCATCCTTGAAGAGTCTCCTATATCATAAGTTTCCAATCTCCCACAAAGTGGCACCCCTCCTCCTGATACCATTCCTTAAGCCACCAGTTAAACTCCTCAATTACATCACTCATCCTATCCTGTTTCCCCTCCCTGCCCCACACAGGGAGGACTTCGGAGAAGGCCAGGGAAACAGAGTGTGCCACCAGTCTATTCCCCAGTCTACGGAAGTTCTGCTTCATCATCTCCATCAATTGGTTCACCAGATCATTGGTACCCAGGTGTACCAGCACCCCCAGCTCCCCCTCCACCACGCTCCCTATCCTGTTTAAATCCCTGATGGCCACTGCACCAGGAAGGCACCAGACATCCCCCTTCCATCCAACCCCTCCAACCACTCTCTCTAACCTTCTAATCATCGAGTCCCCAACCACCAAAACTCTCCTGGCAAACCTGCTCCCCTGGGTTCCATCATGCTGTCCTGCTCTTCCCACTGACTTGGATCCTCTCCCGGAAGTCCAGCGGTTAGCCTCCTCTAGGGTGCGCGAAGCAGTTTGCCATCTGGATGATGTTGGACTAGCCAACCTCCCTATGGCTATCCCTACCTCCCCCCCACCACTCTCCATCCCCCTTGGACCAGTGGATCTGCTTGAGCTAGTAACGCAGCTGAATAGTTCTACACTTACTGCCACCAGCTGAGCCTGGAGCTCTGCCATGGTCCTGCAAAATGGGCAGTGCCCCCTCCTCCAGCACGTATCCCTAGAGAAGAGCACCCCTCAGCCACAACTGACTGCCTCCCTTCTGAACCCCATCCTTATACAGACCACTGAACGAGGCTAAACCTAGCCAATGTGTATTTCCAACAGCAGGTTTGCAGTTAACAAAACAATAAGTCAACTCCTAATACTCACCCGGATAGGGAGAAGTGCAGCGGTTAGGCTCAGCTATAGCACAGGATAAAAACAACCCTGTGGTGCTCGCCCAATAGGTGTAGCTGTAAGACCCAACTATAACACAAGTACTAAATTAACCCGTAATGCTTAACCAGATTATCTAGGATAAAGCTGTAAGGCACAGCTATTACACATGCACTAAATTAACTTCTATGACTACACCTAGCTAACGTGTAGCTAACACTTAACTACACACAAGCACTAAATTAAAGTCATAATGCTCATCCAGATAGGATGTAGCTGTAAGACGTAACTATAGAACACGCACATACTTCTTACACCTCCCTTAACCCTGGTACTTGCAAAACAAATAAGCACATTTTACTTTTTTAAAAGACTTACAAAACACTTAGAATGTTAACCTCTAAAAACAGCATCCATTCACAGAATTTAAAAAAAGCACTCCAAATAAAAATATAACTTTTTCATGTTTCTGCAAGTAGGAAACGAGTCCTCAAATTACAGGTTTGCACTCTAAAAGTTGCTACTGGGACACGAACTCATCCGATCCCAGCCCCACCATAAAGGCCGAGGAAGAGGGCAGAAAGTTTCCGCATCGGCCTGGCAACAGACAATCACACTTTTTATTCCTCCTTCCCGAGCAGGTACTTACCCGGTGCCGCCCGGCCGGGACTCGGTCTCCCTCTCGGCTCCGGTTCCGCTCCACCAAATTTCTTCTCTGTCTGCTCTCCCCACAACTCGGCAGGGCTGCCAGCTGTTTCCTGTGAGCATGCGCGTTGGGGGGGGCTAAGGGAGAAGAGAGAAAGGGAAGCACATGATGTCACAACCAAACAGCCTTTGATCGAGACCCCGCCCAGCTTAGAGCATGTGATCGCTAGAGCCCCTGGCTTATCCCCACAGAACTCAAAAGAAAGACTATGTGTGTCCTCTTTCGATCAAGCGTGTTCTCGCTACAGCGTTGGCCACAGATTGGCCTTGTGAAGCGCTCGCTTGTTTTCGTTCTTCTAACTACGAGGAAACATGTCCCAAGCAAAGATTTGCAAGCCGGTGCCCATGATGCTTTGTACCGGGCTCCGGCTTTAGCGTGTGTGTGTGCGCTCTGATTTGAAGAGAGCGGAACCCAATCGCGGATCCAGTGGGTGCAACTGCACCCCCATTGTGCCTTGCTTGCTGCATTTCTCTTTGTTGAAGAAGTCTGATGTATTGATTGTACAGACGTTTATATTTAAATCTATGGATTACATTTGTATCTTCTGTCAAAAATGTATTGAAAAGGACAGTTGCAGACAATATATATATATACAAAAATTGCACATCACGTATGCACAACCACTTCAGCACCACATATTGTAAATTTTTTTTTACTGTAGATGTCTTTCATAACCGTTTTGCACATCCTATATTATTTTATTTATTTGTTATACGCAGTTCATCTTTCAAATGCTGCTCCCGTATGCTGCCTGTGAGTGATGTAAACTTTGTTTACTATTACATCTAAGAGTTCTACTCGTTTGTTAAGTAAGCAATAAGACACTACAGGGTGTGTGTTGAACAGGTATTACCGCACGCCCAGGGGCGTAGTAAGGCACGAGGCCCTGCCGAGTGCCTTCAGCCCCTGGAAGTGCGGTAATATCTGTTCCAACACACATACCCTGGAGCGTTTTATTGCGCTTATAAAATGGTTCTTTTTTTTTAAATATTTGTAACCTTCAAAAATATTACTAAACTGAAGAAAAACTTAAATCAATGTGTTAATTTGAGATAAAATAGTCCTTCCGCCTACTAGGTGATGACATCATTGTCTTCCATTCATGCTAGTGCCCCCCGTCCCGATCGAGAGAACAAGTGTGGTTAGGAGAGGTTTGTGTCCTTTTAAAAGAACAATTGAAGAACAAGAAGTTTATCTCTGTACATACTTTGTTTGAATGTCAAGTAGCTCCTCCATTCCCATGACAGCCGGTACCAGAATGGGCGAAGCAGAAGTAACAGGTTCCCTCCGACAGTTTTACGCCATTTTGCAATAAAAAAAAAAAAACTAATAACGGATGCAGATTTTTTTTCGTTTTTTTTAGTTAACTGTAGTGGGACGGAACCGTGAGTTTGCTGTGAGACGGTGGAGTCGGGATGAGTGCGGGATCACGAGTGGTAACTACGGCTCAACCTAGTTCCGCTACAGTTCTTTATAAAAATGGGCATAGCATAATAGAACAGTTGAATGCAGTTTTATCGGTAGGCGGTGGAGACAAGTGGGGGGTAGCTCGTGACCACAGCTCGACATTGTTTACTGTTTGGTACCTGCTTTACACGGCTGCTGAAAACAAGATGGCTAACTGCATTTTTCTCAACATTCCATGCCTAGCTCTGAACATTCCATTCATGGGCATTGATTTAGTTACCTGTTCTTTTTATTCTGTATGTGTAATACGTAATTGACACCTCGTTTCTGGCCAATCGCAGTGCTTCTTTTTACATGCCCATTTTATAAGAGGCTAGTTACCCACAGTGTTTATTATTGGCCTCATGGTCCTTCACTCATAGATGTCTAAAGTCCAGCATTCCGTTGCTTAGTATAAGCAGCAATCTATTATTTCATATCATTTTTAGCAATTTGTTGTGTGCTCTGCTTCAGACACACTGTCTGCTACATGCCGAGACTTGCTTTTTGTCGTGGAGCACAGGTTAGGAAGCATAGGAAAACCAGAAGCAGTTGTAAAATTCACAAGTGATATATTATTAATAATAAAATATAAAATTGTTCAGTATAACGATTTACAAAGGCAGTATAAACAGAGAAAGTCCATCTGGGTTTCTTCTCAATTTCCAATCTCAGTCTCTGTGTTTCTGTCTTGTGATAAATTGCAGCTCTGTTTTTATAAGTCTTTGCAACCCCTGCTCCTTAAGAAAACAATATGCTTCTTACAGTGTTCTTGCAAGTTTTAACAAGTGCAGCAAAAAGAACATTGTGACCCAGAACTGGCCTCTTGCTTACAGCTTCTCAGAGAGTCTGCAAACAGGTTAAAGGAAAGCCGTCATTTGCAGGGGCTTCTGCCCCTGCAAACCTTACCCTCCTGTCCAGGAAAGTAATTTAATTTAAGAACAAAAAGTCCACTACCCAGAAGTGTGATTGGACTATCGAAGCTGACTCCATTAACTGTAAGGTGCGGTACTGCACCTGTGCTTCAATGCATTCGTGTTGAGCGCAGGGTGCAGCGCACCGCACCACGAGTTAATGGAGCTCGCCACGTCCGCCACTCTCCGGTAGCAGACATTTTGTTCTTAAATTTTCTGAACAGAAAGGTCCTTTCTCAAAAAGCTTAACCAGAGAATAAGGTTTGCAGGGCGGGCCTACCAAATGACAGCTTTCCTTTGACCCCTTGAGTTCAAACAGCTGTTTGCAATAATTTCAACAGTAAAACTATATACATTTCTAAACAAAGGGATCCCAGTATCAATTACATTTCCACATAATGATTCACATATATTTTTATGCCTGCAGATATGCAAGGGGGAAGAAAAGACAAAACAGCAAGTGAGGGTAGAGAGATACTGTGAGGCAGAGAATTGTAAGACCGCTGGGGTGAGCAAGTTCTAGGTCTCACAAGAAAATTTGGTTGCTCAACCAGACAGAGAAGAGACAGAAAAGGGGAGAATAGAACAGATCCTTGCATTTAAACACTTTCTCCAGAACAACTGGGACAGGGCCCTATTCAACCCTTTCACACTCTTTCTTGTGGTAATCAGCATGTCTCCATCATGGTGATGTCATTTGGGATGCTATTCTCTTTCATCTGTAAAGAACCAATGGAGATTGTCACATTGCTGATGTTTGTAAAGATCCTTTTATTTCTTATTGCTCTGTGCCTGTTACAAGAAACTAAAAGACAATCAACTGTTTGATTGTGGTTTTGTCATGTTCAGTCCCAGTAATGCACAAAAATAGTTTAAGTTGATCATTTTAGCTAGCCTGGGCAGAAGTCACAGAGAGTAGCACATTGCTGTGTAGGGTTTGCAAATGTAACCACCCCTTCCCTTCTTCCTGCACACCCACCCGCAGGTGGTGCTGCCTAAGGCATATAGGTTGGCACCTGGGTTTGTGGTTATAATTGGTTTGGTAAGTGGCGCGGTGCTTCCACCTATGGGGATCCTTCTAACAGTGTACTGCCAAGGTGCTTCACCACAGGAAATGAAATACAGCCCCCTCCCTTGGAGACAGGTAAAACAATATACAGTCCCCTCCCCACTTATAACTCTAAGCATGAAATATCATACTATACAATAATGCAATGGCTGGAACAGTTTTCAGAAACATAAACAACGGGTTTATTTGGGAGTGGATAAAGAGGTAGGGGGCAGTGGAAGCAAAGGGGAATAAAAGCATTCAATAATCAGACTCAAAACACTATGCAAATCAGCAAAATAACAACACATTGGCATTTATGATTAGACAATAATTTGCATTCCAGAATTACCAGCCCCAGAACCACTCCCCCACTGGTGCACCAGTTAACCCACAGTCCCTGCGAGAGCTCTCCATTAAGCGTGTGCACACTGAGCAGTTGCAGGCCTGTGACATGGAAAAGCTGGGTGCAGCACAGGTGAAATGCTGGGGTGTTGTAGTGCAAAGTACCAACCACACCAGGGGGTGCAGTGAAAACAGTTTTATCCCTGGCTGTACTTGTTGCTAAGGTCGCATAGGAAGCACAGATGTAAAGTTAACAAGCTAACTAGCTGAACAGTTAGAAAAGTATTTGTTTGGGTAAGACCCAGTACTCACGACCATTGGTGAAAAGATGCAGGCTGTTGGGGGACATCTCCCCTTTTCAGGCAACTTGGAAGAACAAGCAGCTTAGAAGAACAGGCAAGAAAGGCGTGGATGCAAGCGACTATCCTCTTCACCCCACAGAGGGACTTGTCTTCACCCACCTCGACTGTAGGCAGGCAGTCATCACCCACAGAGGGACTTGTCTTCATCCTTTTAGCAGTAGGAAGACAGCAGCAGATCAAGCAAGCCGGCAGGACCTCAGAGTATAGGTCCTGACAGGAAAGTCAGTCTCTTTTTGATCAACAAAATGAGGCAGTTGCTTTTGTTACCTCACTCTCCATAGCAGACAAATACTTTCCTTCAGCAGGCTTTGGATATTTGGAGCACCAGATATCCCAGTTCTCACAGCTGAGGCAAATCCCCATTCTCTGGGATTCACCAGGATCTAAAGTTAATAGTTCTCAATCAGTGCAGAAGGCACAAACTGCAGGATTTTCTCTCTGACAGCAGCAGGAGCTGTCAAAAAATACATCTTCTCCTTCAAACTCTCACAAGAAAGTCATACTGGCAAACTGTAAAACTCAGAATCGTCATGTTTGAAACTCAGCTTCTCATTGGTCCTTACAACTCACAAGCTCTTCGTCCTGATTGGCAGTATTGCAGCTACCAATAGGATTCCACACTGCCCTCACGCAACCGCAGCAAAGATGGCCACCATTGAACAGTTCTCTAAGCTCAGTCCATTTCTCTCTACTGTAAAATGTTATTTGTACATAGTTGGTAGCATTTGGCTGCATGGCTAGCACCCTTCTGGTCCCTTCTGAGGGTCGCTAGGGCCAGGGGGTACAATTGGGAGACAGGAGCCGAGCCGCTAGCTCCATTTTGTGGGCTCCCCTGGAGGAGCAGTGTCTGTAAATGGCCATCCTCAGCCGCTAAGCATTCTGGGACATGTAGTCCCGTGTGCCTGCCATCTTGTCCCTTACTCCCCGACCCACTGGAGGCAAAGGCAGGGTCTGGGAGTTCTTTTAAAAGTTTTGTTTTGTTTCAGTTCCCTCAGCCCCTTAGGCAGTCCATTGGGGCTGAGGAGATGAATCCTCTTATGTGGCACTTCTGCCGTTTCTTGTGAGCACTCTGAGGCACCAGGCCAACTGTGCAGCCTTGTTCCTGTGCTCCCCACCCCGCTGTGTGGCAGTTGGGGGGGCCGGGAAGCAGCTGTCCTGTGCTGCACTCTAGCCGCTTCTTCTATGGTGCTTGAGGCGCAAGAATTGATTTTTCCACTCCCTGGCCCCTTTGGCAGTTCGGGGAGGCTGGGGGAGTGAGGAGGACCATGTAGCTCACCAGCAGCGCTGGAAGAGGTACAGGTCGGAGGCACCGGAATAAAGTTACAATTGCTTCTCGGCCCAGTCGGAAGTCCAGGAGCGGGCCAGGGGAGACAACAGGAGTGGCTGCTGCAGGAGACATACTGGGAGGCAGGAGGAGCCCCAGGTAAGCTCCCGACTTGGGAGGAGGGTTACACAAATGTAACCCCTCCTCCCAAGTTGATAGCTTACCTGGGACACCTCTGTATCCAGTTGCCTTCTGCAGCTTCCTGCAGCCAGAGCACACTTCCTTGCTCCCCCAGCCTGCCTTGGACTGCTGCCAGGGCTGGGGAGCAGACGAATTTTGTTGTGGCACCTCCTGCGCCCAATCCTTTGCATCCAGTGAGGTGCTTGACTTCTAGCTTCTCTGGCCTGCTCCTGGAAGGCTGGCAGGGCCGGGGAGCACTACAGACATTTGCAGCACCCAATGCACCAGAAGAGAGAACAGCCAGTGAGCTGCCAGAAAGTTTGCTTCCCTGCTCCCTCAAACTGCTGTTGGGCAGGGAGCACCCATGAAGGCCGCAAATGTGTTTCCGAGCCTCAGTGTGCCCCAAGAGGAATGCGGCGCAAGCACTGCTGCATAAAGCATCTCCCCAGCCCCATTGGACACCAATAGGGGCTGTGGGGGAGCAAAATAACTTTAGAGAGGCTCCCCGACCCAATCCATGCCTCCAGTGCATCGGAGAGTACAGGAGACAAAATGGCCGTCAGGACTACAAGTCCTAGAATGCTCAGCATCCGAAAGTGCTGTTTTCAGTGACTGCTCCTGTTGGGGAGCTTGCAAAACGGAGCTTCTGATGGGGCACGTGTCTCCCCCCCCCCACCAAAGTGCCCCCTGGCCTTAGCGATCACCAGAAGAGACCAGTACGGTCCTCTACATGCAGCCAGTTGCTGCCAAGACATTACACAATTTATGATAATGCACTTAGATGAACAGAACTGTATGGAGGTGGCCACATTGGACATGGTCTGCCTGAAGACAGCGTGGAACCCTCTTGGTAGCTGCAGTACAGCCAATCAGGGCGTGGAGCTCGAGACTCCTGTGGACCAATGAGGTATCAAGATTCAAACTAACATTCTGGGGTTGACAGTTCGACACTGGGTCTTTCTGTGTAAGCCTGTGAAGAGAAACAACTGATTGTCTGCCAGCTCCTGCTGCTGTCACAGCCTAAAACCATTTAGTTTGTGCCAAAACAAACTAAGAACTTTAAAACTTGTTGCCAACTGCCTGGTAAATCCCAGACAAGGGGGATTTACCTCATCTCGGCTGAACTGCTGTGTTTTGGCAACTAAGATTGCTAAGACTGCTGAAAGAAGTATTTATTTGTGCTCTGGTGAGGTGACAAATCCACTGCCTCACTGTCCTGTTACAAGAGACTGTGATTCCTGCCAGGGGACCTGAGCTCTGAGGTCCTGCCTGCCTAACTGCTGGTCTGTCTGTGAGGTGAGGGAAGACAAGTCCCTCTGTGGGGTGAAGACAACTGCCTGCCTACCTGGCGAGGTGGGGGAAGACAAGTCCCTCTGTGGGGTGAAGACAACGGCCTGCCTATCTGTCAAGGTTGGTGAAGACAAGTCCCTCTGTGGCGTGAAGACAACTGCCTGCCTATCTGTCAAGGTGGGTGAAGACAAGTCTCTCTGTGGGGTGAAAAGGATCATTGTCCACATCGTCCACATCCACGCCAGTTCTATCTGTTCTTCCAAACTGCCTGCAAGTTGAGACGTCCCCCAACTCCTGCATCATCTGTTCACCAAAAGGTCATGAGTACTGGGTTTTACCCAAACCAATACTTTATTTTTTAATTTTTGTTTATCATTTTTCTTACCTTTGGCCCCCGGTCTGCCATCCATGTCCAGGCATCCACCTACTCTGGCTGCCGTCCAGATCCCCCTGGCTCCTAGTTGGGCATCACTGCATAGCCCCACGGCTTGCCCCCGTGGCGGGGCAGTGGAGAGACACCCTTTATCTTCACCGACACAGGATCCAGTAACCACAGTGAGCCCTTGGAGCCGGGCGTCCCACTGAATGGCCATCAAGCCGCCGTGACCGGTGCCATTTTCCCTTGTTCTCTTGATTCCCCCAGAGTCAGAGGGTGTGCAATGATGCCAGCGGCTATGAGCGCACACATGTCCGCGTGTGTCCCTATCCAGGCGTCAGCCCCCAACTCCTCCCCAGTGTATGGCATGCATCCCCGACCTCCACCCTCTGCCAGGGGGCAGTCAGACACTGTGGCCCCCCTCCCCGGAGAGGAAGAGCAGTCCATTGGACGCTCTATCCCTCTCCTCCCCTGCCAGCCCTCGGCAACTTGTGCTCGCTCCCGAACCCGGGTCACCGGCATGGCACGAGGTGTGGTGTCCAGCGCCTCAGCCCTCAGCGCCACCGGGCCGGCCCAAACCAATACTTTCCTAACTGTTCAGCTAGCTAACTAGTTAACTTACCATCTGGGCTTCCTGCGCAACCTTAGTTAAACCCACAGCCATAGTTACAGCCAGGATAAACTGTATATCTACATCCACTGATGTAGTTTATAACTTACAGCTGCAGCACCCAACCATTGCAATGGTGCTGCACCCAGTGTCTACTCGTCACAGGCCTGCAACTCCTCAGTGTGCACACAAGGTATTTAGGAGCTCCCACAGGGACTGTAGGGCTAACTGGTGCACCAGTGGGAGGAAAGGGACTGAACAGGGAATACTGGATTGTAATGTATTGTGGTATCTGATTATTTTGCCTGATTACAGTATTTATTATAAGCTTGTTGTTCAATGTTTTACTACCCTTTGCTCCCCCTTGTTCCTTATCTCATTATCCAGACCCCAAAATAAATGCCTGTGTTTATTTTCCTGCAATATCCAAAGTATTTGCATTATTGTGTAGTGTAATATTTGCATGTTTTGAGTGATACATTGGGAGGGGATTGTGTATTGTTCTACCTATCACCAAGGGAGGGGGCTGTATTTCATTTCCTGTGGGGAAGCACCTTGGCAGTACGCTGCTATAAGGATTTCCATAGGTGGAGGCACTACGCCATTTGCCAAGCCAATTACAACCATGAACCCAGGCGCCAACCTATATCCCTTAGGCAGCACCACTTGCGGGTGGGTGTGCATAGAGAAGGGTGGGGTGGTAAACATATAACTTTTTTGTTATAGTAAAAGGCATGAGTCCTATTGTCATGGTAACACAGAAACACACAAATTGATGGCAGATAAGGACCGCTAGGCCCCTCCAGTCTGCCTGTAAACCCTACCTTTATTAGCGGCCGCTGACCCTACTTGGTCATCGGCTTTAGCCTCTCCTTCCTACCCCTAGGGTTCCTTTATGCCTCTCCCATGCATATTTAAATCCCCTCACTGTGCTTGCTCCCACCACTTCCTGTGGTGGTTATTCCATGCATCCACCATCCTTTCCATGAAGATACACTTCCTCACAAATCCCCTTATCCTGCCCCCCTCCAATCTCATATCGTGCCCTCTCGTTCTTGTACTTCTCCTATATCGGAAGATGTCACCCCCTTGCACCTCGTCTATGCCTTTAAGATACTTGAAGGTTTCTGTCACGTCCCCCCAGCTCCCTCCTTTCCTCCAGTAAATACATATTGAGGTCTCTTAATCTCTCCTCATATGTTTTCTGGTGCAAGCCCTGTACCATCTTAGTCACCCTTCTCTGAACCGCCTCCACGCTGTCTATGTCCTTGTGAAGATGCAGCCTCCAGAACTGTACACCATACTCCAGATGAGGCCTCACCAGTGTCTTACATAGTGGAATCACCAACTCCCTCCTTCTGCTAGTGATACCCCTACCTATGCATCCCCAACATGCCACTGGCCCTTCCTACAGCCTTTGTACTCTGCCTGGCCACCTTTAGGTCATCTGAAATGATAACCCCCAGATCCCTTTCTTCCCTGGTGACTAACAGCAACTCCCCCCAATCATGTAGCTTTCTCCAGGGTTTCTGCATCCCAGGTGCATGATTTTGCACTTCTTTGCATTGAACCTCAATTGCCACACCTCAGACTATTTTTCCAGCATTCCTAGGTCCCTCCTCATTTGCTTCACCACATCTGGAGTGTCCACCCGGTTGCAGATCTTGGTGTCATCTGCAAACAGACAAACCTTCCCCTCCAGCCCTTCTGCAATGTGAGTAATGATGACATTAAAAAGGACTGGCCCTAGGACTCATCCTTGAGGTACTCCATTGGTCACCCCCCTCCCCAGATTGGATCCCATTTACCACCACCCTCTGCTTCCTGTCCATTAACCAGTTTCTAACCCAGTTTACCACCTTCTGGCCCATACTCAGGCTATCCATCTTGTTTCCCAGCCTTTTATATGGGACGGTGTCAAAGGCCTTGCTGAAATTGAGGTAGGCAATATCCACCACTCCCCCCAATTCACCTCTTTCATTACCCAGTCAAAAAAATCAGATTTGTTTGACATGACCTTCCTGCTTTGAATCCATGCTGCCTTGGATCCTGGGCTCCATTGGATTCCAAGTGTCCCACTATCCTTTCCTTAAGCAGTGCCTCCATAATCTTACCCACTACTGATGTGAGGCTGACCGGCCTATAGTTTCCTTCCCCCTCCCTGCTACCATTTTGTGAAGAGGGACTACATGTGCCCTCCTACTGTAACTCTAGTTGCTGTGTTCATTCATACCTGACATTCAATAGAGGTGGTTTGTCAGGATGGTACTAAAACAATTATCCCATTACCATATACAGTAAATGGGGATGGGAGAGGTAATGCTATTTTGAAACCTTACGAGTTACTATGCACTAGCCAGCCCAGTGTTTTCTCCCTGGCAGATTTTTACTTGACCTAAATTCAGGCTCAGCTGTTCTGTACTCCACATTAAAATATTCTACCATGGCTAACACATCCTTCCACAGTAGGAATCAGCACAGATGAGGTCCCTGTTTAAACTTATAATAAAGCAGACACTGACCAACTGCACTGAAGTTACCAACATCATAATACTAGTAGCAATACAATGTCTTAACAGGCATAGAAGAGTAGTAGCTCAGATGACATCAGCAGCTTGGAGGCTTGCTGACTCAGCATCCAGCAGCTTTGGAGAAATGGACCACACCAAAAAGGTGCTGAAAAAGTACGAATTTGTAAATTTTTGTTACAAAACCTGGAACATAGTTTTTATAGCAATGCTTATTGAGTGGTGCTGCCTGTTTTAGTTTAGAAACCATTGCACATGATCTTTAAAACTTGAACTGAAGAAAAAAAAAAGACAGGTTTCAGCAGCCATGGACCGCGCTTAAACCAGACGGGATCGTGGCTGAACAGTGATGTAGTCTTATTTTATATAATTGCCATGGCTAAAAAATGCTCCCCAGCAATTATGTAAAATAAAGCATGGGGTTGTGTGTAAAGCTTGAATTTTACACACACCCTCATTATTGGATGCTTAAATAAATCCCTCGAGTTTCACTCTCGGGGTTTATGTAGCATCCAACATCGAGAGTGTGTGTAAAATTCTCGGTAAGCACAATAGAGTGTGTTACATCTTTCAAATTCCTGGGTGTTCTTCTGGACCAATCCCTAGACTACAATCTACATATACAGTTCGGAGGGCGCTGTTGGGCACTCAACCGAGAAGACGCAGTTCCTACTAGCTCCGTTGATTTAATACAATTTCGAAATATTTTTCATTATTTTAAGCTGTATTGGGCTCTGAACTATAGCGGAGGTATATCCAGTATTGTTTTCTGAATCGATTGGTACCGAACTTCAGTATGGGGAAGACTCAGCGCAACATTCCTGGAGGCTCGAAAGCTCAGCCTACAACCATTCCACAGGCCTCAACATCCGCGCCTTCTGAATCAGGCACTGAGCCCCCGTGGAAGGCTTTACAAATCTCCATTAAAGCCATCGATACAAAAATGGAGGTGCTGATTCAGCGCTTTGGTGAGCAGGATGTTAAGATAGAGACTGCCCTAAAGACTGCTTCCACTGCCGAAAATAGCGCAACGCAAGCTATGGCTACGTCGGCGAAGCTAGTCCAGGAAAACAGTCAGCTATGATATAGACTTGAGGCCCTTGAGAATGCGAATAGGGCCTCAAATGTCAGATTAATTGGTCTGCCTGAAGGGGCTGAGGATCCAGATTTGCTTACCTTTCTCAGTAAATGGCTACCAGAAGCTTTACACCTAAACCCAGAACTTGGAACAAAATTGATTAAGGCTTACAGAGTTTCACCGCGATCAGCGGGCGCCCAGAAAGACTTACCCACACAGTTCTGATCACCACGAGCAACCCAGGCATGAAAGAAGACATCATGCGTGCTGCAAGGGCCACAGACTGCCTCAGTTATGAAGGACACACACTCCATATCTTCCCAGACCTAGCCTACGCTACCCGAGCTTGCTGAAAGAAATTCGATGGGGTAAGGGCTGGCTGAAGGGCTTAGGGGTGGCGCATTCACTTTTAATGCCGGCTCGCCTCCATATTTATTACGGTGGGCATACATTTCAATTTCATGATCCGGAGGAGGCTAGCAAGCGGGTTGAAAAGATTTAAGCTGAATTTGAGGCCTCTCGAAAATCCATACAATCTGAAGAGGATTCGGAATAAGAAACGGACACTTGAAGTTTTTCTACTTGCCGTCTCTCTAATATCCTCTAGTTTGAATTGAGGGCAGTACAATTTTTCTATTAGGTTGAAGTTGTTAACAGCTGTCAGTGCTATGACGTTGTTGTACAATATAAGGATACCCTTTAGTTTCTCCTTTTACTAGAGAGTTCGATACACATTATTAAAATGGTGTACTGATAGATTTGCACTGTAAAGGTTCGGGGTTACAGTCAACAAAAGATTTATTGCCTTTTTGGGTTAATTGTTAACGGAGCTGCAGAGGGAATGCTTAACGTTTGAGAACTACATTGGTTGGAGGTTAAGGTCTAATCAACACTGGTTGTTGAGTAGTATATGTTTGATTTTAATTCTCTTTGTTGGACTGACCACCTACTCTTGTTGAGTGCAGCTATTGCTTTGGACTCTGATGGACATTTATTATTTATTTAATGGAATACCCCCCATATCCGTAACTAAAGTACCTAGACTGAGGCTCCTTCTATCATTCGATGATATTTGTAATATAACTTACTGTGATGTCTGATACATGGTAATGTGACTGTATGTTTATTGAATTTCAATAAACAGAAAGTTCAAAAAAAAAAAATCTACATATACAGTTCACCTGTAAAGCGGTGAATGCTAAACTCAGGGTCGCTTATAAGACTAGCTTTATGCTAACTCCTACTGTTAAGTTGGCAATTGCCAGAGGTATCCTTCTCTCTTTCCTCACATATGGTGCTCCAACCTATGCTGCTGCACTTAAAACCACACTACATAAATGGGACATAACATATAATAATATTTGTCGCTATGCCTCCTCGTCAACTCGGCTTAAGTACCATTGCCAACTTTATACAGACCTCGGTTGACTCTCCCCTCTGCCTGCTGCAAATACTCTTGGCTCCCTGATTGACTCGATAATCAGAAATCAGACTCCCTCAGCGCTCATCATTATGCCTGTACCTCAAATCTCCTACGGCCTAAGATCGATTGGCAAGTCCCTACTTAATGTGCCTAGATGCAACTCTACTAAAGGCTCTGGAGCCTTTCGTCTCTCTGCTCCTAAGCTATGGAACTTCCTTCCCCTTGCACTTCGACAGGCAGTGTCCCATAACAGCTTTAAAAGGGAGCTGCGCCATCATCTATCCCAAGCTGACCCTTGCACTTGCTTTGATCCAACTTAATCCTCCACCAACCTTATTATTACTTCCTGCACACTCCCGAAGCATATCTCAGCCTGGTCTAATCCTGTCTCCCCCTATAGTATTTGGAGCCCTGCATCTCATTGCTGTGACAAACCCTAACATGTATTTCTGACCACCCTGTGGTGCTATTTGCTTCTATTTGCAGTGTTAATTACCTTCTCTGTCACTATGTAATTTTTAATGTTATGGTATGTTATTTGACCGTATGTGTGATTCTTGATTCATGCTATTCTTCATTGGCTCTATGTATTTTCTTAAGTGATTCTGACCTATGCCATATGTAATATTCCTGCATACATACCATGTACTTTGTCTATGATTGTTTGTACTCTCCCGGGTCATGCCTGAAAATAATCATTTAATGATTAGAGCAACTACCCAGTAAACAAAAACTAAATAAATAAACACCATATATTATTCTATAAATAACATCACACCTTGGGTGGTTGAAGGACAAGGTCGCAGGCCAAGTCCGTTCAACACTCAAGAAGTGACATTATTACACAATAACACACACCCTGGAGTGCCTTATTGCTATTATACAATGGCTCATTACATTTAGATAAAAAAAAAATACACAGATTACACATTTAGTTTTTTTTTAATGATATATTATTGTGGAAGACTATTTAAAGAAAAATAAGTTCTTTTTTGTGGTCGTGCAGTAGGTGGTGCTGTTTATCAATCAATCAATCAAAGTCATTATTTAACCAGGCGATCACTGTTGAGCAAGCTTATTTTTGAGGTTTACCTGTGTGGTTTACTCTGTGCTGTCTGTACCTGTGTTTCTCTCTGCCCCCCCTGTGCTGTCTGCAGTTGTTGGGCTCTGTTTTGGTTTTTTTTTGAATCTGACTAAAACTGTTTAAATATTTACATTTACAAAATTTGAAAAGTGTTGAGTGACTGAACAGAAGCAAACATGGGATCGGTGAATACCTCATGCAAAGAGTGGGACCTAAATCTGCAGGGCTACACTATGTTCAGAAAAGATGGGGGAGGAGGGAAGGGGTGGTGTAGCACTGTTAGTCAGAAATGGCATTGGTATTGGAGGGGTAGAGGAGGCTAGGGGGAACATGGAGGCTATTTGGGTTGCCCTGCAGGGGGGTTAAGAGAGTAAAGGTCAGAGTAGTATACAGAGCACCAGCACTGGCGGAGGTTCTGGAAGAAAGTTTGGTGGCAAATCTCGAGGGACACTGTAGTTTGGGAAAGAGAAGGGTAGTGGTAATGGGGGACCTCAATATGCCAGGAACAGACTGGGGGACTATGTCGTCACCAGTGGCCAGGGAGCAGAGGCTGCTGGATGTTTTCCAGGACACGTTCCTGACCAAGCAGGTGGGTCCGCCAACCAAGGAGGCCCAGACACTGGACGTGGTCCTGGCGGACAGTGATCAGATTAGGGGCCTAGAGGTGAGGGACCCATTGGCAGGGAGTGATCATGCCACAGTCTGGTTCTTCCTGGACCTGGGGGGGGGGAACCAAACAAGGATGGTAGTAACCGACTTTAGGGGTGCAGACTTCAGGGAGATGGGAAGGATCCTTAAAGATCATTTGGACAGGATAAGGCCGGATATGGATGCTGATAGCAGGTGGGAGATCATTAGGAGGGGAATACAGGAGTTTACCAGATCCCTCGCAAGGGAAAGGCGCAAGTTTGGTAAGGCCAGAAAACCCTACTGGTGGACCCGGGAGGTTCAGGAGGCGGTGAGGGACAAGAAGGCGGCCTATAGGCACTTCAAACGCTCAAGAAGTGAAAGGGATTGGGGGAGTATGAGCGAAAGCCAAGAGAGTCACAAGGGTGGTGAGAGCAGCTAAGGCAAAAAAGGAGCAGTCTTTGGCCAGGGGGGATCTGGAGGGGGGATGAGGGGTTCTTTAGATACATAGGGGAAAAAAGGAAAGTAAGGGGGCAGATCAGCAGGATAAGGATAGGGGAGTGTTGGGCACGGGAGGTGGGGGAACAGGCAGAAGTCCTAAATGAGTACTTTGCATCAGTTTTTACCTGGGGGGATGGATGTGATATGTCTTGCAGGGGGAGCGGGGACAAATTGGAGGAAGGGATGGGACCGGTAGAGATCAGGGGCCCTGATGGGTCTGGGGAGTGGCCACCACAGACAGGTGGGGGGCCAGCAGTACAGGGTGCAAAGGGGGAAGAGGTGGAGGCTGAACTCCTGGTAGAGAGTGTAAGGGAAGCCCTCAGGTCCCTTCGGATAGAGAAAGCACCTGGGCCAGATGGGATACATCCCAGGATGCTGAGGGAACTGGCGGATGTCCTGGCAGTCCCCCTGGTGGAGCTTTTCAACATCTCTCTGAAGACTGGATGGGTACCCCAAGACTGGAGGGTGGCCCATGTTGTGCTGATCCACAAGGGGGAGGTCAAGGGAGGAGGCGGAAAATGACAGGCCCATTAGCCTGATGTCAGTGGTTGGCAAGGTGATGGAGGGTATCGTCAAGGATAGGCTGGGGGGGGTGTTATTGGAGCAAAATGGGTTTTTGGGTGATAGGCAGCATGGTTTTGTTCCAGGGAGATTGTGTCAGATGAACATTGTGGAGTCCTATGACTAGGTGACGAGGGCCCTGGACCAGGTAGGCCAGTGGACGTCCTCTTTCTGGACTTCAGCAAGGCATTTGATTTGGTACCCCACAATGGCCTGCTGGCTAAACTGAAGGGAATGGGGGTAGGGAGACAGTTGTTAAAATGGATAGGAAATTGGCTCTCTGAACGTACTCAAAGGGTGGTGATTGGGGGGCTAGCCTCATCCCCAAGGTGGGTTACTAGTGTGGTGCCCCAGGGGTCAGTGCTGGGGCCACTCCTGTTCAATGCCTATGTTTCAGACATAAGGAAGGGGATTAGGAGTGTGGCAGGAGGAGACATTCAGTATAACTCTGTATTAATCTCTAATTTTTTTTTGACTCTATCCTCTGCTCTTAATATTTTCTATCTATCCTAAATTCTTGTCAGGGTGGCCAACCTGACAAGTCTACCAATTTTCCTGTACTGTCTCTTTATTTAGCTGTCATTTTATCCAAAAGCTGACACATGCTGTTAAAAGTAAAGTCCCCATAATTAGTTGAGCCTTTTTTGCTGTATGACACTAGTTGTTTCAACATAAGAAAGGCATTGGAATGATGTAAATACCTAAAGAGAAGTGCCAAGCTGTTCCCTGTTAGTAATCACGAACTAACATGCACACGATCGCACTGTCACGCAGGAGTGTGCGCACGATCATGTGGTTAGTGTGCACACGTTCATGTGGTTAGTGTGCACACCTTCGTGCAGCAAAGTTTAGAAAATAAACTGTAGACCTCCCAAAAGCAGGACCCTTGCTGTCAAGAGCTTGTCAAGTAAGCGAGTCACTGCAAAACGGAAAGCGAGCGTTCTGGCTGTTGCTATAGGAGTAGTAAACACTCCCTGCAGCCACTCGCTGAAATAATTTTTGCTGCTCCCAGAAAGTCAAACAAATGTTAAAATAAGGTGCTGCAGAATAGAGTGCAGGCAGTAACAGTGTTAGGAAACTGAATAAAGGGATATTGCCTGTCCTTTTTATGTTTAAGCCTGTAAGAGAAGAAAAGTAATTGTGGGGAGTGAAATATTGAAATGTTTGCAGACGGTTGAAATGGCAAGCCATCAAGGAAATGGATACTTTGAAAAAGTATAGAAATGCAGTCCTAGATAGTGAAATCACCATGTTTATGATACTAGGCTGCTATTGACATATTGTACAGATAAGAAAAGACATGCATGTGAATTTAAAGAAAAAACAGAAACTAAGCATGAAATAAAACAAAGGTAAAAACAAGGCATTGGAACTACAGAGACACTCTGACTTGGCAGAATAGAGAGGGAGCGCGCCATTACTCTGTTTATCTCTGGGAAGGCTGGAGTTTCTCTTATTATAGCATTTTGTGATTTTTGTTGTTTGTTATTTACCTGAATGTAGTGCAGGTAGCAAGAGATGTCTTCTATAGTGCTGGCAGCTGATATAGAAGGATCTCTGGAGAGGTCACCAAAAAGGGGGAGGAGCTAAAAGCCCTGATGATGCTAAAATTATTAATTAAGGTTCTTTTAGGCATAAGAAGACCTTTCTATATGTAGAGGTATCCCCAAAACAGAAAGGATCTAACTGTTATTGTTCTAAGAGTTTCTTTTGTTTATATGAATTTCACCAGTACGAAGAAAAAGGGTTTTGTGTTTAATTGGCAGAATCACATGATTATGAGGTCATATTGCTGTGATATAAAACTTGCCCACTAGGGCCCAAAAGGGAGACATTGGTCAGTACCTTCTGGCCAAGTGAAGGGAGAGGAGGTGTGAGTGTTTACACACAGTATTGCGAAGAATATTATATATACAGAGAAGAGCAGGGAGCCTGAAGAAAGACTTGCCTGAGGTTTTTTTTTGCTTTATTTGAGTGTGAAAGTTTGAACACCCATTTCTTTCTTTTCTGTAAATATTTTGAACAGTTATTTTATTTATTTTATCATTTTGGAAAAATAAAATGATAAACGCAACACCAGCATTTTTTCATGCACTTTATTTGATGATTGGAGTCTGTTATTGAACCCACACGATTACATTGGTGTTAGCAATGGGATTTCAACCTGGTGCGTCAAGGCTGCCTGGGAGGTGTACCAGGGGTTTTTGCATCATAAACACCCTAGCAGATGCAGGAGCGTGAACAGTCAGACCAAAGTGCATTGCATCTCAGGAGGTCTGTGAGAGAGAGAAGACTGGAGTGCCCTTGTTGCCAGGATTGGGCTCTGGGATGACACCAAAGATGCAGAAAGCAGAGGATGAAGAAGACTTGGTAGCTGCTGCATCTAAGCCACAAGCAAGACAGGTACCTCCAGCACCTGATGATCCAACTGAACTGTTAAAGTGGCAATGCATGCACCAGATTGATATGGAAAACCAGAGGGAGTAAGACCGAAGATTGAGGGATGAGGACTGAAGAATCCAGGCGGAGGAGAGGAAAAGACAGGACCAGAAATGGAACAACACCTTGAAGGCCATCCAAGAAATGTCACAAGGACAGGCAGAACAAATCATGCCTAAAGACATTAACATGACCAATGTAATGGAGAGTGATGACATCAAAGCGTATCTCACTACCTTCGAGAGAGAGAGAGGCTCAGACTTGCAACTGGCACCAGGACCAGTGGGTAATAAGATTGGTACCCTACTTGTCTGGGAGGGCACAGTTGGTATACAGCCAATTAAGTGTGATGGATGCTGCCACCTATGCCAAAGTCAAAGAAGAGATATTGTGGAGGTATAACATCAGCACGGAAACCTACTGTCAGCGATTCCGTTCGCAGAAGATGTTCAATTATGACACTCCCAGGGAAACATATGCAAGATTAAAAGATTATTGTTCTAAATGGCTGCAAACAGCCAAAACTGTTGACCAGATTGTGGAGCTCATCACCATTGAACAGTTTATCCAGGTTTTGGCTTTTGATGTTCAAGTCTGGGTAAAAGAGCACAAGCCTGAAACTGCGGAGGAGACCCTAAAACTGGCTGAAGATTATCTAGCAGCCAGGACTTCCTGATCCAGAGGACAGCCAGCTAACCAAAGAACCTCTACAACTTCGGTAAGACCTTTTTATTCTCAAAATACGCAGAGCAAGAATCAGTGACAATCACAATATGCAAGGAGGGATAGAGGGGGTAGTATCCCATACTCAGAACTGATTTGTCATGGCTACCTTGGGAAAGGTCATATTGTGAGAAACTGCCCCAATAAGAGACAGGAGCCAACACATCTGGCTCTAGCAAACATTGGCTATGTGGAGACAGTGGATATAGGTGAACAACATTCCTTGGGATTACTAGACTCTGGGAGCAGACAAACCCTGGTAAGAATTGATCAGGCCTCGGATTGTACAATAACCCAACAGGACACTACTGTTAGATGTGTCCACGGTGATATCCACCAGTATCACACTGTCCATATTGATTTGAAAGTGAACAATGCTAGTTGTAAAGTGCTAGTCCGTCTGGTACCTCGATTACCGGTCCCTGTCATCATTGGGCAAGATTTTCCTACCTTTGCTTCCTTGATGAGTAATCATCAGACATTTGTAGAGCCAGTAAATGTGGTAACGAGAGCTCAAGCAAAGGCCCAACTAGACTCTGTGTTACATAGAAACATAGAATTTGACGGCAGATAAGGACCGCTTGGCCCACCTAGTCTGCCCATTTTCCTACCTAACAGATAAGCTGCAGATCCTAGTTAACCAACAGCTTACTTCCTCCTACCCCTCACTAGGACTGTCTTATGTCTGTCCCATGCATTCTTGAATTCCCCCACTGTTCTTGACTCCACGACCTCCTCAGGGAGGCTGTTCCATGCATCCACAACCCTCTCCGTGAAAAAATACTTCCTCACATTACCTCTGAGCTGTCCCCCCTCTATCTTCAAATTGTGTCCCCTTGTTCTTGCACATCTCTTTTTCTGAAAGATGCTACCCTCTTGGACTTTGTTGATTCCCTTGAGGTGCTTGAAAGTTTCTATCATGTCCCCTCTCTCCCTTCTTTCCTCAAGGGTATACATATTAAGCTCCTTTAGTCTTTCTTCGTATGTCTTCTGGTGCAGACCCTGCACCATTTTGGTTGCCCTCCTCTGGACAGCCTCCACTCTGTCTATGTCTTTGCGGCGATGGGGTCTCTAGAACTGCACACAGTACTCCAGATGGGGTCTCACCAACTGTCTGTACAGAGGGATAACAATTTCCTGTTTTCTACTATTGATGCCTCTTCCTATGCATCCCAGTATCCCCCAGCCTTCCTTACTGCCTTCTCACATTGCTTGCCCACCTTTAGGTCATCTGATATAATTACCCCCAGGTCCCTTTCCATTTTTACTGTTGTCAGTATCTCACCCCCCATTGTGTACTCTTCCCCTGGGTTTTTGTTTCCCATGTGCATTACCTTGCACTTCTCTGCATTGAATCTGAGCTGCCATACATTTGACCATTCCTCCAACCTTGCCAAGTCCCTTCTCATCCTTTCCACTCCATCTTGTGTATCAACCCTGTTGCAGATCTTTGTGTCATCTGCAAAGAGACATACTTTTCCTTCCAGTTCCTCTGCAATGTCACTTATAAAGACATTAAAAAGGACTGGTCCCAGTACTGAACCCTGCGGTACCCCGCTAGTAACCCTCCTTTCTTCACTGTGTACTCCATTTACTACTACCCTTTGCATCCTGTTGTCTAGCCAATTTTTTATCCAGGCTACCACCTTGGGCCCACTCCAAGGCTGGCTAACTTGTGTATTAATCTTTTGTGTGGGACTGTATCAAATGCCTTGCTAAAATCTAGGTAGGCCATGTCCACAGCCCCTCCCTGGTCTACTACTTTGGTCACCCAGTCAAAGAAATCAATTAGATTCGTCTGACACGACCTTCCCATTGTGAATCCATGCTGTCTTGGGTCCTGTGCCCCACTGGCCTCTAGGTACTCAACAATTCTTTATTTCAGAAGTGATTCCATCATTTTCCCTACCACTGAGGTCAAACTAACTGGTCTGTAGTTTCCTGCCTCTGTCCTGCTCCCACTTTTGTGAAGAGGAATCACATCCATCCTCCTCCAGTCCTCAGGTACCACCCCATCCTCCCATGATTTGTTAAAGAGAGTAGTCAGTGGTGTCACTAGTTCTACCCTTAGTTCTTTTAGAATTCTTGGGTGAATCCCATCAGGCCCCATTGCTTTGTCCACCTTCAATTTTATTAGTTCTTTCAGAACCCTTTCTTCTGTAAATGGACTGGTATCGACCCCCGTCTTCAGAGTGTTTCTCTTTATTGGTTTAGGTACCCCCCCTCTTACTTTGTGAATACTGAGCAGAAATATTCATTCAGTATCCCTGCTTTTTCACTGTCCCCCTCTACCCACATTCCCTTCCCTTTATTAAGCCTCAGTATCCCTCCTTTGGTCTTTCTTTGCTCCCTGATGTACCTATAAAAGGTCTTATCCCCCTCCTTAACAGAATTGGCTATCCTTTCCTCGGTTTGGGCCTTTGCTATTCTGACTGCCTTCCCAGCCTCTTTCTGCTTTAACTGATAAAGTTCTCTCTCCTGCTCCTTCTGTGATTCCTTATATTTCCTGAATGCTATCCTTTTCTCCTTAACCTTCCCAGCCACCTCTTTTGAGAACCATAGCGGTTTTTTCCTTCGTTATGTTTTATTGATTTGTTTTACATAAAGGCTTGTTGCCTCTGTGATGGCTGTTTTGATTACTCCCCCATTGTTCCTCCACCCCTCCTTCTTGCCTGTTTGCTAGTGCTTTTCTAAGGCACTCTCTCATTTTCCCAAAGTCAGCCCTCCTAAAGTCCAATACTCTTGCTTTTGTATGGCTTGATTGTATGGCTGTGTTTATCGTGAACCACACTGTTTGGTGGTCGCTTGTTCCCAGATGGCTACCCACTTCTAAATCTGAGATTCTTTCTCCGTCCCCATTTGAGAGTACCAGGTCTAAGATTGCTCCCTTCTGAGTGGGTTCCAATACTAGCTGTCTGAGGCATGCCCCCCTGTAGGGCATCAAGAATGACCCTGCTTTTGGATGTGCCTGCAGCAAAGGTGCTCCAGTTAACATCTGGCATATTCAGGTCCCCCATCAACAATATCTCCCCTTTTTCTGCCATTCTAAGGAAGCCTTCTATCATTTCCTTGTCCGTTCCCTCCCCCTGATATGGGGGTCTGTATACAACCCCCGTGCGGACTGTGGTGCCATTTCCTGTCTCCAGGGTGACCCAGAGTGCCTCATCTCCTCCCTGTTTACACTTTAGTTCTGTTGCTTTGATCCCCTTCCTTTACATAGAGCTACTCCTCCTCCTCTTTTACCCTCCCTGTCCCTCCTATAGATTGTGTATCCTGGTATGTTGACATCCCAGTCATGGTTCTCTGTGTACCATGTTTCTGTGACTGCCACAATATCCAGGTAACCCTCTTCCATCAAGGCCACTAGTTCAGGGAGCTTGTTACACAGACTACGGGCATTGGTACTCATCACCCTCCACTTTTTGATAGCATTATACCTTTTAGCCCCATTCCAGTCCTTACTGCCTTTGCCTTTTTTTACATTTACCTCTGTCCTGCTCCCTAATAACTTCTCTACCTTGGTGTTTACCTCACTAATTACCATGCTTTGTGGGGGAAGGCTGGGATTTCCCTGCTCCTTTTCAGTGCCTCCCCCCTTGGCTAGTTTAAATGCTTGCCAATGAAGCATTTAAACCTCTCACCTAGGATCCTGGTTCCCCTGGACAGATGCAGACCATCGCACCAGTATAGGTCTGCATCCCTCCAGGTGGCTCCCCAGTCCCCAATGAAGCCAAAACCCTGAGCTCCACACCAGTTTTTCAAACACTCATTGAATTCCCTGGTGAGGAGTGCCCTAGCATCACCCTTGCCATGGACAGGCAGCACCTCCGAGAAGGTTACCGTATGCGCTACTTGTCTAAGGCCCCTTCCCAACTCTACAAACTCCTTTTGCACTGCTCTGATCCCATTCCTAGCCAGGTCATTTGTCCCTAGGTGGACAATGACATCCAACTCCCTCCCTCGTGCAGCTCCTTTGAAGATGACTATGTCAAGACTCTGGGCAAAGGTAAAAAGTCTCGGAAGGAAAGAAGGGAGAAAAAGCTGTGGAGAGGACAGCACTGTGATGGGATATTAAACAGGATACCAGGACTGTCTAGTAATACCTTTTATGAAGAACAAGTTAGCAGATGAGTCTTTGCAACCTTTGTTTTTACAGGTATCTACAGAAAAACAATACCAGGACTATCATATGTTATGCAAAGAAATAAAATGTTGTATAGAATTTCTGTATATTTACAAAATGTTTCTGAGACCGAACAATTGATGGTGCCCCAAAAGTACAGAGAGCAGGTGATGTTCTTAGCTCATGACATTCCCATGGCTGGCCATGAGGGGAGGGACAAGACTGTTCAAAGAATCCTGTCCAGGTTTTTTTGGCCAGAAATCCACCAAGATGTAGCTGGTTACTGTAGAACCTGTGCCAAATGTCATCTGGTAGCACAAGGGGAGAAGAAAGACCAGGTGCCCTTACAACCCATTCTATATGTTACGACACCTTTCGATCGAGTAGCAATGGATGTGGTAGGGCCTTTGCTTAAAAGTTCAAAGGACAATCAGTACATCCTGGTCATATGTGATTACGCCACCTGGTACCCCGAGGCTATCCCTATGAGGAAGGTAACAGCTCCTCGAGTGGCCAAAGAACTGGCCAAGGTATTTAGTAGGATGGGGATTCCCAGGGAGATATTAACAGATTGTGGCAGTAATTTTACCTTGGTCATGTTAAAAGAATTGTACAGATTGTTGGGGATAACAACACTCAGAACCTCACCATACCATCCACAAACAGATGGATTAGTGGAGCGATTTGGTAAGACTCTGAAGAAAATGCTCCAGAAGTATATACATGAGGAGGGTAGAGACTGGGACAAATTTCTCCCCTACCTTTTGTTTGCATATAGGGAGGTGCCCCAAGCCACTATGGGATATTCACCATTCACTTTGTTATATGGGCGCAATCCAAGAGGACCATTAGATGTGGTCAGGGAACACTGGCAAGTTGGTAAAACTGTTGGGTGTACCAATGTTATTGATTACATGTTGTCACTGAGGAAAAGGTTGGTAAAGTATGTAACTCTGGCCCATGAGAATGTGGAACAGAAACAGCAGACCCAGAAAGACAGGTATGATGTGGGGCTTAAAAAAAAGCAGTTTGTACCTGGGGAAAAAGTGCTGTTGTTGTTGCCCACCACTGAGAATAAGCTATTGATGCAGTGGCAAGGCCTCTATTACATTGTCCAACAGATGGGCATGGTAAATTATGAGATAGAGATGCCAGGGCATAGACCTCTAAAACGTATTTATCATGCAAACTTGTTGAGAAAATGGGAAGAAAAACATAACCTGATGTGATATGCTATATACAACCAGAGTAGGAAAAAACAAGCTAGATATAGCATATGAGCATCTGAAGCCACTGCATGAAGACACACCCATTCACATTAACCCAGTCTTAACACCAGCACAGCGCCAAGAGATTGACAGTCTCTTGACATACTACAAAGGTACTTTTACAAAACCCCCGGGAAAAGCTAAAGGGGTGGTCCACGAAATCAAACTTTCCCAGACCAGGCCCATACACCAGAAACTGTATAGGCTTCCTAAAAAGGTTAGGCAGGATGGAGGTGGTGGAGGAAGTAAAGAGAATGGAGCAAGCCAATGTTATTGTACCATCACGCAGCCCATGGTCTTCACCTTTGGTGGTGGTTAATAAAATGAAGGTGGGGTGAGGTTATGCCTGGATTTTAGACGCATAAATGCTGTTTCTGAATTCAATGGGTACCCCAAGCCTCGGATTGATGATTTGTTGGACCAAATAGGATCTGCTCAGTACATCAGTACACTTGATTTGACAAAAGGCTACTGGCAGATCCCTTTGGCACCCCAGGCCAAGGAAATAACATCTTTCTGCACACCACTTGGTTTATACCATTTCACAACAATGCCATTTGGATTGCACGGGGCTCCTGCTACCTTTCAAAGGTACATGGATCATGTATTGAGACCTCATAAACCTTATAGTGCAGCATATCTAGATGATGTGGTGATCTTTAGTCCAGACTGGGACACCCATTTGGTACACTTGAGTGCAGTCATCCAGAGCCTTAAAGATGCCGGTTTGACTATTAATCCAGCTAAATGTGCCATTGCAAAAATCGAAACCCATTATCTTGGTTTCATTATTGGAAATGGAGCCATAAAGCCTGAAGTTAACAAGGTGGAAGCTGTGGCAAATAGTCCAGTGCACAGTACCAGGAAACATGTACGTTCACTCTTAGGCCTGGCCAGTTATTACCGCCATTTTATTCTGGATTTTTCTACCATTGCCACACCCTTAACACACCTCACTAAGAATTGTTTTCCCACAAAGGTTACATGGACATCTGACAGTGATATTGCTTTTAGAACATTAAAAGCTATTCTACGTTCTGCTCCAGTTCTTCACAGTCCAGATTTCTCCAGACCTTTTGAGGTTCAAACAGATGCCTCTGACATGGGCATTGGAGCCATTCTTACCCATCATGACAAACATGGAGAACATCCCATCCTTTTTCTAAGTAGGAAGCTCCATGAAAGGGAAAGGAGGTACTCGGCGGTAGAAAAGGAGTGCCTGGCCATGAAATGGGCCATCGAGGCTTTAAAATACTGTCTTTGGGGGAATGAGTTTACAGTAGTGACAGACCACAATCCACTGTGTTGGCTGAACCTCATGAAAGATAAAAACATGAGAATCATGAGTTGGTATCTGTCTCTACAGCCCTACAAATTCACGGTAAAACATAGGGCAGAAACCCAGCAAAAAAATGCAGACTTTTTGTCCAGGTTTGGTGCACACAACACTGTTTCAGGAAATGATTGATGTTCTGTATGCAATGTTTGTGTAATTGTTACAAACTGTAAAATGTATGTCTCAGTTTGTATATGAACACAGCTCAGGGAATTGTAGTTAATTGGAACAATATTATCTTGTTATATGTTTACCTAAATTACCTTTTTGGTAATTTTTCCAATTTGTTTAAGGGTCCCTGAGGGGAACTTCTGGAGTGGGTGGGTAGAAGTTTCAACCCTTCCTAGGGTTACAGGACTAGGCAACATTATACTGTTGCCTTCTTGAATGGGGAGGAATGTGACAGGAGGAGACATTCAATGTAAATCTGTATTAATCTCTAATTTTCTTTTCACTGTATCCTCTGCTCTTAGTATCATCTATCTATCCTAAATTCTTGTCAGGGTGGCCAACCTGACAATTCTACCGATTTTTCTGTACTGTCTCTTTATTTAGCTGTCATTTTATCCAAAAGCTGCCACATGCTGTTAAAAGTAAAGTCCCCATAATTAGTTGAGCCTTTTTTTGCTGTGTGACACTAGTTGTTTCAACATAAGAAAGGCATTGGAATTATGTAAATACCTAAAGAGATGTGCCAAGCTGTTCCCTGTTAGTAATCGCGAACTAACATGCGCACGATCTCACTGTTGCACAGGAGTGTGCGCACGTTCGTGTGGCTAGTGTGCACACGTTTATGTGGTTAGTGTGCGCACCTTCGTGCAGCAAAGTTTAGAAAATAAACTGTAGACCTCCCAAAAGCAGGACCGCTTGCTGTCAAGAGCTTTGCGAAGCAAGCGAGTCACTGCAAAACGGAAAGCGAGCATTCTGGCTGTTGATATGGGAGTAGTAAACACTCCCTGCAGCCACTCGCTGAAATAACTATTGCCGCTCCCTGAAAGTCGAACAAATGTTAAAATAAGGTGCTGCAGAATAGAGTGCAGGCAATTAACAGTGTTAGGAAACTGAATAAATGGATACTGCCTGTCCTTTTTTATGTTTAAGCCTGTAAGAGAAGGAAAGTCATTGTGGGGAGTGAAATATTGAAATGTTTGCAGATGGCTGAAATGGCAAGCCGTCAAGGAAACAGATACTTTGAAAAAGTACAGAAATACAGTCCTAGATAGTGAAATCACCATGTTATGATACTAGGCTGCTAATGACATATTGTACAGATAAGAAAAGACATGCATGTAAATTTAAAGAAGAAACAGAAGCTAAGCATGAAATAAAACAAAGGTAAAAACAAGTAAGGCACTGGAATTACAGAGACACTCTGACTTGGCAGAATAAATAGAGAGGGAGCATGCCACTACTCTGTTTATCTCTGGGAAGGCTGGAGTTTCTCTTATTATAGCATTTTGTGATTTTTGTTGTTTGTTATTTACCTGAATGTAGCGCAGGTAGTAAGAGATGTCTTCTATAAGGTTGGCAGCCCAGAAAATGACTGCTTATATAGAAGGATCTCTGGTGAGGTCACCAACAAGGGGGAGGAGCTAAAAGCCCAGATGATGCTGAAGTTATTAATTACGGTTCTTTTAGGCATAAGAAGACCTTTCTATATGTAGAGGTATCCCCGAAACAGAAAGGATCTAACTGTTATTGTTCTAAGAGTTTCTTTTGTTTATATGAACTTCACCAGTATAAAGAAAAAAGGTTTTGTGTTTAATTGGCAGAATCATATGATTATGAGGTCATATTGCCGTGATATAAAACCTGCCCACTAGGGCCCAAATGGTAGAGGTTGGTCAGGACTTTCTGGCCAAGTGAAGGGAGAGGAGGTGTGAGTGTTTACACACAGTATTGCGAAGAATATTATATATCCAGAGAAGAGCAGGGAGTCTGATGAAAGACTTGCTTGAGTTTTGCTTTGCTTTTATTTTGGTGTGAAAGTTTGAACACCCATTTATTTATTTTCTGTAAATATTTTGAACAGTTATTTTATTTATTTTATCATTTTGGAAAAATTAAATGATAAACGCAATGCCAGCATTTTTTATGTTCTTTATTTGATGACTAGAGTCTGTTATTGAACCCACACGATTACAAGTAATGAAATTAGTCTCTTTGCAGACAACTCAAAGCTGGGTGCAGTGGTGGATGAGGAGGAGGGGAAGGTGGCCCTATAGGAGGATCTGGAGGCTCTGGAAAGGTAGTCAGGAAAATGGAAACTAAAATTCAATGCGAGGAAGTGCAAGGTTCTGCACCGGGAAGTCAGAAATCCAGGCCAGGGGTATACCCTGGGAGGAGACAAAATTCAAGTCACGGGTGGTGAGAGGGACCTGGGGGTAGTGGTAGATGTCAAAATGAACAACTCAGATACCTGTAGGAGGGCAGTGGAAGGGAAAATAGGATACTGGGATGTATCGCCAGGGGGATTACCTCCAGAAAGGTGGAAGTGATCCTGTACAACTGCTTGCTTAGGCCACACCTCAAGTACTGTGTGCAGTTTTGGAGACCACAGTTAAAGAGTGACATTACACTTCTAGAGAGGATCCAAAACAGGGCAACCAAAATGATCTGGGGCCTGGGGGAGAGGACCTATGAGGAGAGGCTCAGGGAGCTCAACATGTACACCCTGGAGAAGAGGAGGGACAGGAGGGACATGATAGAGGTATTTAAGTACATAAAAGGGATCAATAAGGGGGGTCCCAGTCAGGGTGCTCCAAAGGAAGTGGGGGCAACAAGAGGGAACGAGTGTAAGCTGGAAGGGGCAGGCTCAGAGGGGAGAGGAGGAAGTGCCATTTCACTGAAAGGGTGGTGGAGCCGTGGAATGCGCTGCCCAGGGAGCTGGTAGCGGCAGAGACTGTGGACGGGTTTAAGAGGGGATGGGACAGGTATAGGGGGAGGGTAAATCTGACCCAGTCCAATGCAGGTGGCACATCTGGGAATGGGGACAGTATAACCCAGGGGGGAGGGGAGGACACCAAAATTGGTCTTCAATGCGGGTGCTGAAAATCGAGGAGACTTGAAAGACTGTTAGGCCTATTCTGCTGGCATTTTAGTATGTTAGTAAAGAGTGTGTTGACAGTGACTGTGAGCAGAGTGGGTTTGGTCTTCTGTTTCTCTGCTGTACACAGGGGCTTTAAAATATTTTACATGGTAGAAGCATTTTAATTAAATAAATGGAAGAGTGTGGGAAGGTAATTTTAAAAAGGAGACTTGTCTGTCTCTGGACTGAGTGAATGAGCAGTATGCTGGGCAGTATATGAAGAGTGTGCTGCGCTGTTCAACTGCTCACGTGCTACCTTCGCCATCGTGCCAAGCGGAGAACAAGGAGCCATCAAGTGTTGGGTTTCAGTAACTTTTTTAAATTGGATTTGAGTTACAGGACATCCAAGGTGATGGTCGGTCTGAAAATTGTTTTGATTGGGAGGGGACTGTGAAGCCATCTCGGCTTCAGGATTACTTCAGCAGGAAGGGAGACATTTCTTTCACTGGTTGTGGTTCAGAGAGGACAGTGTTGGGTTTGTGGTGATGAGTAGTACTTTGTTTAGTGTTCTGCGGTCATCTCTGTGCCCACCCTAGATACAGTGATCTTATTGTCTATTATACAATGGTGTATGAAAATCCTGTAACCTCATTGGTCAAAACATGTCACATGACCGTGGGTAAATCCTGCATATCCCACAGCTGAGGAATGGCATTTATAAAAAACATAATTAAACACATTTAAAATTTATTTAACACATGGGTCCATTGTATAATCGCTATAAGACACTCCAGGGTGTGAGTTATTGGGTGATTTACCCACTTCTTGTGTGGTTAAGTCACTCGGCTGTGCCTCATGACACACCACACAAGGCGTGGGCAAATCCCCAATAACCCACACCCTGTTGTGTCTTATTGCTTAAATTACATCACTGTGTCTAGGGCAGTCTGACCAATCAGAATGCTAGAATTATTCTTGTCATTGTATAATAGACAATAACATCACTGTATCTAGGGCAGGCACAGTGATGACTGCAGATCGCTGAACAAAATCCATCCTTCCCTCCTTAACTAACCGCAAACCCGAAAGGGAGACCAACAAATGCAAACAGTATTGGGGGGGGGCAGAGAGAAACACACAGGTACAGACAGCACATTGTAAACGGCACCACCTGCTACACAATCATTAGAAGGAACTTATTTTTCTTTAGTCTTCCACAGTAATAAATCATTAAAAAAATTAAATGTGTAATCCTTGTATTTGTTTATTCTATGTATGCACTTGGTCTGCAGCCTTGTGCATTAACTACCCAAGGCATAACATTATTACACATTATACAGTGGCAAGAAAGAATGCTGCTCCCTGATTGGTCAGACTGGGACCGGACCCGGGATGTTATCCCTGCATAACATTCTGTCTCTAGTCACAGCATGCTCACAACCACATTAAATGTTAAAACACGATCCCTCCACAGCCATTCTTGTGAGCAGCTTCAGCGGTCTCACTCTGCTCAAAATCAGCAGTCTCCACCAAGCTCAAAATCGACACTTCCCCCAACGGAATTGGTGCTCTCTGCCAAACTCAGAATGTGTGCCCCCCGCCACCCCGACACAAAATCCACCCATACCCATTTCCACATCAGTTTTAAAAAAAGACACACACACACACACACACACACACGAGTGAATGAAACTGTGTTTGGCTTCACAGCAGTTCCCCACTTGGTAGTCGAGTATCTCAGCTGAACGTGAGTGTAACCCCGTGTTTAACTTCCTTACCCTTTTGCTGTTTTCTACTGTCAGTCCTTTCTCCCAGTAACAGTAAAAGATCTACCGAGAGAAGACTGCTTCTGCAGTGAGACAGGGTGCAGGAACTGTTGTAGGTGGCCGCATTCTGACATGGAAGGGGAGACGACCTCTGCTGTTGCAGGTGGCCACATTCTGACATGACGGGGAGATGACTTCTGACTTTTACATGGCAGCAGGTAGCCAGATTCTGATACACAGGGGAAGATGACCTCTACCATTGCCGAAACAGCAAAGGAGGGGAAACAGAGCAGGAAATAAAAATAAACAGTATATGTAAGCTGGGGGGAAATTAGGAACAACAACAAACGTATGGAGAGTGCTGAGCCACAATAACAGCAGCTCCAACACAAGCTCCACCTACTACTCTAAACTGTAAATCAGCACTATTTAAAAAAAAAAGTAAACCTGTACATTAAATAAACACCAAAAAATATATGTATTTTCTTTAATCTTTTCAATTTTTTTTTACACATACGAGCCATTGTATAATAGGAATAATGCACTCTAGGGTGGGTGTAATGGTGGGATAACATCCCTTCTCGGATGTTGGATACCTCGGCCTGCGGCCTTGGGCCCAAACACCTAAGGCGGGATGTTATCCCAGCATAACACCCACCCTGGAGTGCATTATTCCTTTAATAACATACCCTGTCATACCTTATTGCTTAAATAATCTCTCTTAATACATGCTGCTAACATTATTTTATACAATGTAGATGAGAATCATATCTTACAGAAAAATTATTCATTTTAGCCACTGAAGTATTCTAAGTAAGCAATAACACACACGGGGGTGTGGGATGTTGTCTGATAAGTGCAGGACCCAGGTGTAGAGAGGCACCAGACGGTTGTGCCAAGTGCCTTCAGCAGCCGTGAAGTGCTCTTATCAGAAACAACCCAGATCCCTGGAGTTTCTGTTGCTTCTATATGGATTCCAATACTTTAAAAAACTGGAAAAGTGATTCATTAAAAAAATTATTATATACAGTGTTATTGGAATTTTAGATAAAGTAGTTCGTGTTAGTGTGTTGCAGTAGAAATGTTGTAGTCTGGTGAATGACACTAGAAGGTGCTGGTGACCTGTATATAGAGAATACTGGTTGAGCAACCATGCACAACCAGCCTGTGCTGCCACAGAGGGGTTCTGATTACATCAGACCGCGAGAGCGAAGCTTGAAAGGTCTGATTTAATCAGAAGCCTGAGGTGGCAGCTCAGGCTGGTTGGGCATGTGGTTGACATACCAGTATTTGTACAGTGTATAGATTTAACTTAGTATTTATTTATTTAAACAGAAGTGTTTTCACAGCACTCCGTGGCAGCAGCAAACTTGAAGGCGGTTTTAGTTCAGAACTTGAACTGATGGCCCGGTGGCGCAGAGGGCAGAGGCACTGGATGTCTCACCTCACGGCACGCCAGTGACCCAGGTTCGGGAGCAAGCTTGGGGTGTCGGAGGTCGGCATGGGGGGTGGGCGGAGCTGGATGGGCGGCTGCTAAGGCAGCTGTCCTCTCCGGGGAGATGGGGAGGCATCCCTCACTCACAGCTACCCCCTGGTGGAGGCCAAGGGGATTCGTAAGTGAGGGTGCCGGCGGTAGGCCAATGGGGTGGGACGGTGGAGGGCCATTACTGGGACTGTAAGGCTCATGTGTGCCTTCACACGCATGTGTCCTTCTCCTGGGGTCCTCAGGTAACTGGGGAGAAAATGGGAAAAAGTCAACCGGCGGCAGGATGGCGACCGACTCTCAACAGGCACTGCTCCCAGACTGGGTGTAAGGTAAGCCCCGGTAATTCCGGGGGACGGAGCTGGGGGAGTCGGTCAGATGGGGGCCACTCGGTGCACGGGAGAAATAGGGAAGTAATAAAAAAAAAGAACTTGAACTGATTGCTGTGTGTGCAGCAGCACTATGAAAACACCAGCTACCTCTAGGATTTCTGATCAGCTGGACTCTTGTACCACAGAAGGGTACAGCCACATTCCATGACCTTTGAACTGTGGAACAAGGTTTCAGATGGCATGAAAATGTTTGTAGAACAAACCCTCAGTATATGCTATATACTGTTACTACAGTATCCTGTCCATTGGTATTTGTGCTTTGCTCTTGTCATTGCCATTTCTGTGTTTTTTGTTTTTTTCTGTAGCTATCTCTCCTCCCTACTCCTCAACTGTATGGCGCTGTCATAGTGGTAGTGTAGGGGCGAGCCATTTGAAACCAGCAGGTGCTCCCAGCGCTCACAGTAGGCAGCTGTGCTATCTTACTGAATGCGGAAAGTCGCCCACACTGGTCCACTTGTAAATAGTGTTTGTTGCAGCATTAACGTCCTGTGGTCATGTTTCATGGTAGCTGGGGAATTAAAAAAGTGGTTTCTGATAGTTGGACTGTGGGAGATGAGGTCGCAGGAAGCGGGGTCGGGGGGCAGTCACAACCCCACTTATGAAAGTTGTCTGGACTTCAGGAACTGCTGCTACAGGGAAAGGGAAAGGAGACATTGTTTAACCAGGCACACTAAGCTGAAGCTTGTTTCCAGGTGTAACCTGGGAGCACAAGGAAGTTAAGTGACTTGCTCAGGGTCAAACAGTATGCAAGTGGGGGCTGCGGGATTCAAACCCAGGTCTCCAGGTTTGCAGCTCAGAGCCTTAAACCACTGCACTATACTACCTCCACTGTGGATTACAGGCCTGGAAAGAAAAAATATCAAGAAACTGTTAAAATAGGTCAGCTAATGCTTAAAAAATGTTTTTTTTTTGTTTGTTTATGGTTTGTATTTCTTAGGTGTGGTGTGAGAATAAGTACTTATTTAAATTTTCAAAAATGTTAATTAATGGATAAGGGCAAGTAGTGAGTGTTGTGTTTTTACTATACTAACATGGCTACCAGAATTTTTTTTTTTTTGCAAAAGTTTTTGCCATTGATATGTGGGCTGCACTGTGTTCAGCTTACCTAAAAACTGGCACCTTCATGGTTGTTGTCCTATAAGTATTGGAAAGTAGGAAGCCCTCAACCCTCTGTCTTCTCTGTATAAAAAATAAATGCACTCTTTTTTTGTATATTCACTACTCTTCATTCATTTTATTTAGAAGCACCCAAAATGCAAATTATCTGTTGTCAATGTTTCAGGACCAGCCTGTCCCTTCTTCAGAACATTCTCGGCTAATATAATAACCAAACATAATTAAGTTGTTACTTTATCTTCATGTAATGCATTTTCAAACAAAACTTGATAAATTCATAACTAACTATGATACATCCAGGATGCAGGGGGAACATATATGCTACAATGTGCTTCATTGCAACATAAATTACACCCTTTCAAGTTGATACATCTCTTAGTTTTAGGGATACTTCTGTAAAATAGGGAAACCGGTGGGGGGGGGGTGAGAAGGGAGTTCATTTTGAGTTAATCTGTCTCTATATCTCATTCTCTGCTTCAAGTCATAATCCTCTGTTGTGACATCACAATCTGTTGCCACGTGAGTAACTGTGAGGTCATAAGCAGTGCTCTATGACTTCAGGTAGGGAGAAAGCAGCAGGAATAGATGAACTCCTCAGGAGCAAAGATCTTGTTTTCATGCAAATTACTTCACAATCTTCGCACCTATGACTGCCCGTAGGGCCAGAGTAAGACATGCCCCATGGGTCACCCCTGCCCTGCGACTCCTTTTTAAGCAACGGGACAACCTGTGGCACCTTGCTGTTGCAACTGGCCGCCTTGCTGATAGACAGACTTATGCTGCAGCTCGGAACAGATGCACCTGGGCTATCCGTAAAGCAAAGGCGGAGTACTATCAAGCCTCCCTTACCTCCTCTTGGGGGAACCCCAGGTCCTTCTGGGACAATGTCAAGCAACTGAATGGTCATTCTCGGTCCTCCCCCTGCACTTCTCAACGTCAATGGTTCTGTCTACTCTGATCCTGCCCTCATTGCCACTCATCTCAATAACTCCTTTACTGATCTTAGCCCAGTGCTCCCTGGCAACTTCTTCAGTCCCCCAACCCCCAGGTCTGCACCCTCCATCACTCGCCCCTTGTTCCACCTGCGCTGTGTCACTACTCAAGAGGTCAGGCCATACCTGCTTAAAGCCTTAAAGGGTAACACCATTGGGAACGACTCCCTTGACCCCTGTCTCCTACGTCAGGTCCTGGACCAGGTCATCTCGCCTATCACCTGCATCTTCAACAAATCCCTCTGCCTTGGACAATTCCCCGCTGTCTGGAGGGTCGCCACAGTTACCCCTATTCACAGAGGTGGTGACAGAACTCTTCCAGGTAACTATCGGCCTATCTCAATCCTACCTCCCCTCTCTAAGGCCTTGGAGAAAATCGTGGCCACTCAAATCTCTGGCTACCTCTCTAAGTACAATGTTCTCTGCCCGGAACAACATGGGTTCAGAGCTGGCCATAGTACCAATACAGCTCTCCTGGAGTTCGCCAACTTCCTCCATGCAGCACTGGACGCTGGCTCCATGGCAGGTGCGGTCTTCATTGACCTGTCTAAAGCCTTTGATGCTGTATCGCATCCTCTCCTGTTAACCACCCTTGACCACCTAGGCTTTGCAACTGGGCCAATCACCTGGTGTACCACTTATCTCTCAGCCCGCTCTCAATGTGTGAAAGTTAGTGGAACTCTCTCCAGCACCTGCCTGATCCGCTCTGGAGTCCCCCAAGGGTCTATCCTTGGACCCCTTCTCTTCTCCCTCTTCCTCAACTTGCTACCCAGCAAATGCGCAGGTAAAATCCTGCTCTATGCTGATGATGCAGTCCTCATCGCTTCTGACAGTAACCCCTTGTCACTTCAGAATTCTCTCCAGCTTGCCTACGATTCTGCTGAAATCTGGTTCACTGAGCACAGGCTCATAATCAACCTAGAGAAAACCAAATCCATGCTCTTCTGCCATCCCCAAAATAAATCCAGCAATTTTCCCCTTGCTATTCACTCCTCCCTCAATATCCCCATTGAACATGTACAGTCCTATAAATATCTTGGCTTAATCTTTGACCCAGCCCTCTCCTTCCATGGCCACATCGCTGCCTTGAACACCTCCGCCAACACACGGCTGGGCATTCTCTACCGGCACAAAAAATGCCTCCCCCCTGACGCCCTATGCTTGGCTGTCACCTCCTGTGTCATATCTCTTATCGACTATGGCCTTCTGGTCTATGGGGCTACCGATCTGACGGCCCTGTGCAAGGTTCGCCTTATACTTAACAAAGCCTGCAGACTTATAACCGGTGCCCCTAGACTTACCCACACCTGTCAGCTGTACTCATTGGCTACCCTACTCAGCCTGGACGAACGGCTCATGTATCAAACTTGCCAACTCACCTATAAAGCCCTCCATGGCCTGTCCCCCCCTGGCTTATCTGACTCAATATGCCGGGCCAATCCTACTGTGAACACCCGCAGCTCATCCCAATCGACACTGATCATTCCAAGAGCCAGGACCTCGCGAGGCCAAAGGGCATTCCCCTACAGAGCGCACTCCTGGTTTAACTCACTCCCTGCCGTTATCTCCGAATCGCCGTCGTTGTTTTTAAAACGCAGTCTTAGAGAGATCACCTGCTACTTCACTTGATGCCACTGCCAATAATATAAAAAAAATTCCCCCGACACGCCTCCGAGTCGTCACTCCCCCACACCAACTCCTCCACCCTGGCTCTCCCTCCTGTCTGCTCCCTAGTCCCCACTCCCCTCTTACCCCCCTCTCTCCTTTACATCTCTCCCCACTAACCTCCATCCTGTCTATTTACTCTGCACTTGCATTGGAACCAACTGTACCTGTTTTGATACTTGCTTGAACTTGTATTATCTGTTGTCTTCTGTGCCACTGTCTGTCCTTCATGTGACGAGGTACCTTTGTAAATGAGCCTCTGGCTCAAAGGTTGTTAAACTGAAGTTCAAATAAATAAATAAATAAATAAATAAATAAATAAATAAACTAAACTACTAAATAATGGGGAGGAGGAATACAGAACTAATGGGAAATACAAGTTGGACAGTGCCTAACTATTATGTTTTGCTAAAGTTCTCCTGACCATGTCATCAGCTCTTTAAGAATTATTAATAATAAATATAACACTGTCCCAGGAGAATGCCTACAAGAAAAACATTTCTTGGTTAAAGCTGGATAAACACTTAGCTTGGTTGTCAGCTTTTATTCGGTACCTATCTCACATTGCTCTGCATCATTCATGGGCAGACTACTTAAAGAGTAACTCTCTATTATAATAAAAAGCTTAAAAACACTAAGGGCAGGATATTCAAACTGTGCCCGGAAAGGGCGCAAGTGGTTGCTCTGCGCAACTGAGATGCGCCGGAGCACAAAAGGGTTATATTCAAACAGGATGCACAATAGTGCATCCTGTCTGAATATAACAAGATAAGTGTGCGGCACAAATGGGGCTGCTAATGATGCGACAGTGCATCCCCCTGCCAGGACTGAATACCTGGAATGGGAATGCGAAGCGCACCATGCAGATGCACCCAGCGCATATTCCAGTTCAGCCCAAAACATGCAAATGGGGCCATTAGCCATGCAAGGTGCAAATGGGGCCATTTACATGTCATTATGGCCCCATTTGCATGTCTGGGGCATGGTTGCACATGGCAGAATGCGCTGGGCACCCTGCAACTTCCGTGGTGCATGGTAAACCCTGGATGTCTAGTTCCCCCCTGCCCATCCCCAATCGTAAAATAAAAGATATCCTCCATCCCTGGTAGTCTAGTGGCCCCCCCTCCTTTCCCCATGCCTGAATAATAAATAGTCCCCGAAACACCCTGGTGGTCTAGTGGTACCCCTGTCCTGTACCCAAACCATGTCCCAATGATAATATTGCTACGTAACACCCTGGTAGTCTAGTGGCCCCCCCCTTCCTGATCGTTAAGTGAAATCCCATCCCCAGACATCCCTGGTGATCTAGTGGGCCCCTACCCACTGAGGAACCCCGCTATTCCCATCCAAGCATGTCCAAATGGTTGGCGGGCAGCACAACCCACCCGCACACTGCCACGGCTGCCCGCCAACTGAGCTGTCATTGAATGACAGCATACAGCACCCCTGTAAGGCCACTGGTAGACACTGTCGACCAATAGGCTTACAGTGTGTACTGTACACATTCATTCACAACTTTGTGAATTACACAATGTTGTGAATGAAAGTGTACAGTACACCCTGCAAGTCCATTGGTTGACAGTGTCTACCGATGGCCTTACAGGGGTACTGTACACTGTCATTCAATGACAGCTCAGTCAGCAGGCAGTCATGGCAGTGTGCAGGTGGGTTGAGCTGCCTGCCGACCATTTGGACATATCCCTGCATACTTATCTTTACTGATGACTTAGCCTTCATAGTCAGTATTCCAGGAGAAGCACCATTTCTGCCTGCTGCTGGCTTGTATGCTGGGCACTCCATTCTCCAGTGATCCTTCTTGCTGCAAGCAAAGCAAAACCCTGTTCTCTGCTGGTTGTGAATTGGACCCATGGCATTATGAAACACTTTCTTGGCTTCCTGGATTTGCTCTACATCACCTGAAACTGTCCCTCTTCTGACAAGTCTTCTTGGTTATTCTCACTGCCCTGGCTTCTGCCTTCAAAATCCTCTTATCATCCTCGCTATCACTGGCTAACTCATGCATCTGATATTCTTGCACTGCAGCCCATCCATGCTCAGATTTATTTGCCAGCAAGTTTAGCTTTTGTCTACACCCGCACTGACTGACTCTTCAGCCTTCTCCAGAGACCCTGTTTCCAAGGCCAAAGTGGCAGATTTGAAACAATGTAATCTGCTTTCATTGTGTTTAAATTGCTTTTCAGTTCCCTTCTTTTTAAACTGATGCATCTCTCCGGCTCTTAATCTCTCGAAGCTGCTGCTCACTTCCTTCTGTGAGTTCCTTCTTAAGAGCCTTCAGTCTCTCTGTAAGGACATCTTCAATTTTTCCTACCACTGAGACAGTGCATTGAGACACAGCTTTCTGTACCTGCTCCTCAGTTACAGCAGATAAATGTACTGTAGTTGGCTGCTGCATGCTTGTACAAAGAAAACCCAAACCATCTGTTTTCACAGAACATCCTGCTCTGCTGCAAATGGTGTACCATCAAAACAGCAAAACTAAAACCGCGAAGACCATTACAGCTACAAAATCAGATGTTCGTTGTAATGGTCTTGCGGTACCTCAACACCGCTTCTCCCACCGTTGTGCCCCCTCCTTGAAACAACTCCGACCTGGAATTTATTGTTTTAGAGACGGGGCTGCGGGGGCAGCCATCCACAAAAAAACTATTGCGTACTTGACGGCACAATGCCCCCTACAGAGAGCTCTAATCCTGCCCACCAACCCTACTGGGTCTCCGTGCTGCAAAACATTTCAAGAGTTGTGCGTGTTCAACCACTTTCATTTTTAAGTCTCAGTAATTGCCTAGATCATTTTTGTGGACCGGCCTTCAGTTTGTTATTATTTTCTTCTTTTTGAATTAGCATATTTTGAGAATTGGTCAGTTTTTTTTAATCTGTCTTGAGAACTGTATCTTTCAACGATATGTCAAGCCATCTAATGCTGCAGTTATTATTCTTGTTCTCAATGCTGACTATATGGATAGATAAATATAATAATAATGTTTGACTGGTACCAAAAATAGTCTGCATATTTGTGTTAACTAAAGAATACTCATTCAACGTCCATTATACAGGTTTCAGGCTTGAGGACCTACGTCATTGGTATGGCCTCCCTGCACACACTTTTTCTGCTATCTTCAGTTGAGTCACATTTTGGGGGGAACTGTTAGGCCCCTCGTGTACTCTGCAGGAACCGTTTGGCATTGTGGTGATTTTGGCAGAGACTAAAGATACAAAAGTGCTGGTCACAGGTTTATACCAATCAGTGATGAATGCCTTGCCTAGTTCATTGGAGGCGCAGAGAATGAAATGGGAGGAGATACTGGGGGAGTCTTTTGAAGCAGACAAATGGCAGGACATTGTGGAGAGTGGGTGGAGGTAATCCATACAAAGCAAAGCGAATATAAGGTAATTCATTACATGACCATCCAGAGTGCATACTATGGTCCAGATAGAGTTTTTAAGTTTAACCCCTCTGCTGGTGGGGATTGTCCTAGGTGTGCCCTATAGCCTGCTGATATTGTGCATATGATGTTTAGATGTCCGGCTCTCTACTATTTCTGGCAGAAGACTGAGAAAATGATCTCAGAAGTTCTAGGCCAAGTAGTCCCCATTACATTATGGAGGGCTGTCTTAGAAGATTGCGAATAAAACCATATTATTTCGAGCAGATATGATAGACTGAGAGATCTCCTTCTGCTGGCTATTCTGTTGTTCTTATTTACAAAAGACACAAAGGAGGTGTCTCTTTGTGGCTATTTACTCTGCTAAGCTAGCTATATTAAAGGAATGGATACAAGCCAACCCCCAACTCCTACAACTTGGTTTCCTCTGTTAAAAGATTGCATGATTTTAGAGAAAATTCTATACAGAGTAAAAAGGAGGAACCTATTTACTATAAAATATGGGAGGGTTTCGCCAACATGGTGCAGAACTGTCAGGGAAGGGGTACGGCATTTGACACCCCCCCCCAGGAGTTGAACATCTGTTACTACATCCAGGTTACATTTCTGAGGGGTGGATTGATAAGGGTACGATTGATTACTACAAACAGTATAAAGCATACCTGGGCCCATCAAGTCAGACTTAGATCAGTTCTGGGGTTATTTACTGTATTACGTAGTAGATAGTTGCAACATTTTTTTCTTCACCTTTTTTGTTGGTCTTTTTTCTCTTGGGGTTTAACTGAATGCCAGCCTGTAGTTGATGGTTTCTTAATTGGTATTGTTGCAACGACTGCAAATGGTAAACTTGTTATTGTTATCTATTATAAGATGTGATGTACTGTGCGCTCTGGCATCAATAAAATATTTTTGAAAAAATATATCAGATTTCAGGCAGCGCAAACTTGTTGAGAGGAGACACTTGAATTTCTGATTCAGAATCGTCACTCATTTATTCTTTTAGTCTACAGATTGTCATTTGTATATGTAATTGATCCAATATGTCTTAGTATTACACAACAAAATTGTCAAGTTTTTCTTCTTATTATGAATTTATTTAGAAAAGTCATACCACTGCAGTCGTCACTGTAAGCTTCCCTAAAGTAGCCTAGTTTGTCAATGTGAGCAGTCAAAAGTGAGATTAGTTTGTATAGAATTTTGTGTAGAGCTGAATCAAAGCTGGTGTTTTTTTTTAAATGATGTTTAGTGGTATGTTTAATAGTCAAACTATGGTGCAATACATGTTGGTGCTACAAAAGGCTGTAAGAGTTATGAAAATAATTTGCAAGACTCATAATATGGTATCTGCAACATAGTCATGCAGTCATTGTTGTAAATCTGGTGAGCCCCCCACCCCCACCCAAAGCTAGCACTTGTAAACACACACACACACACACACACACCTGTAACACTTGACACAGGTAGGATGAGTACCCCCCCTCACTCACAAGCTGTCACTCTTGTGAGAGCCAACAAGCATGGGAATTTGGAGAGGCTTTGCTTTGCATGATACTGCCTTTGAGTGGAGCACAAAGCAAGCAATGTTTTGCACATGCCAGCCAGCCTGCCACAGCAATGTAAAATGTGTCAAGAATGCCGACTATCTTTTCAACAATGATACAAGCGTATCAGAATGTACTGTAATGATTTCATATTGATGGCAGTGATTATAACTGAGCATTCATATCAGATTGCTAAACACATAACTTGGGGATATCCCTGTGATTGGAATTATATGGTATTTTTGTGTAGTTAATAAATGTTCCGCATAATTACTTATTAGGCAAATCTCCAGGGTGAAAGCATTTTCAAGGCTTAGTAATGGGTCTAATTTTTCTTTTATTCCATCCCATAATGGCTTGGCTTTAGAACACTCCCACATGATGTGATACAGGGTGCCCTCTAGTTCCCTTCATCTGGTACAATTGTCTAATGCCACTTGAAGCTTTTACAATATTTTAAATTGCATCAGATGGAGGTTTTGTGCTTTCATTTATTTACAAACATTGGTCCAAAGTTCTGTCCATGACCACTGACTGGTTACTTATGTCCAGTAAAGTCTGGATCCAGTAGTGATCCAAATCAGCCACAGCAGGGTAGCAAAGTGCCGAGATTAAAGCATATAGCTTACATTTTGCACAGAGGCTATTTGTCAGCACTTTGAAGGGCTTTATTGTTGTGCTGTGTGTGTTATTCCAGGGGTTGATCCCATATGCTGTGCAACAGAATGTGTTATTCTTGGCTGACTTTTAAAGGATCTATATGGAATGAGATGGCCTGCAAGAGTTATTTGCTTTACTGTTTGTAAATTCCATGAGTGCCAAGGTTCTGAATTGATTGTTTTTTTAATATGTTGTAAAGTTTAGATTCCTATGGATTGTGAGGCATGACCAGCAGCCAATGGAGATATGCATAAGAGGGGAGCTCCATCTCAACAACTTGTAAATGGCTAAAAAACACTTATTAAATTTGTCAAACTACAAACCAGCTACAGCAGATGATAGCTAAACGTCTCAGCTGCAAAAGGATACAATTCTGCCAACCTTAAAAAATGGTAAAACCCCACGAAGTTGCAAACTCTGATGGCAGAAAAGTAGGCAAGCCGCAGGAAGCATCAGAAGATGGCGGCCAGACCCACATGGCTGAGGGTGGAGGACAGTCGTTGAATACGGCTCTATTCTAGGGAATAAGAGACCTTGACAACAAGATGGACTTGCATACCAACAGGGTTGCCACACTAAAAAATAAGCTCAGCTCTGTTCCTGACCGAGCCAAAACCACTACAGATTCTGCCCAAAAATCAGAAACAGCAATTACAGGAGTCATAGCTGCAAATGGGGTGCTAAGACTCTTACTGAAGCATTTAGAAAATGAGTCCAGAATGAACAATATAAGGATCCTAGGAATGCAGTAAGTTGCCGAAGGAGATAATGTGCTTGCGTTTACAAGGGCTCTGGTGGATTTTAGCTTGAGGTATCACCTCAAATAGTAAAAGCATACAGAATTACCCTCCAAAGGAAAAGTAACAACCAAGATCAGCACCAAACAATCCTACTGATCACACTAGGACCACAAAGCATGGATAGTATTTTGCTGTCTGCTAAGCAAAAGGGACATGTTTACACAGGAGAGGCTCAACTCTGCTATTTTCTGAATCTAAGTTTTTCACCAAAACAGCGCAGAAAAGGTTTTGATGCAGTCAGGAATGGACTGTGTACCCTTGGCATCTCGCAAGCTATGCAGTTCCCTGCCCAGCTGAGGATAAGCTACATGGGTAGAACTTTTTTGCACACCGACCCCCACTGAGGTGGGAAAGAGACTTGAGCAAAAAAAATCGGATTTTGTGCAATGGGAGCAAAACAGCAATTTTATGGGGGGGGGGGGAATGAACACTGAAAGTTAACTGTCAATGTGTATTTCATAAGGTAAATACTATCTTATGATTGTTAACAAGTTTGCCTTTATATAATAAGTTTCATTTGCACCCAGGGTTTGAGCCTAATATAAGTATCGGATGATACTGATGCCCGAGATCCATCCAAAAAATATGTGGGGTCAGGTTGAGAGATAAGGGGAACCTAGTCTCCCAATATGGCCCTGGCTTCATGGTTTGTCACGCTATATGGGTGCCAAGATGGGTCAGAGAGCATATAGCTCAAGCAGGCTGAAACTCGTGGAAGCAGATGTGTGCTTGTCTATTACTTGCCTAAAGAAAGTGAATGTTCAGTGATCAACCCAGTTAAATAAATGTTAATTTTTCTGCCTAATGAAGAGTCATTAATAGTTCAGTTCTGCAGTGAAGTGTTAGTTTGCTCTTTGTTAAAAATAAAATAATAGATAGGAGACTGTGTATTGTGAGGCTATAACAGCATTGAGAGGTTCTGGGGACATGGGAACCTCAAAAGCGAAGCTAGAAAGGTTTCAACATGTCCTCAGAACCTTAAGATGGTATTATAGCTGAGTAATGACAATCTCCTATCTGTTATTTTTTTGTTATATACTGAATCAGAGAAAGGCTTGAAGTTGTACTTACCATGTGTAGATAGCCAATGACTGTGGGCTGTAAACTGTATGAAGTTTGTTTGACAGGAACAGCAAAATTGTTAAATAGGAACAGTTTTTTAACTTTATTTTTATTAGCATTTAGGGAAAATGTACATAAAGCAACATAACACACTGAAATACAATAACAGGAACAAAAGCTGCACACACTAGTACCAATCATATTTTTTTCCATTTTCACAGTCTCATTTTAAACATGGCATTTTTGAAAATTCTTCAGGCTATACTCAGAACATTTATACTTCCTGTCCTGACTCTGCTGGAGTTACACCAAAGTTAGTGTTTAACTATAGGCCAGTGGAAATATCTCTTATCAAATACTAAAATAATGAACAAAACTTTGCTTTATATGTATGGATCTGTGCTCACAGAGCCATGTCCTCCTACAAATGGATTTGTACAACCTAAGTCCTCTCAGGGGACAAAATCCTGCCTGTGGCACATAATATACAGCACCCAATGTCTCCACAAAATTTCAAACTTTTCTGACTGACAATTTAGCCGCGCTGTAATCTTTTCCATTTTATATATCCCTGTTACTAGACCCTGCCAAAGGGAGACTATGGGTATAGTGAGGGTGAGCCAATTTTTTGTAATAGCTTTTTTTGCTGCCAGAAGGCAGATGCTTAATAATTTTCTAGTGGGGGGAGCGCAATGGGTCCCTGAAATGGGAGAACAGAAAGATCCCACTGTTAACTGCACCAGCGTTCCGAATATTTTGGAAATGCTATAGTCAGGGTTATTATGAAGGGCCCCAGTAGTGGACAGTCCTAAAAATATGCCCATGTGTGGCTGGGGAGTGGCCACAACCTCTCCAACATGCTGCTTCCTTTTTAGAGACATATTTATGTTGTATAGCAGGGGCCCAAAAGTATCAAACTGTAATTTTCCATGAGAATTCCTTCGACCCATGAGACGTTATAAAGGAATGCAATGAGGGAAGATGCTGTTTTCCCTCCTGGCATCATTAGGTCTGCATAGTCTCCCTCCCAAGCTCATCTAACTGTGTCTACCGAGTCTGCCTGTAGCTGTCGTAATACATCATACACGTAAGAAATCATGTGGGGGGGGCAGTACTCTCTGCTGCTGTTTGCAATACTATAACAATCTGAGGGGTGTCTGTCCTGTCGTGGGATGAGGGTAACATTTTTTTGACAAAGTCCACCACCTGCAGGAAGCGGAATCTGTCCTGGGTGCACAATGAGTGCTTTTGCTGCAATTCAAAAAAGTTATTACCTGTCCACCTCTGACAAAATGTGCCACCAGGTGTAGGCCTAGTCTCTCCCATCCCCAGAACCAAGGATCAGTACCTGCTGGGAGGAACGTGGCCAGATATGAAAGAGAATATAATAAATATCTGGACCCCGGTAAATGATGCTGCCCCAGTAGAGTTCTCCAAAGGGACATCACTAGCATAAGGGTTTTGTGTAATTTCATCAAGAGGGGGAGGGTGATGGGATAGTAATATTTTATTCAGGTTGTGTAAGTCCTTCTCATGTGGTTCTATGGTTTTCCAATGCGCCTTGTAGTCTCTGTTTGGCCAGTAAAATATCTTGTGAATCTGTGCCGCCCTGTGATAATTTGCCATATCTGGTAAGGCCAGCCCCTCCCACCAATATGTTTAGGTAACTGTAATATGGAAAATCTTATCTGTGGTCGAGTCTCCCATATATATATCTGGAAATGTTCTCATTTAAATCTCTGAAAAATGTGTGGGTGGGGGTTACCAGAAGCATTTGTGCTAAGTATAGGAACCTGGGAAGCATGTTCATAAGCACTGTGTCAATTCCTTGGCATCAGGGAGAAAGGAATATTCTTCGAGGTCTCCATAACTGTCATAAGTTGTTTTAATAACTAGTCATAATTTTTTTTTATTTTGTCAATTCTCTTTATTCTCCTACTCGGCCAGGGCATCTCTCGGAGGTGCTCTGTCGGCTAGACTCCTCTACTCTCCTGCCTGAAGCTCTCTATTCCCCTCCAGCACCCCCCAACCGGACTTTCCAGCCCCCCCCAGATCACTCCCCCAGGGGAGGACCTGCCTCACCTACCTGGTGGCCTTTCTGAGAATAAGAGGGCCTGTCCAGTGGGGGACTCGGCCAGCCTTCAGGGAGAGAGCTCGGAGATGGGGATGTGGGAGTCTGCCGCTGGAACTCTCATCACCTCCCAGACCTAGCAAGGTTTTTTTTTAAGTCTGTTTCCCTTGGAGCTCGGACGTGCCATGACGTCCAAAGCACTATGTGCCGATGTACGTCGCAGCTCTGCCCCCATATCTTGTAGTGCCACCAGCTCCTTGCGCTACCCCCAACCACTGTCAGGGGCCGCCAAGAGCAGCGCATTCCCCAGATCCCTCCCTAGGAAGGGAGAGCAGTCCTCTGGATGCTCAATCCCTTTCCTCCCCTGCCGACCCCCAGTGGCCTGAGCTCATTCCCAAACTCAGGTCGCCGGCATGGTGCGAGGTGTGGTGTCCAGCACCTCAGCCCTCAGCACTACCGGGCTGGCCCCTATCAGTCATCATTAAGAGATACAAAATAATTGTGGTCCCTCACAAGATTAACTACAAAATATTTCAAAGACAGGAGGTCCCACTTAAATGGGATAGGTTCCCCTAATGTTAGGTGAAGGAGTGTAATGCACACAAAGTACCTATGTCTTTGCCATATTCAACTTATACCTTGCCAGTTGTCCAAACAAAGTGAGGGCATGGCACAGGTGGGGTACAGTCTGATCAGAATAAGTTAAATAAATTAACAAATCATTAGCTTATAATGCCAATTTTTGTTGCCTCCCCTAAAGTAATGCCAGTTATTGCTTCATTTTGTCATGTAACCTGTGCCAAGGCTTCAGGTATATGGCAAATAGCAGAGGTGAAAGTGGGCACCCTTGATGAGTACCCCTAAAGAGTGGGAAAGGTGCTGAGATATGACCATTTACTTTTACAGATGCCATCGGGATGTCATATACCTGTTTAAGGAGTTTCCCAAATTGTCTGAAGAAGTCTGTCTTTCCCAAAGTTGAGGCCAAAAAGGGCCACACCACCCAGTCAAAAGCCTTCTCTGCATCAAGACAAAGTAATAGAACAGGGAGTTTCGACGGGGGGGGGGGCATGGTAAATGATGTGGAGGGTGCATTTTACATTGTCTTGTGTTTGTCTAGTTATTATGAATCTAGTCTGTTCCCCACCGATGATAAAGGGAAAGATTCCTTCCAACCTCTTGGCCACAATGGCCATAAATAATTTATAGTAAATATTTAAAACTAATATGGGTAGGAAGAACAATGGGTTTTGTCTTTACCAGGCTTTGAAATAATGGAAATAGTTTCTAATTTCCATGTGGGTGGGGTACTTTTCCCCTCCAGCACCTCTCTTCAGGCACCAAGCAAGGACGGTACCAGTAGATCCTGAAACGACTTATAAAATTCCCCTGTGTACCTGTCCAGGACAGGGCTTTTTCCAGTTTTCAAATTTTTGATTGCCATTTCCTGTTTTTTGTTGGCAATTGGTGCTTCCAACAAGGAAATTTGGTCTGGGTTCAGTTTGGGAAAATGTAACCCATCTAAATATGTGTTGTAACATGGCATTAACAGTAGTAGAGACATAGTAAAAAGTAATTGGAGGAAAGAGATCACATGACCCGAACGTAGCCGTGCATTAATTCCTTAGATATGCACGGCAGCATTCTGAAGTAAAAACAGGAACCTGTAATGGCAGAGTGAAATGAAAAGTAATTGCCGCTTGACATCAGGAGTGCGCCTCACTGAAGAAAAAGACAGAATGAATCTGCATTGTGGGATATGTGCGTCTTGTGATTGTTGCCTCTGTGTAACCTATAGGTGGCGCTTGCCAAGTAATGGTGTGTAGCAATGGTTGTTTCCAAGATGTTTAATTGTTTCTGGGAATAAGTAAGGCAATCAGACCTATAGGTGGCACGACGGTGAGAATGGTTGGAGAGCTAGTACCGCCCAATAGTGTGATTGCACAGTATTTAGTGGAGTGCACAGTAGGAAAAGAAAAATTTGTTTCCCACCCACCCACCCGCTTGACACTGTAGTAATCAACGTAAATCCCGTCTGTCTGCAAGGGAATAATGCAGTGGTCATAGAGACAGTGATTACTTAAGCAATATACCATGAGAGGGTGTTGGTGATGCCAGGATTAACCCATGCCCTGGGGGTGTTGTTTGGTCAATACTATGCCAGAGAAAATAGTCCATTTGGTGGAGATTCAGGAGTTTGTTTTTCTAAGATGGTGAGCATTTCTTCTAGCTCCATTTCGTCTATTAAGGTGAATGCAGTATCCATTTGTATTTCGTTTTTGTTTTTGTTCTAGTAGTGGCGTTTTTGTGTTCCGAGGCACGTTTGTTAGCCAGCGGTGAATGTGGTGGTGGATGGAGCGGAGATGAAGTCGAAGTGATTTTTGCGTGTGATAGCTCGATCAGTTGCTTGGTACTTGTTCTCATGGGGCAGCATGACAAGAGTTAGATTTCTTTTTATTTAGTTTTTTTAGATCAGATCAGTGTATATCAACTATACATTCATTCTTGAGTAGGTCTTAGCTATTTAACAGTGTAATTTTGTATATTGGAAAACCAGAGTGGAATTGGAAGAAAAATATGAAAGAGATGTGAGTTTAGTGGCGATCGCAACTAATGTGTTCATTTCTTTGCCCACTCGGACCGATACCTGTACCCGATTCAGTATGGAATAGGATAGGGACAGGTCCTCATAATATGCAGTCGGCATGTGGTCGCGCGACCCTATTCCAGTGAAGGTCTGAGCGCTGTGTGTGTGGCTCTGTGACAGAAAACAGCGCAGGGGAGATCTCTGAGGAGCCGTTGATGTGTCTCAAAATTGATAGCAGGCAGGTCTCAATGAGAAGAAACGGGATGGAGACGCAAGGAACGAGGTAAGAGGAGGAACGAGGATGAAGGGGAGCAAGTTACTTTTTTTCCCCCTGTAGGTGAGTTTTGGGGAGGTAATGAATTTGAAGCTGTTTGCCGACTGAAATGAGAGTTGACGCACTGGAGTTGGGGACGGCTGTTCAGCGGGTATTGCTGTGTTTGCGACTTTCGGGCTGGCGATGCTCGGATTAATCTTGAAATGAGTTACTGATGTGGCTGAATGGTGGCTGGCACCTCTTCCCGTGGGGTGATTGTAGGTTTTACAACAGGAGAGGGGTGCCAGTCAGCCAATCAGGATGGATAATTTGAGGTCTGCTGTTGTGCCCATTGTATAATTGTAGTTTTGCAAATGTCAGAATGCAGTAGTAAAGTGTACGAAAGATGAATCAGTCAGATGCTGCATAATTCCTTAGCAGATGGACTAGATTTCCGCCAAGTAGTACAGTGTGAATCCTGTGTGTGGCAATGAAAAAACTATTGTTGTTTATGTAGTGCGCAGTGCAGACAATTACGTACAGTAGTGTGGAATTGCTGAATCGGGCACTATTATGTGCTCTGCATGTTTGTTGAATTCTGGCGGTACTATGTCACCTGGCATTGTGATCGTAGTGCCACCTATAGGTGGGATCCCATTAGGTATTCCACAGAACAGAGCTGTCCCGTGTAAGGCATCCCTTGCCTTTTACATTGTATCTTCGTCGCGCCACCTGTTGGTTGGAATTGCGTGATACTAAAGTATGGATGTAATAAATTTCTCCCACAATGCAGCAGTGAGACACATCACTGTGGCTTACCAACGGAGGGGAAAACAATACAAGTGCTCACTGGAATTATTAATTTCTAATGTTTTATCACTATTTTATCTGTATTGTCATACATAATGCAAAGTTGTGACATCTTGCAAACTGGTACTGACTACATTAATGCATGTGGCCTGTGCAATGTGCATGTGCACATTTCCAAAGCGATACAGGTAGAAGTGAAGCATGTATTGTGAACTGAAAATATTGTTTCTGCACATATTCTTTTCATAGTTACTTAAACAACACTGCAAGAATATTAACCTTGCACTTGCCATGTGACAAGTGCATTAAGCCACTCGAAAGGAAGCATTTACAAGGAATTAATGCATGGTAGGGTGGCTGGAGCACTCGGCCTTCTGCCTCATGCACCAACCCCCCCCCAACCATGCATTAATTCCTTGTATATGCCTCCTTTCTCATGGCTTAATGCTTACTTAATTTCATGGGGACTGGGGGTTAATGTTGAAGAATGTAAGTTTTGATAATTTTTTTTAAAGTGTCCAGGATATCCTGGGGTTGTTTTAATAGTGTCTCAGTCAAAGGACACCAGATTTGTGTAATTACCATATGACCCAGTTGTTGTCTAATCCAATAGGCTAAGGTGCGGGGAGCACGAGACCCACCCCTCATAATATTTTTGCCTTGAGAACTGTAAGGCTAATTCTGTCTTAGTGCTTCTATTCTTTGTTGGGCTGCATCGAAGAGATGGGCCACTAAATGGTCCCCCTTAGCCTGTTGGTCCTGTAGGTCCTTCAACTGTGTCTGTAATGTATCCAATAGTGCTGCCTGTATTTTTTATAGTGTGAAGAAAATTTGATAATTTCTCCACACAGGATGGTTTTGACTGTATCCCATGGGATACTGGCTGTCACTCCTGTGTGACTATTAAGCAATAAGGCACAACAGAGTGTGGGTTATTGGGGATTTACCCATGCCTTGTGTGGTGGGCCACGAGGCGCAGCTGAGTGACTTAACCACACAAGAAGTGGGTAAACACCCAATAACTCACACCCTGGAGTACCTTATTGTGATTATACAATGAACCCATGTGTAAAGTAAATTTAAAATGTGTTTAATTATGTTTTTTTATAAATGCCATTCCTCAGCCGTGGGTAATGCAGGATTTACCCACAGTCATGTGACATGTTTTGACCAATGAGGTTACAGGATTTTCACACACCATTGTATGATTATCAGCAACAACCTGTGGAATGTTTTCTCTAATCAGTTCCTTAAAGGCAGGTAAATTATGCAAATAATTATTGAGGTGCCAAAGAGTTTCCCCTTGCTTAGCGCACACTCCAATATAAATAGTTGTGCATGGTCTGAAAGGAAGATCGGAAATTTTTTAAAATGTTATTCTTTTGGTAACCAGGTAAGGCCCACTAGGCACAAGTGCCTATTTTCAGGGGTGACCTGGGAGCACTGGGGTGGTTAAGTGACTTGCTCAGAGTCATACAGTATGTAAGTGGAGGTTATGGGAATCAAACCCAGGTCTGCTGGATGTAACAAGCTCATTCACAGCTCATTACTCTAACCTCTAGGCTATACTGCCAACAATCCACAAGTAAATGCTGGTGCTCCCTGGACACATGACAGAGGTCCATATGGATACAGAGATTATGCGGGGTCGAGTAGTGTGTATAACTCCGGGAATGGGGGTAGAAAACCCTCCATGCATCTTGCTTAACCAATCTCCTTACAGTATAGCTGTGCAGCTCTCTGTGCCCCCGTCTTTCTAGGGAGGTTTGGGTTAGTGATATCCTTATAGTCGAAAGTCATATTATAATCTCCTCCCATTAGTGGAACCTCAGTCTGTAACTCTGTGACTTTCCTAAAACCAGTTAGCACAGTGGCAGCGTCCAAACCAGGTAGTATATAAATACTCATGATAGTCAGCATGGCGCCCATATACTGCAGGTACCAGGAAGTAATGCTAGTCTGCCCTCAGGATCAGTATAAGACACAGAGACCTGTAAACGAGTGTTTCTGGAGATCAGTATGGCTGTCCCCCATTTCTTTCCCCCTGGAGCGAAGAGGCCACCACATTCACATAGCCAGATTTTCCCAATTTCATGTGCTCCTCCCTGCTAAGCTATGTCTCTTGAAGGAAAACAAAGGTTGGTCTATGGTTTCTTATAGAGGCCAATACCTTGGATCATTTAACTGGGTTATTCAGTCTGTTAACATTGTGACAATGCACTTTAATTTTGCAGGTGGTAGCCATGATTATGCTCCATGGGGAAATAAGATGGACTGGTCATTACCCCTATATAATGAAAAGATTTAGCGCCCCTGGGAACCCTAGCCACCTCAGAACAATCCGTTAGAAGACTAACCACAGTGTCCCCAAAAACAGGAAAGTCCCCCGGATAGCAAAGACCAAGTGACACATACTCTGTGGGCACCTAGGTACAGATAACTGTGGGAAATAGCCTCTATCCATATCAATTGTGCAGCTAAATAAAACAGACAACAAGGACATGCACTAACCGCAACACAGAACAAAGTGCAGTGTAGGAATGCTAAACGTAAACATGAACAATTCAACCAACAGGAGGTAACATCCAGGGCTTCTAAGGTAGGAGAGCAAAGTAAAAAGCCCTCTAGAGTGCCGGGGTGCGATCATAGAAATACAACACCTCCTGGCTGGGAGGTTAGGTGATGCTCTGTAGAGTGTCAGGCTTCCCCCATCATTGAGAGAACTAGACCTAATGGGGATGGGGGATTTGGGGTTGACAAATACTATAAATTCCAGAGGAAGCTGTAAAAAAAAAAAAAAAAAAACAGGAACGGTTTGAAAACTGAAACTGCAACAAACTTCAGAAAACAAAAAAAAAGGTTTTAGCATCTTGTTTTTATGTTTTAAATACTGTCCGAGTAGGAGTAGATGATGTAGCCTCATTTCTTTGGGCAGTGGTGTGCTCGTGATATTTATGGCAATATCGCTGTAGAAAGTTCAGTGCATTTTTATTTGACTAACATACTAAGATGCCAGCAGAGTAGGCCTAAAGGTCTATCGAGTCGGCTCGAAAATTGGCACCTGGTCTGGACACCGTTGCTGCCCTCCCCTCCTCCACCCGTAATTCCCCTCGACCCCATCCCCCAACAATGTTTCACCTCCAGAACTGGCATTTCTCACTCTTACCTTCCCCTTATATCTGGCCCAGCTCCTCTTGAATCCCTCCACTGTATCCACAGCCACCAGCTCCGCAGGCAGTGCATTCCATGGGTCCACCACCCTCTCGATAAAGTAGTGTCTCCTAGTCTCCCCCCAAGCCTCTCACCAGCCAGCCTCATGGAATGCCCCCTGGTGGCCCCCTCCTCCCTTAGCTGGAACACCCTATTTAGGCTGACTCTGTTCACTCCCTTTAGATATTTAAAGACCTCAATCATATCCCCTCTGTCCCTCCTCTCCTCCAGGGTGTACAAGTTCAGCTCCTCAAGTCTCTCCTCATAGGATCTCTCCCCCAGGCCCTGTATCATCCTGGTTGTTCTCCTCTGGACCCTCTCCAGAAGTGCAATGTCCTTTTTTAAGTACGAGCGCCAAAACTGCATGCAGTACTCAAGGTGCGGTTGAACCAGGCCTCAATGAATTGCCATCTTCTTCATTTATCTTATTTTTGTTTTGCCGAGCCATTTTTGGAGGCATTGGTTCTGTCAGCTGTGGCGATGAGCGGCTTTTACTATACATGACAGCTACAGTAAAAACCAGCTCATGGGCAGCTGTGCAGAATGTGCACAGTGCTTGTGGAAGCACCATTCTTGTGGCACTGTATTGGAAGATGCATTAACAGTATTACGGGCTCTTGTAATACTATTGATGATTTTCATCGGTGGGTATTACAGTGAAAAAAGTGTATGGTTTTGATGGTATCATTCTGCATATCCATATATTACAAAATAATCATTCAGACTGTAGCATTGTTTGAACATTGTTAGTACAAGTTTATATTGTTAGGACTATTGTTGGATTTTCCTCTACATTAGCGTCTCAAAGTTAAGTCACTTTTCTAATATTGCTTTCAGCATGGACTTTATAGTTGCATACAGTGGCAATATACAAATGCCACGGGCATTTTTTGAACTCTTTGAATGTTCATCATCGAGTTATGTCCATGGTAACTGTTGCAAGGGTCAATCAGGAGCCAATTAATGGAAGAAGTTCTAAAGGGACTTGTAAAATAATTGTTTCTGACCCCCTAAAATGCCGTTGTGCAGGGTGAAGGATCTTTATAAATTTACTATGAAATGTGGATACTGATTGATGAATGTATTCATGCGACACATAGTCACAATTACCGAGTCCTGGTGCAATGTAAACCAGGACTGGGATATAGCCAGTATAGCCATACCAGGTCATACTCTATTCAGAAGGGACAGGGTAGGTAAAAAGGGGGAGGAATGGCTCTTTATGTGAGGGAAAACATAAAAAGCTATGGAAATACAGGGGGAGCAAAGGTACTGTGTGTCACCATAGAGACACGGAAGGGGGCCGCTATTCACACAGGAGTGAACTACAGACCTCCAGCACAGGGGGTAGAGGTGGATAAGGACATGTTGGAAGAAATCCAATGGATGGTAGCAAGGGGGAGGTATTGCTGGTGGGGGACTTCAATCTACCAGATGTGGATTTGAGCCTACCAGCTGTGGCAACAGAAGTAGGGACATCCCGGACTCCCTGCAGGGGGCATTCCTCAGGCAACTAGTTAAGGAACCCACTTGTGGGGGGGGGGCAATACTGGACATGGTACTGACAAATGGGGATAGTGTTGCTGACGTGACGGCGGGTAGCCATCTAGGGACCAGTGATCATCGTACAGTGTGGTTCAATATAAGAGCTGGGCTAGTATTAAACCACACCAAAATGAAAGTCCTGGACTTCAGGAGGGCCGATTTTTAGAAAATGGAAGAAAGCCTCAGGAACACCCTAGCAGGGATTAAGAAAATGGGTGGAGTTGAGGAACAGTGGGCAAAAATAAAGGAGGGCATTGAGAAGGCAACAAACCTCTGTGTCAGGCAGGTTAACAAGGGCAAGAGAAAAAAAGAGACCATTATGGTTCTCTAAAGAAGTAGCGGAAAAAGTAAGGGCAAAAAAGCTGGCATTGAGAAGGTACAAGACACAGAAGGAGGAGGAGGATTGGGAGAGATATCAGGAGAAACAAAGGGAAAGCGGTTAGAAGCACAAAGGCGCAAATGGAGGAGAATATTGCCAAGTCAGTAAAAAAAGTGGGATAAAATAGTCTTTAGGTATATACTATAAGTGAAAAGAGGAAGATCAAATGAGGGATAGCAAAGCTAAAAGGGGAAGGAGGGATTTGTGTGGAAGAAGACCCAAAAAAGCAGACCTATTGAACAAATACTTTTGTTCAGTATTTACGGAGGAAGGGGTAGGTGATGGGCCACAAATAAGGGACAAAGGCATTAAAGAAAGAGAAGTGGATACTAGTCCTTTTACAGAGGAGATACCTCGAGGAACTAGCACAATTAAAAGTGGACAGGGCAATGGGGCTTGATGAGGTACACCCTAGGATACTGAGGGAGCTCAAGGAGGTGCTGACTGCATCTGTGACAGCCCAGTTCAACCTATCACTAGATATGGGGGAAGTTCTGGAGGGCTGGAGGAGGGCAGATGTGGTCCCGCTTCACAAAAGTGGTAATAGGGAGGAGGCAGGAAATTACAGACCTGTCAGCCTGACTTCAGTGGTGGGTAAAGTAATGGAATCACTACTGAAGGAAAGGATTGGGAAAGACCTTGTGACCAGTGGATTACAGAATCCAAGGCAGCATGGTTTCACAGGGGGGAGATCTTGCCAGACAAACCTGATCAAGTTCTTTGACTGGGTGATCAGGGAAGTGGATCAGGGCAGAGCGGTGGATGTAGCCTACCTGGATTTTGGTAAGGTCTTTGACACCATTCTACACAGAAGACTGGTGAGCAAGCTGGGCAGCCTAAGAGTAGGTCCAAAAGTAGTAAAATGGGTAAGAAGTTGGTTAAGCAACAGGAGTCAGATGGTGCTGGTAAATGGTGTTCACTCTGAAGAAAGCAAGGAGACCTGTGGGGTGCCACAGGGGCCAGTACTAGGCCAGTCCTCTTCAATGCCTTTATTAGCAACATTACAGGAGGGCTAGAATGGAAAGTATGCCTGTTCATGGATGACACAAAAATCTGCAACAGATTGGACACACACCGGGGGGGATTGAAAAAATGAGGGACGATCTGAAAAAGCTGAAAGACTGGTCATGGGTTTGGCAACTGGGTTTCAATGCAAAAAAGTGCAGAATCATGCACCTGGGGCACAGAAACTCAGGGGCAATGTACCAATTGGGCGGGGAGGTATTGGCAACCACAAAACAGAAAAGGGACCTGTGGTAATAATTTCTGATGACCTGAAGGTACCAAAGCAGTGCGATAGGGCAGTGGAAAAGCTAGCAGGATGCTCGGGAGCATAGGGAGGGGTATCACCGGCAGAAAGGGGGGGTAGTGTTACCCCTGTATAGATTGATGGTGTAGCTCCACCTCGAGTACTGTGTCCAGTTCTGGAGGCCCCAACTACAGAAGGACATGGATAGGGTGGAGGTGGTACAGAAGAGGGCAACCAAAATGGTGCAGGGCCTGCATCAAAAGCCCTACCAGAAAAGACTCAAGGAATTAAATATGTACTCTCTAGAGGGAATGAGGGAAGGGGGGACATGATTCAAATGTTCCATTACCTCACAGGTATTAATAAAGTATATGAAGGTAGCATTTTCCATAGAAAAAGATGCCCCAGGACAAAGGGTCACACTATGAAGCTGGGGGGAGGGGGTGACTCAGAGGAGATGTGAGGAAATACTTCTTCACGGAAAGGGCGGTGGATGCCTGGAACAGCCTCCCAGCTGAGGGAGTGGGTCCTAAAATGGTAACAGGATTCAAGCATGCATGGGATAGAAGAAAAAAATGATTCACCGCAGTAATCTTCTTTCTTCCAAGGGGTCCTTTAGCATCAGTAACTTTATTGCACTTAGCTGGCTAAGTGCAACTGTCCTGGAGGTGTGTCTTTAAGAGATATTTAAATGAGCTTAGGCACAAGCCAGTCAGAAGACAGGAAGGGGTGTGAGCTGAGTGAGAACTGTTGAAGGCTTCAGAATTTTTTCGAGAAAAAACAAGGGCAATTGCCCTGAAAAAGAATCAGCAGGATTCAAAAAACATGCAAATGTCCACAAAAGTGGAAATAGAAACAACAGCAATATGAGCTAAAAACACATCAATAAGAAAACTCCAAGTTTGGTAAAAGGTGACATGAAGAGCCCTTCTCCGACAGGTGAACCGGGGAGGAAGGGCTGGTGCTTACTGATGCTAAAGGACCCCTTGGAAGAAAGAAGATTACTGTGGTGAGTAATTTTTTATTCTTACCCCAGGAGTCCTTTAGCATCAGTAACTTTTTTGCAGACTACCGAGCAGTACCAACTGGGAGGTGGGCAGAGAACCTACTTAGGAAAGAGGCTCTGCAGAACCACCCTGCCAAATTTGGCATCAGATCTGGTCTGCACATCCAAACTGTAGTGTTTCACAAAGGTGTGCACAGATTTCCAGGTAGCTGCTTTGCAGACATCCAGTAGGGGAATGTCCCTTGCTGCTGCAAGCGAGGCTGCAGTGCCCCTGGTGGAGTGGTCCCGCCCTGAGCCCCACTGGATGTTGGTGACCAGCTTTCTCATAGCAAAATATGATACAAGAGACCAGCCAATGAGAAATAGTTCTCTTGGCAGCTGGTCTTCCTCTGCCTACATCCCCGTAGGTGAGGGACTACTACAGTAAGTGGAAGAGCCTCTGGACTGTCTAGTAAGCTCTAGGTAGTGAAAGATGGCGCTTTTGACATCCAAGCTGTGGAGCTTTTGCTCGCCAGGAGTGGATTGCTCAGTAAAGAAGACAGGCAGAGTAACGGACTAGTTCAAGTGAAACTCTGAAACCACCTTTGGCAGAAATTTCCTATTTGTCCTGAGCTCAACTTTATCATTGTGAGGGATGATGTAATTCGGCCTGTAGCTCTGAAATCCTCCTAGCAGACGTAATGGCTACCAGGAAGACTGTCTTCCAAGTTACAAACTTGATGTGGGCCATGGACATCGGCTCGAAGGGTGGATTCATGAGCCCATCTATGCAAAGGTTTAGGCTCCAAGGAAGAATGGGCTCCCTGGTTGGAGGCTGGAGGTGCAAGAGGCCTTTGAAAAACTGTTTAAAGATGTTGTGGGAAAAAAACTGATGTTTTCTTTCCCACCAAAAGGTAGGCCCAAACTGCCGCCAGGTGTAGCTTGAGGGAAGATGGTTTGAAGCCTGACGCCTGTAAGTGCATCAGGTAGTCTAGCAGCTGAGGGTCTGAAGCTGATAGGGGTTCGACCTATTTGCTCTTGCACCAGAGGGAAAACCTTTCCCATTTGGCTGCATAAGTCTTCTTAATGTTCATTTTTCTAGCCATCCTCAGTATCTTAAGGACCTGTTCAGAGTACTGTGAGGATGGAAACTCTAACTCCTCAAGAACAAGGCCTTGAGGTAAAGAGAGTGTATGTCTGGGTACTGCTCTCCTGTCTGAGGAAGGGTCAGCAGAGCATGAGTTGGAGGCAGGCGAATGGACCTGCTACAGGACATTGAGAGAAGTAGAGGGTACCAGGCTTACCTGGACCAGTCCAGAGCCACTAGGATCATTGATGCAGGCTGCTGTCTGAGTTTCAGCAAAACCCTGAATATCAGGGGAAAAGGAGGAAATGCATATAGGAACCTCCCTGACCAGTCCAGGATCAGGGCATCCAGAGAAAGTGTTCCTGGAACTGGGGGCCTGCAACAGTACCAAGGAAGCTGAAAATTGAGAGGCGAGGCAAACAGATCCACGTCTGGTGTGCCCCACCGCCTGAACACTGTGGCTAGTACTTGCTTGTTCTGTGTCCATTCGCTCTGGTCTTGACTGATGCGACTTAGAGCATCCGCCAAAGCACTGAGTTTGCCTGGGAGGTGAATAGCTGAGAGGCTGACTCCCAGGGAGAATGCTAGAGACCAGAGCTTCAGAGCTTCCGAACAGAGTATTTCTGATCTAGGATCTGCAGCTTATCCATTAGGAAGGCAAATGGGCAGACTAGGTGGGCCAAGCAGTCCTTATCTGCCATCAGATTCTATGTTTCTATGTTTGGTACCACCCTGCTTGTTTATGTAGAACACTGCAGTGGTGTTGTCCATTTGAATCTGAACTGCCTGCCCTTCTATGCTGGGAGCGAAAGCTTTGAGAGCTAGGAAGACTGCTCTGAGTTCCAAAAGATTTATGTGCAACTGTGACTCTTCGGGAGTCCAGTTGCTGCTTACTGAGGCACTGTCCAAATTAGCTCCCCAGCCCAAAAGGGAGGCATCTGTGGTGATCACCTTCGTGGGAAGAGGAGCTTGAAATGTAACCCCTGCCTGCAGATTTGCAGGGTTCTTCCACCACACCAAGTTTTGGAGGACCTGCTCTGACACAGATATCAACTTTGACAATTTGTTGCTTCTCTGAGACCAGTGAGCTCCGAGGTAGGCTTGCAGGAGTCACATCCTGCACCTGACCTCTGGGACTACTGCAGTCCTAGAGGCCATATGTCCCAGAAGTTTGAGGAAATGTCTGGCTGGTCTTGGCTGTCCCCAGGCAAAAGAATTTGCCACTGAAAGGAACTCTGAATTATTTCCTGTGGGAGGAAAACATATCCCTTTGGAGTGTCCAGCTGGGCCCCTATGAAGATGAGCAGCTGGGTGGGTTCCAGGTGAGATTTTTTTAGATTTACCAGGAAACCCAGAGACTCCAGAGTGCATTCTGTGAGGGAAAGAGATTCCTTGACCTGTCAAGGAGACTTTGCTACTATGAGCCAGTCGTACAGATAGGGGTAGAGAGTGATACCCAGTCCCCTGAAATGTGCTGCTACCACTGCGAGACACTTGGTAAAGACTCTGGGGCACGAGGACAGACCGAAGGGGAATTGTGGTGAACTGATAGTGACTCGAAGGAAGTTTGAACCTGAGAAACTTGCTGTGAATCTCCTTATGGGTTTCTGGAAGTAGGCATCCTTTAAGTCTAGGGAGGCTAGCCAGTCTCCCTACTGTAAGGACTGTATGACCAGTGACAGAGTGACCATTTTGAATTTGGGGTTTTTCAGATGTTTGTTTAAATACCTGAGATCTAAGATAGGTCGCCACTCCCCGGTTTTCTTTTGTGTTAGAAAATACCTGGACTAGAGGCCCTTGACCTTCTCGTGGGTGGGGACCCTCTCCACTGCTCGTAAAGCCAGAAGGTTTTGTACCTTCAATTCCAACAGCGGTATCTGTGTTGGGGACAGAAGTCTTGACACCTGGGTACACTTGAGGTCTGGCAGCTGCTTGAACTGTAATGACAGACCCGTCTCCACTATTTCCAGCATCCATTTGTCCGATGTGATGAGGGACCAGTGCTGAAGACAGTGGGAGAGTCTGCCTTCAACCGGAAGCAGGAAGGCAACCTGGACACTCACATCAGGACTTAGACTGAGAGGCAGATGGCTGGGTAGAGGTGGCTCTTCTTTGGCCTCTTCTGCCTCTGTCTCTGAAAGACCCCCTGTACTGGCCGGCCAGATTGGGGATAGTGATTGTAAGGCCTAGGAACAAAACTTCTGCCCCTACTGCCCCTGGGAAGTAAAGCTACTGTAACCCCTAGGTGGTGCTATCCCAAGGGCTACTACCCCTGCCTGTTTGACTACGGACAGGTTGAGGGGCCTAGGTCCTATGGCGGGTGCCTCCACCCAGAGGTCAGAGTTTGTAGTGGTTAGACTAGCTTGGTCACAGCCCTCTGGGACACTGAGACCCCCTTTTATTCCCTCTAGTGGCTCACACAGTACCCCGGAGTTACAGCCCCAATACCCCACATATACACACTGTTCACTCATAGATATCACTTACCCTCGAGACTGATTCTGCAGCACATCTCTGAGGACCCCCTGTAAAATAAGGTTAAACAACATACACAGCAAAACACAATACTGTTTCCATAAGTACCAACACCACAGACAGTATATAGTATAACAACAACAAATCTGATTTATTTAGGGGGCAGTAACACGGGAGTGGGAAATTAGGTTAATTGGTGGCATTAAATCACAGTACTGTGCACACATACAGGGTCTGAAAAGTCACACTCTGGCTACCCAGGTTGGGGGGGGGGCTAGCCAGGTCTGTTGCCCGGGGTTGGCTGGCAGGTGCAGATGGATGGGGCCCTGTAGAAGAAAATATATGCACAACACCGAATTGTAATCCAGAGCCGAATGGCTCAGTCCATGAAACAGGGAAACAAGAATTAGATGACACACTTGTGATTGAAAATAGACTGCAGGGGAATAACCTGACTTGTACTCACAATACCCAAGCAGAGAACCGGATGGTGGATGTTCTTCTGGATTGCCAGAACAACAAGACATGGAGACAAAGTCCTTGTGACTGGACCCCACTGCAGTTGATAGCAAACGGATTTAGTCCGAGACCAGCTGGGGTTTGCTTCCAGCTTCAACACACAGCACACAGCACTGGGGATTGGAAATAGCAATTCCCCACAAGCACTACGCACTTTCATATGTAAAAGGAAAGTACTATACCAGGCAGGCTGCTCCTCGATCCCAATCGCAATTACTGTAAAATACCCAGGAGCACACACAGCAGCTTCAGTTCCTGACAGACTGAGCACGATTCAGCAATTTCTCCAGTCTTCTACAAGGTTAGCCTGGTTTCCACACTTCAGGTGCTTCTTTCTCCTCACAACTTGGATTCAGTCCAAACCGGCACTCACAAAGGCTGTAGACCAAAACTCAGGGCCTCACACATGCTTCCCACGCGAAACTATACACCGCAGAAGCACAGAGCTCCTTCTCTCTTCACAGTCACAACTGATCTAAACTTTCCAGTCACAGAGCAGGGCACTTCCTTTAGCTCCACACCATTCTGTTGGCTGGTTCGGCTGTCACTCACAATAAGACTCCCTCTGTTGGTGGAAAAAGGCGGCAAGGTTAAAACTACATTTCCCAGAGTCACTACCCATACAATCCCCTTGTGGCTGGCTCAAAATTGAGAGTCCAAATTCTGATTCGTCCACAGGCTCCATTTTAGAGTCTCCCTATCATCCTGATTGGTCCAAGTCAGCTATTCAGGACCAAAATGAAAGAGCTACAGTGAAACAGTTTGTGCTGAAATGAAGACAGATTAGACAAACTACATTTTCTCAGTCACTCTAAATGATTTCTGGCAAATAGTTTTATCTTTCAACAAGGTTCCCTCTGCACATGTAGCAACGGCAGAAACGGAGCAAATTGACAGCAGCCCTGGCGGGATTCAGGCATTAGAACACACAGTCCCCCCATACAAACTAATTAAGTCTGCAAGCAGACAGCTCTTAAAGAGACAGTACATGGAGGATCAAATAGCACTCACTTGGAACCACATTTAAACAGCTCAGACGCCGAACACCGCCCAGACTTGGAGCATTCAGGCAAGCTCCTGGAAGACTTTTGGGAACCCCCGTTTGCAGGGGGGGTTACACCATTTCTGGCCTGGAAAAACTTGGCATCCGCGTCAAGTAAGTACCCCCATAAAATTTCAACACAACCATATACATTTACATCAGTATCATATTAGGCTTATACATGTACTCATCAGTCAACATATCACCTTACCAGAAACACATTTCTGAAACTTTTCAGTACATCACTTTTTACACAGTATTATACACACATTGTACTGTAACTCAGCTTATTACCTCCTGTACATGAAACCTGAAGAGAGGGGGGCCCTTCCCTATCAGCTACCTTGGGGCTGGATGGGGCAGGGGCACCACACCTAGAGGGCAACACAAGTAACTTGGAGTTAGCACTGATGTTCAGTTTGGGCAATGAGTTCGGGGACACATACACTCCTTTATGGACAACATTGAGAGGCAAGTCCACAGGCCTCCCAGGGAAATCATAACTGAGGTGCACCACAGGTTTTACAGCTTGACCAGTCTTTCTAGGGGGAACTGTTACAGTCTCTGCACCCTGAGCCTCATTTTCAGCATTATCCTCATTTGTCAGGGGAGTCTACATTGGGGTAGAGAAGCTAGAACTTGGGGCACTTTCAGCTTCTGGAGTTACAATCTCTGAGTCCACAACACTTGGCTCACATGGGGAGTTTTCTGACACTGACAGTGAATTATCAGGGCACTCAACACATTCTTCTTGTTCTGGTATATTACCAGTTTGTTCCAGTCCATCATTTTCCTCCTCTGAAAACTCAAACAGTTCAACCATACACAATGATTCCATATCATCTGACATGATGCTCTGCACTTCACTTTCTGGGACCATTGGCTCCAGGGACAAAGCTGGGGGCTTTAGACAGTCCAGAAGGCCCAGCTTCATCTCCAGAATTGACTAGGGGATTGCCCCAAAACAATTGACTCCATTCGTAAGAAGGGTAGTATTCCAAGCCACACTCATTTTCCTCTGACGTGGACTGACAGTCATGTTCAACTGGGACTTGTGGAGGGGGACACTTTAACTCAGCTTCTGTAGGTGCAGGCTTTCTTGATTTTTGCTTAAGAGCAGCTCTAGTCACTGGTCCAGAGGGGGCATTTTCTGGGGGCTCAGACTCAATCAAGATTTGTCCAATGGGCCGTAAATGATTTCTATGCATTGTTTTCACATCTTTTGAATTATTCTCAGGCCTTACTTTGTACACAGGCAGATCATCTAGTTTGCCCACCACAATGTGAGGGAGATGGTGCCATCTGTCAGCAATCTTATGTTTGCCATGCAGTCCCAGATTTCTTAGCAATACCCGATCTCCCTCCTGGAGTTCCTGTGCTTTCACCTTTTTGTCATACCTTTCTTTGTTGGCCAGATTTCTTTTGGCAGCCATAGTTTGAGCCAGTTGGTACGTATGATTTAGATGGGCCTTTAACTTTTGCACATACTGTAAATAGTTGTCAGCTCGAACCCCATCAGGAGAAACTCCAAAACATACATCTACCGGCAGTCAAGCTTCTCTTCCAAACATCGGGCAGTGGGGGAGAACCCAGTGGCATCACTTTTGGTGCAGTTGTAGGCATGTACCAGGGTGCTAATTTGTTGGCTCCATCTAGGCTTGTCCTTTGGGTGGAGGGTACCTAGCATATCTAGCAAAGTGCGGTTGAAAAGTTCAGGCTGCGGGTCCCCCTGAGGGTGGTAAGGGGTGGTTCTGGACTTTCGCACTCCCCACAGAGAAAGCATCTCTTTGATCAGATGACTCTCAAAGTCCCTCCCTTGATCAGAATGGATTCTTTGTGGAGCCCCATAGGGAACAAAAAAGTTTTCTACAAGTACTTTTGCCACAGTGGATGCCTTCTGATCCTTGGTGGGGAAAGCGTGGGCATATCTCGTAAAATGGTCAGTGACCACCAGCACATTACTAATATTTCTTTGATCTGACTTCAAACTCAGGAAATCAATACAGGCCAGCTCCATGGGGGCACTGGTGGTGATGTTAACAAGGGGGGGGCAGCCCTTTGGGGCAGGGCTTTCCTCTGTAAACAGTGACTACAAGTTTGAATGTGTTGCTCAACATCAGCCCCCATCTTAGGCCAATAGAATCTGGATCTCACCAAGTCAAGTGTTCTATCTATACCAAGGTGCCCCATGTGGTTGTGTAAGGACCTCAGTACTGAGTCTCAAAAGGCAGTAGGCAGCACTAATTGTTGTTTGTCTATTTGTCCCCCTCTGTCTACTGTTTCTCTGCATAACAGTCTATTGATGTTTCAACTTAGGACCTTCCTTGTATAACAATGCAGTTCTCAAATCAGTGGAGCGTAATTTGGACACGTCTTTCCCTGCGTAGAGGGCTTCTAAAGCTGATTTGATCATAGGATCTCAGGATTGAGCCCGCTGAATACTGTCATTGTCCAGTTGAGGCAGTGCACCAATGTCTATTGCAGAAAAGTGGCAGTAAGCAGCAGGTATGCAATTCTCAGAGGGTCCCAAACAATCCACCATACAGTCCACTGCGTCCGTGGACATTTGTTTCTCCCTGTCAAACTTCTGGCAGAGTGCTCGAATATCAGGTTCTGACAGTCTGACCCAGTCATTCCGGGGGAACAGGCCTCCGGGAGAGAGCATCAACATCTATGTGGTTCAGGCCTGCTCTGTATTCAACAGCATAGTCATATGTAGATAATGCAGAAAGCCACCTATGGCCAGTGGCATCCAACTTAGCTGAAGTCTGCCCATAGGTCGAAGGATTATTGCCAGTTTTTACTAGTATCTTAGCCCCATGCAAGTACTTGAGGAACTGGTCAACAATGGCCCACTTCAAAGCTAGGAACTCTAACTTATGTACAGGATAGTTCTTTTCGGATGGGATCAGGCTTCTACTGGCAAAGGCCACTGGTCTCAGGCCGTTCTCATGCTCTTGGTACAATATAGCCTCCAAGCCTTGCAGGCTAGCATCAGTGTGCAAGACATAGGGCTTCGCTGGATCTGCATAGGCAAGGACAGGAGCATGGGTAAGTTGATATATAATCTCATGAAAAGCAGCTTCACACTCAGGTGTCCATCTGGCTCCAAATACTTCATTAGGATGGAAATACACTCTCTCAGGCTCAGAAGAAACCGACCTCTTATATTTTTTGTTAGTAGGAGGGTAACCTTGAGTAAGATTAAGTAAAGGACGAATCACTCTTGAATAGTCCTTGATAAACCGGCGATAGTAACCACAGAATCCCAGGAATCTTTGCAGTTCTTTTAGATTGTGGGGCTGTGGCCAGGTGGTCAAGGCCTCAACTTTACTCAAGTCTGTTTCTGTTCCCTCAGTGGATACTATGTGTCCCACATACTTTACAGAGGTTTGGAAGACCTGACATTTATCGATGGATAGTTTAAGGCCAAAGTCTTCCAGTCGGTCCAACACCTTGAACAATCTGCTCTCATGTTCCTCCAGTGAGCTGCCAAACACAATAACATCATCTAGGTATACCAGGCACTGTAACAAGTTCATGTCCCCCACCACACGCTCCATCAGTCATTGAAAAGTGGCTGGAGCACCTGAAATCCCTTGAGGCATCCTCATGAATTCATAGAAACCAAGCGCACAGATAAAGGCTGTCTTTTCATGGTCTTCTGAGGCCATCAGGATCTGGTAGTACTCACTGCGAAGATCCAACACTGAGAACCGATTACTACCATTCAGGCAGTCTAAGGCATCCTGAATGTGGGGCATTGTGTACTGATCAGGAATAGTCCGCCGGTTCAAGTTGCAATAATCCATGCACATCCTTACTGTCCCATTCTTTTTCCTCACTACCACGATAGGTGAGGCATATAGGCTTCTGGATTCTTGTATTACACCAGCAGCAAGCATCTCTTGCAGATGCTGTCTCACATCATCTGTGTCAGCAGGTGCCAGGCGTCGAGACCTCTGATGAAATGGCCTTTCATCATGCAGCCGGATATGGTGCTCAGCTCCTTGCACGCATCATATGTCCCATTCCTTTAAAGAAAACACATGGTCTGTCTGGGCAAGCTTCTCACTGATTCTCACTTTCCATTCAGCTGGCAACAGGGAGTCACCGAAATCAAACAAGTCAGGCAGTACTCTGTCATTCTTTCCCGAACTCTTGCTACTGGGTAGCACTGCAGTGTCTGCACAATGCACATTAGCCAGGTCCAACCTCTGTTTACTCGAATCTCTCTGTCAGACACATTATGAACTTGAACCATTACCCTTCTGGCATAAGCATGGGCTCTAGCAGGCAAAATACTAGGCTTGACCAGCAGTCCCTTCGGCAATTTTCCATCGCCTGGTGCATTCAACATCAATATTTTATTCTTGACATCCTTTCTGATACAGACCTCTCCCTGTAAGGTACACTGGGCATTTGGAGCCAGGATCAGAGACTCAGGATCCTTTTTCCAGACAACTCCAATCGGTTCCTCTGGTTCCACATTGTCAGCATCTCTCTGGGCATCGTAGGCCTTCCTGATCAAGGACGGAATTCTTAGAGCTCTACCAGTCCGGGCGGGACCCCTGTTTTTCATAACACAACTGTGCCAGCCATCCAAACATATGTGCATTAGTCCCAATTAGTAGAGGAACCCCATCATACAGTCTGGTAGGGGGACACACTAAGGCCAGGGTCACTACTTGCTAGGCCACTCCAGCCACGGAGGTGGGAAAAGACAGCCAAATTTGGATATATCCAGAGTAGGGGTAGGCCTTTTCACTTAACCCCCAGACATGCAGCCCTCCAACGGTTGTAAGGGTACATTAGACAAATGCTTCTGATACCAGTCTTGGAACATAATTGTCACTTGGGAGCCACTGTCTAATACAGCTCTTGTAGACACTCCATTCACCTTTACTGTGGTCTCCATGGAGGGACCCACTATTCTGGACCAGTCTGGAGAGGCGGTAGCGGGAGCCTGGGCAACTGACCTTGCCACAAAGGGACGTGAGTTAGCATTTTTGGGGCCCTCACTGGGATCATTTTGTGCACTTCTTAACCACTGATTTGTTCTCCAAAACTCTCCTTGTAGCCTATATGCAACTTTGTCTGTGTCTTTTGGGGACTGGCATTATCTCTTCATGTGCCCATCCTTCCCACAATTATAGCAAAACATACTTTCTGGAGTTTGAGCTGGCTGATGCGTCACACTGGGAGCCAGGGTGGGGGTACCACTAACTGGAAACCTTGGTGCCATCTCTGTCTGCGGCGTGATAAGCATTTGGAGACATCTTGTCAATTCCCCCACTTCCATGGTCAAGACATCGAGTTTTGAGCTGCTGTCAGCAGGAGATGCATGGGTGGGTACCCCCGGCCCCATAGCAGATGCAGTCGGATGAGGGTCGGGGCCTGTACTTGCAGGAGCGGCCTTCATAAAGAGACTGTTTTTTATTGCCCTGAACTCTCTCAGCAGTTCACCCCATGGTGGCACACCCTCATTGGTCCCCACTTCACAAAGACCTTCCGATGCTGTGATCACTTGGGCTGCGCTCACCCCAGAATTAAAATCCCCCTCCTCATCTTCAACCTCCGAGTTCTTTTATTAAGTCACAATAGTCTGGTGGGTTACCCTTCTGTCTGGGAGCCTTAATTGAAGGAGCTGCAATTTAGAATGCTTTGCATGTTGTAGTAGGTGCTCCAACCTTACACGGTTTAAGTCACTGGTGGCCACCCCACCTTTTCGGTAAGCCTTCTGCAGAGCTCTTTCCAGACAAGTAACATATGCAGAAAAACTTTCCCCTGGCCACTGTTTTGTACCTTGACATTTCCACATCAAGCTCTCCCCTGACTCAGTGCTCCCAAAATTGCCTTCAAGTGTAAATAGGTACTTCTGGGCAGATAAATCAGGATTTGTGGACCTCAAAAATTTAATGGCCTCTAGGGCAGGACCCCTCAGACTTTCTATGATTCTTTTTAATTTCTCAGCCTCCGCACACTGCCATTCAGGTATCAGGGGGGGTAACACAATCTATCCAGGTGTCCCAATCACCCTCCCCCTGGGGGGTTGGGAGGGTGCCAGAGAAGATCCTCAACCTTCGGTAAGAGTCGTGACTAATGGTAGGTGCAGAAATAGAAGCCTGCATTGGTTCAGCCACAGAAAGAGAGGCAATAACGGGTGCTGGAATGGGAGGGGGTGTTGGGGGAGGAACACCCCCAGGTGGCAGAAATAACTTCTTTAAGTCCTCCACAGTTTTCCCTTCCTCCAGCAACAACTTAGCAAATTTCTCCTCAAAAGTATTCAAATAGTGGGAGGGGCTCATTCCCCCCCCTCGGGTCTTCACTGTCCTTAGTTATCACTCTCCAGGCAGTGAGGGCTCCCTCTGGGGTAATAGTCTGTGGCACTTTGGAGCTGTCAATGGGGTCCTTATACTCTACTAGGGCCATGAAAGTGTGGGTGAGCAGATCAGCATGTCGACCCACCACCACAGGGTTTTGTAAACCTTCCACCTTGGAAAGCACTCCCTGTACAGTGTCCGTATTGATACCCAGAGGGATGTTCAGGATAAGCAAAGCATTTTGGGGGTCGATCTCCTTTCCAGTACACCACCCCACCAACCGGTGCACAGCCACTTCTGTTGGGGTACCCATTTATTTTTTTTAACAGTGGTTCGTAAATGTGGCCACTAGAGGACACAAAATCCCAGCGGTGAGCCTCCAAGATGTAACCCCTAGGTGGTGCTATCCCAAGGGCTACTACCCCTGCCTGTTTGACTAAGGACAGGTTGAGGGGCCTAGGTCCTATGGCGGGTGCTTCCACCCAGAGGTCAGGGTTTGTAGTGGTTAGACTAGCTTCGTCACAGCCCTCTGGGACACTGAGACCCCCTTTTATTCCCTCTAGTGGCTCACACAGTACCCCGGAGTTACAGCCCCAATACCCCACATATACACACTGTTCACTCACACAGATACCACTTACCCTCGAGACTGATTCTGCAGCATGTCTCTGAGGACCCCCTGTAAAATAAGGTTAAACAACATACACAGCAAAACACAATACTGTTTCCATAAGTACCAACACCACAGACAGTATATAGTATAACAACAACAGATCTGATTTATTTAGGGGGCAGTAACACGGGAAGGGGAAATCAGGTTAACTGGTGGCATTAAATCACAGTACTGTGCACACATACAGGGTCTGAAAAGTCACATTCTGGGTACCCAGGTTGGGGGGGGGCTAGCCAGGTCTGTTGCCTGGGATTGGCCGGCAGGTGCAGATGGATGGGGCCCTGTAGAAGAAAATATATGCACAATACCCAATTGTAATCCGGAGCCAGATGGCTCAGTCCATGAAGCAGGGAAACAACAAGAATTAGATGACACACTTGTGATTGAAAATAGACTGTAGGGGAATACCCTGACTTGTACTCACAATACCCAAGCGGAGAACCGGATGGTGGATGTTCTTCTGGACTGCCAGAACAACAAGGCATGGAGACAGAGTCCTTGTGACTGGACCCCACTGCAGTTGATAGCAAACAGATTTAGTCCGAGACAAGCTGGGGTTTGCTTCCAGCTTCAACACACAGCACACAGCACTGGGGATTGGAAATAGCGATTCCCCACAAGCACTACGCACATTCATATGTAAAAGGAAAGTACTATACCAGGCAGGCTGCTCCTCGATCCCGATCGCAATTACTGTAAAATACCCAGGAGCACACACAGCAACTTCAGTTCCTGACAGACCGAGCGTGATTCAGCAATTTCTCCAGTCTTCTACAGGGTAAGCCTGGTTTCCACACTTCAGGTGCTTCTTTCTCCTCACAACTTGGATTCAGTCCAAACTGGCACTCAAAAAGGCTGCAGACCGAAACTCAGGGCCTCACACGTGCTTCCCACGCGAAACTATACACCACAGAACCACAGAAGCACAGAGCTCCTTCTCTCTTCACAGTCACAACTGATCTAAACTTTCCAGTCACAGAGCAGGGCATTTCCTTTAGCTCCACACCATTCTGTTGGCTGGTTCAGCTGTCACTTACAATAAGACTCCCTCTGTTGGTGGAAAAAGGCGCCAAGGTTAAAACTACATTTCCCAGAGTCACTGCCCATACAATCCCCTTGTGGCTGGCTCAAAATTGAGAGTCCAAGTTCCAATTCGTCCACAGGCTCCATTTTAGAGTCTCCCTATCATCCTGATTGGTCCAAGTCAGCTATTCAGGACCAAAATGAAAGAGCTACAGTGAAACAGTTTGTGCTGAAATGAAGACAGGTTAGACAAACTACATTTTCTCAGTCACTCTAAATGATTTCTGGCAAACAGTTATATCTTTCAACAAGGCACCCTCTGCACATGTAGCAATGGCAGAAACGGAGCGAATTGACAGCAGCCTTGGGCGGGATTCGGGCATTAGAACACACAGTCCCCCCATACAAACTAATTAAGTCTGCAAGCAGACAGCTGTTAAAGAGACAGTACATGGAGGCTCAAATAGCACTCACTTGGAGCCACATTTAAACAGCTCAGACGCCGAACACCGCCCAGACTTGGAGCATTCAGGCAAGCTCCTGGAAGACTTTTGGGAACCCGCATTTGCAAGGGGTTACACTACCAACAGTCCCTATTTTCCCAGGGCAGTCCCTGTTTTAGGCAGCATGTCCCAGTGTCCCCATAGGTTTTGCAAAATGTCACTTTCGTCCCTTTTTTTGCTCACTTGTCCCAGTTTTGTCCCTTTTTTTTTTCCTGACTGCTAATCCGTGAGTGACAGTTATTTCAGCACCACTGTGCCGCTGCTCAGGCTGGACAGTAGTTTGCATCTTCATTCCCTACACCTATGTTGCACTGCAAGCATGTCAGTGGGAGCATATTAAAGCATGTTGTTCCTGTTAGATTAGACGGAGTGGTGGTGTAAACAGCACATGTGGATGTCTGCCTGCCAGCAGCTGAGAGGGTCTCCAGGCAGAGAAGAGACTGGCAGCAGGGAACTAAGGTACCCAAACCTGATCAGCTGTAAGGAAGTGTGTGAAAACAATCTGGTGTGGTGATGGGAGTCACTAAAGTGAAGTTTGCTAAACAAATGAGGTGAGTGTAAGTGGGTTGGATGGGACTGACAGGAGGAGCAATACATGCAGCTCGAATATCTGATCACAATTTAATGCAGGTTTGCTTCTAATGAACTTTCTGTACATCATGATTTCGAACTTGCTGCAGCAGAATGATGTATTGTTTTAATCTGGATGTTTACTACTGGTGTTATTGTGGGGTGGCATGGCCAGAGCAAGCAGCAAAATGTAATTGATTGCACACAGCATTGTCTGCAGTGGTGCCCATGAGAGTGACACGGTTTGGGGGGGTCATGGTCAGGATGGACTGTCCCAGTTTTAGGGCCTCGGAGAGTTGGTAGCTTTACTGGGAAGGGACCTCTGAGGAGTGGTGGGCTTAGGCTTGGATGAGTGGCTCTGCCAGGAGGCCTTGTACTCATCGACTTTTTTCATGTAGTCAGTGGTTCTGTAATCAAACAACATATTCTGATCACAGGGAAAATCCATAGCCTTGTTCTGCGTGTCTGTGGTCAGACTGGTTGTTCTAAGCCAGGCGAAGCGTCTCAGAGAGATGGCATGGGCCATCGCCCTAGAGGCTGCATCATTGTTGTTATCTGCCATGTGGAATTGGTACATAGTAGCTTTCAGGGCAGTTTTTGACATATCCACCAGCTCCTGCACCATAGAATGTGATCCATTGCAGGCAATAGCCTGGACAGATTTCCAAAGGGCTTTCTGATATTTGACTGTGAATGCCATGTAAGGAGAAAGTCTGAGAAGCAGAGAAGCTGTGGCATACATTTTTTTTGCTATAAAGTCAATTCTCTTGGAATCCTTGTCAGGGGGGCAGGAGGACAAGGAGACTCCAGCTTTCTCATAAGCTGCCTGCTGCACTATACTCTCATGGCTAGGGTGTGCAGACAGGAACACGGTACAATTTTTAGACAATTTGTATTTTCTCTCAAGCCGCTTATCAACCCCTGATACTGAAGTGGGGTGCTGAAGCACCTTCATGATATTTTTTCTAAATGCATTATAGATAGGGATGACCAGGGCCTCTGAGGATGAAATACCTTTCATCTCCCTTTAATCTTCGTCTTCATCAACATCCTGGTTGGGCTCCTGTGTAGGGAGGTCCAGGGTGTCCAGCATATTTTGTATAAATGTAAACATTGGGGAAGGATCCTCGTGGTCACCTGGGGGATCCCCAAGATGAGGGATCCGGGGACTCCTGGGGCTCAAGGCCCTCAAAATCCATGTTAGGGTCATCATAAAATTAATCATCATCTGCATCACCATCACAGTCTACAGAAGATAGAACTGTGGAAGAGTGCTTGACAGCCCCAGTAAATAGAGGACCCATCTTTTGAAGGGTCTGAAACAGTTGCCATGCTTTTTCCATATCTTGTACTGAAGGAAGAACCTGCGCAGACTTGGTTTGTAAGTGTTTTGTTTTTTTCTGTATGCTTTAAGCTGTCTGTTGTCTCACTATTGGCTTTCCCAGGAGCAACGGGAGCATTTTTGTCTTGACAGAGTTTCTTTTCAGCCACTTCATCAGAGGCTTGATCAAGCTTCCCTTTTTCGTCACTCTTATTATTTTTCAATTTGTGAGGAACTTCATCTTTGCAAGCTTTATTTTTTGGCTGGGATCTGGAGGGTTCCTCAGCACCTCTGCTTTTGGTATTAGTACGTTTGGATGGCCCCTCATCGGAAGCCTTTGATTTATCCTCAGCCATAATAATCAAAGGTTTGCTGCTATGTTTGCCAATTTAAGCAAAGCAAACCAGTCCTGGACCTACGAACTGAGTGCAGGTTTCTGTGAAAATGCCACCGGCCAGTCCTGCCCCAGTTAATAAACTCCATCTATTACTAGTGCCTTTTATTTTTGTAGAGCTAGGATTTATACCAGTGCCAATCTTAATAGAAACCCAGTAATACTCAACTGCGCAAAGGTGGTTGCTGGACCCTTATGGATAGTCCTGACACAGATGATACCAAGGTCCAGTAATATAACAAAAAAAAAGTTTTCTTGTAATTGCCAATCTAGCAAGAAAACCCCCAGGCACGGTTTAACTGAAATCCACTGCAGGTGCCTCGCGGTAAACCCCATGAGGTCTGAGGTAAAAAACAAGGCAACTGTCCCTAATTCGACAGTTCCCACAAGAATTTGTCCAAAATTAAAGGAAATTCTGTTGCTGCGAGATGTCATCGCATTACGAGGAGCAGGTACATCTCTTCGCTTCAGTGGGCTAGCTGCACACCATGCACAGTTTGAATCAGTTTAAATCCAATGTCCACTCCAGAATCAAAAAAACAAAACTGATTTAAAGGAACACTGTTAACCCCCTTAGGCCTCAAAATGACTCCAGTTTAAAAAACACATTTTATGATGTAGGGCCTTAAACTAGAGCTATGTTTTTGTCCTGTAGTTTACAGAAGAAAGTATTTTTTTACCTGATTGTTTTTGTAGACACTGAGTACCAAAGGAACAACCCCCCCCAACCCCATTCCCCGTCACCCCTGGGTGCTGTACCTTTATAGTGGAAGGCCAACCCACACCTACTTAAAGATGCAGGAACAGTTAGGCAGCGCAGCACAAGCAATAGCTTAGCTGGTATATAGGCAGAATTACAAAGGGTGTAACTAGCAACTAGGTCCATAAGGGCACGTACAAGAGGAGAAGAGAGAAAAGCTGTAAGTCCCTACATAAGGAGAGAAAGACAGGGAGAGAAGGGAAAAAAAAGGGTTAGGAGAGGAGGAATATAAGGAAGAGCAGGATGATGCAGGGAGTGGTGCAGTGCTCTGGCTGTGGTGCAGCAGTCTTCGGAAAAACATTCTGGTTACTGTGGTGCTGCCCCATTTGCAGGCACTTCTCTGGGCTGAGGGCGGAGGTCACCAGTCTCTGGGTTGAGCTGGCAAGAAGCCCCCACCCAGAGACAACCAGATCCCCAGCCAATGCCACAACGGTCACCCAAGCAGATGGCAGGATGGACTACGGTGGGCTCAGGAAGGTTCAGGGGAAGGGGGCAGAGACACATCCCCCATCCAGTCCAGCTCATGAACCCCTACACAGTGTTGGAGGAATGGGACAGCCCTGCAAAAGAACCCGAGGCTGAGACCAGGGAGGAGGTGAGGGTCCTCCAGCAGGGAGACCCAGTGGCAGGAGGAAGAGAACCCCATAGGAGGAAGAAGAAGTTACTCCTCTTGGGGGACTCAATTGTCTGGGGAATGGATTTGGGCACAGATAGTACAGAGGGAAGGGAGGTAAAGTGCCTTCCAGGAGGCACAGCTCAGAAGGAGGGGGAGCGCATCCAGAGGATCACTGAAGCTGTAGCAAGGAGGGGAGGGCTGGAGGTCATTATCCACTCGGGGACAAATTACCTATCCAAGGAAAAGGCACGCTTGGAGCAGGCAAAGGAGGACTTTACAGTGTTGGGAGGGTGCCTGGGGAAGGTAGCAAGCTCCGTAACATTTTTGGAGGTACTGCCAGTCCACGACGGGGGGGGGGGGGAATCTCAGCATTAGTAATTTCAACACATGGTTGAAAGGCAGGGGCAATGAGAAGTGGGTATGACTTCATTGGGGACTGGGGACCCACCTGGAGTGATGCTGCCCTGTACAGTGGGGATGGACTGCATCTGTCCAGCGAGGGGATGGCAGCCCTCAATGGACGGTTTAAATGCTTTGCTGACGAGCATTTAAACTAGCCAGGGAGGAGGGCAACAGGAGCATGGATACTCAGCCAGCCCACCCCCACATGGTAGAGAAAGCAGAACAATGGAGCAAGAAGAGGAGTTGATATCAAGGTCATTGGGGTCAGGCAGAAAGGGAGTAGGAAAGGAATCGAGAATACAAGAGAAAACTATCAGGAAAGGGGAGAAGATGTAGGGGACCAAAAACAGGAAAGAGAGAGAGAGAGAGAGAGAGAGGTCAGGCAGTAAAACTTGGAAGGTCATGGTGACAAATGCACGCAGCCTGGAAAATAAAGTCCCAGACATGGAGGCCTTAATAACTGAAGGAGACCTGGGCATAGTAGCAATAACTGAAACCTGGTACACACCTAATCACAAGTGGGAAACAGATGTACCAGAATATGTTCTATTCAGGAGTGATAAGGAGGGCAAAAAGGGAGGGGGAGTAGCCCCGTATGTCAGAGAAGGTATAATGGCAACACAGGTACAGGGTAGGCGGGGGAAGGCCAAGGCACTGTGGGCCACCCTTCAACCTGGAAATGGCACAGCAATACGCACAGGGGTGATATACAGGCCTCCAGGACAGGGAGAGGAACTGGACAGGGAGCTAGTGGAGGAAATACACGAGATGGCAATGAAAGGTGAAATTCTACTGATGGGGGATTTCAATATGCCAGACGTGGATTGGAACACCAGTGTAGCTGCTTCAGCCAGAAGCAGAGGCATCCTTGATTCACTCTAGGAGGCTGGATTCAGGCAGCTTGTGCTTAATCCCACCAGAGACAGGGCAATTCTGGATCTAGTAATGACCAATGGGGATCGAATCACAGATGTCAAGGTAGAGGGGCAACTGAGATCCAGCGATCACAACATTGTGTGGTTCAGCATAGAGACAGATACTCACTCAAGACAAAGGATTTGGATTTCGAAAATGCTGACTTCACTGAAATGGGGAGGGGGTATCAAAAGAGCCCTGGAGAGAATGGGGGCAGGAGGGGGAGTGGAAGAACAGTGGATGCATCTAAAGGAAACCTTACTGAAAGTAACAAACCAATGCATCAGATTGGTATCCAAGGGCAAGAGAAGGAGAAAGCCACTGTGGTTCTCGAGAGAGGTAGCAGAAAAGATCAGGGCAAAAAGGAAAGGGTTCAGGAAATATAAGGAGACCCAAAGGGAGGAGGACAAGGAGGAGTACCTAGAGTATCTAAGGGAAGCGGGAAAGGCAGTAAGGAGAGCAAAGACATGGACTGGGGAAGGTTTAGCACAGTCAGTTAAGAAAGGGGACAAAACATTCTTCAGGTACATCAGCGAAAGGAGGAAAAACAAGGGGAGGATTGCAAGGCTCACGGGAGAGGGAGGGGAATGCAAGGAGGGTGACACAGAAAAAGCAGAAATACTGAATAAATATTTCTATTCAGTATTCACAGAAGATGGGTAGGGATGGGGCCACAGCAGTACAACAGTTGCCAAGGGGGTGAAGAGGTGGACAATAGTCTATTCACAGAGGAAAGAGTCCTGCAGGAGCTCACTAAATTGAATACGGACAAAGCAATGGGAACAGATGGCATACACCCAAGGATATTAAGAGAACTGCGAAGGGAGATAGCAGAACCTCTGGCAGCCATGTTCAAAGAGTCATTCAACACGGGGTGGTACCAGAGGACTGGAGGAGGGCACATGTGGTCCTGCTACACAAATCCAGCAGCAGGGAGGGGGCAGGGAATTATAGGCCAGTCAGCATCACCTTAGTAGACAAAGAACCTCTGTGCGCAAGCACTGAGGCAATGATTACCCCAAAGGGCATTTGGCCGGGAAGCCAAGATTCAAAGAAATACAAAATCACACATGCCCCCACAATGCAAAGCATCATGGGCTGCATATGCAAATCACCACAGACTATAATGCTGGCTCAACTTTAAGCAGAAATGCATGGTGCCGAAAGGCCTCTCACACAGTTTGCAAAGGGTGCCAAAGAAGACATAGACACGTGTTTCGTCCTACCAGGACTCATCAGTATGACTCGTCTGTTTGACACCCCAATGAAATGAACCAGCTACCCTAAGATGATCTATCTGGGTAATGTAGTGGTGAACCCAATCAAAACAAAAAACAATTTAAAAGACAAAAAAAACTCTGTGCACAAGCACTGAGGCAATGGTTACCCCAAAGGGCATTTGGCCGGGAAGCCAAGATTCAAAGAAATACAAAATCACATATGCCTCCACAATGCAAAGCATCATGGGCTGCATATGCAAATCACCACAAACTATAATGCTGGTTCAACTTTAAGCAGAAATGCATGGTGCCGAAAGGCCTCTCACACAGTTTGCAAAGGGTGCCAAAGAAGACATAGACACATGTTTCATCCTACCAGGACTCATCAGTATGCCTCGTCTGTTTGACACCCCAGTGGAATGAACCAGCTACCCTAAGATGGTCTATCTGGGTAATGTTGTGGTGAACCTAATTAAAACAAAAAAACAATTTAAAAGACAAAGAACCTCTGTACGCAAGCACTGAGGCAATGGTAACCCCAAAGGGCATTTGGCCGGGAAGTCAAGATTCAAAGAAATACAAAATCTCACATGCCCCCACAATGCAAAGCATCATGGGCTGCATATGCAAATCACCACAGAGATATAATGACTGGTTCAACTTTAAGCAGAAATGCATGGGGTAACCATGCAAAGCATCATGGGCTGTATATGCAAATCACCACAGAATATAATGCTGGTTCAACTTATAGCAGAAATGCATGGTAACCATTGCCTCAGTGCTTGTACACAGAGGTTCTTTGTCTTTAAATTGTTTTTGTTTTAATTGGGTTCACCTACAACATTACCTAGATAGACCATCTTAGGGTAGCTGGTTCATTCCACTGGGGTGTCAAAACAGACGAGGCATACTGATGAGTCCTGGTAGGACGAAACACGTGTCTATGTCTTCTTTGGCACCCTTTGCGAACTGTGTGAGAGGCCTTTCAGCACCATACATTTCTGCTTAAAGTTGAACCAGCATTATATTCTGTGGTGATTTGCATATGCAGCCCATGATGCTTTGCATTGTGGGGGCATGTGTGATTTTGTATTTCTTTGAATCTTGGCTTCCCGGCCAAATGCCCTTTGGGGTAACCATTGCCTCAGTGCTTGCACACAGAGGTTCTTTGTCTTTTAAATTGTTTTTTGTTTTAATTGGGTTCACCACAACATTACCCAGATAGACCATCTTAGGGTAGCTGGTTCATTCCACTGGGGTGTCAAACAGACGAGGCATACTGATGAGTCCTGGTAGGACGTAACACATGTCTATGTCTTCTTTGGCACCCTTTGCAGACTGTGTAAGAGGCCTTTCCGCACCAAGCATTTCTGCTTAAAGTTGAACCAGCATTATATTCTGTGGTGATTTGCATATGCAGCCCATGATGCTTTGCATTGTGGGGGCATGTGTGATTTTGTATTTCTTTGACTCTTGGCTTCCCGGCCAAATGCCCTTTGGGGTAGCCATTGCCTCAGTGCTTGTGCACAGAGGTTCTTTGTCTTTTAAATTATTTTTTGTTTTAATTGGGTTCACCACAACATTACCCAGATAGACCATCTTAGGGTAGCTGGTTCATTCCACTGGGGTGTCAAACAGATGAGGCATACTGATGAGTCCTGGTAGGATGAAACATGTGTCTATGTCTTCTTTGGCACCCTTTGCAGACTGTGTAAGAGGCCTTTTGGCACCATGCATTTCTGCTTAAAGTTGAACCAGCATTATATTCTGTGGTGATTTGCATATGCAGCCCATGATGCTTTGCATTGTGGGGGCATGTGTGATTTTGTATCACCTTAGTAGTGGGGAAGATCATGGAGACATTGCTTACAGAAAGGATAGTGAGGCATCTAGAAGCCATCGGAGCCCAGGACCTTAGGCAACACAGATTCACACAAGGGAGGTCATGTCAGACAAATCTGGTTGATTTCTTTGACTGGGTGACAAAGGAAGTGTTACCCCTAGGTGGTGCCATCCCTAGAGTTACAACCCCTGTCTATATTTCTAGCCACAGGTTGAGGGGCCAGGATTTGATATTAAGGTGCCTCTACCCAGAGTAACAATAGTGGGGGTATCTACCTAACCTGGTGTAGCTCTCCGAGAAGTTATAACCACCCACAAACCCACCTAGTGACCCTGTACTTCGGCAACAGTTAACACACAGTCAGCAATTATCATTAATAATATGCACACATCCTTTACACTTACCACCAGGGTCTGGCCTTCAGCAAATTCTATGGAACCCCCTGTAAAAGCAAGGTTAGCAAAGCAGGTATACATGTTTAATACAGTAACCCAACTAATAAAATGTGCTTTTAAGTCTTCTTGTTGAGGCAGAGGTAGCAGTTGAAGTTTGAAATTGTGGTGAGGTTCTGGAAACCTAACTTTGTCATAAGTTTCTGTAAGTTGTTATTGTTTGTAAGTTCTGTTTTAAAATTGGCCTAACTCCTTAAGAACTTTCTGGAATAGAGGGACACAAATCCTTAAATCTTTCTGTGCTAGCTGCAGACTATTCTTGTGGGGGAGGGTCTTTGGCCAGTAACACAGCCAGCCAATCAAGGTTGTTTGCATTTCAGTTAATCTCTGTTAAAATTCTCACTGAGGCATTTTAAGTCTTCTTGTTGAGGCAGAGGTAGCAGTTAAAGTTTGAAATTGTGGTGAGGTTCCGGAAAGCTAACTTTGTCATAAGTTTCTGTAAGTTGTTATTGTTTGTAAGTTGTGTTTTAAAATTGGCCTAACTCCTTAATAACTTAAATACAGAAGAGCCACTGGGGTTAAGTTTAAAGGCTGGGAAGGAGGAGTTTAGGGAGTTGCAAACTTCCCCTGTGAGCAAACTCTTAAGGCTAGTAGTCAGGTTGGGTAAAGTTCAGCCACTCAAGTGTTGCAAGTTTAAAAGTCTTGGACTAGAGGGGAACCTGGTGGCTCACCCTAGGGAACCTACTTGGAGGGGGATGGGACCACATGTCATTAAGGCTGGCATCTTTGGGAGGGTGGTGGGGTGCACAGGGTGTGGGGCAGCCATGATACTGGACTGGGCTTGGAAGTTCGGTGGTTATCCAGTGTGCTACCAGCTGGCGCAGCTTAGGGAGGAGGTTGAGGGGATTAGGAGACAGCTGGGGGAAGGGGGGAGGTATGGTTGGGGAATAGGGCAGGGGATCTCCCACGGGGTTGCACCAAGCACTAGGGGCGGAGACATAGGGAAAGGAGTGCAGGAGAGTACTCTGGGGTCGCATAGGGACCCTGGCAGATGGGGCCAAAAGGAGGATACTATGAAGGAAGCAGGCAGGTAACTGGGGACCCTCACAGACAGGGGCCAAAGGGAGGACAGTCTCAGGGAAGTAGGCAGATGACTGGGGCTGGGCAGAAGGAAGCAATAGGGGGAGATGGATCGGACCTTAAGCTCAGTAACCGCTTCAATTCTCTTCTTCTGCTTGAGGATGAGGGGGGTGATGTAGCCATGACAGGGGCAGTTAGAGATGGAAAAGGAGTAGGGGGCAGGAGGCGGGGGCTGGATAGCAGGAGGAACAGGGGGGAACTTGGAATGCGGGAAAACGGGGGGAGCAGGGGATCAGAACAGGAGGATGAGGGGGTAGAGGGAGGAAAGTGCAAGGAAAAGGACCAGTTGGGAGGAAAGGAGAAGGACCAAAAGTACAAGGAGGATACAGTAAAGGGAGCTGAGGGTTTAGGCCAGGGGAGCACGACAAGCAAGGAGAGGATGAACAGAGACAGGAAGGAAGGGAGGACGAGCCAGGCTAGTTTAGCAGATGGGGGGGAAGGACCAGTCGCGAGCAGTAACGGTGGGGGTAGCGAGGTACAGAAGGATACTCAGGAGGTCGAGAGGCATAGGATCAGAGGGGAGGGGATGGCAGGTGGCACCCAGATAGGGGAGGAGCAAGGAGCTGGCTGGGGAGGGCCGGTAGAAGGATGAGGGACATGGAAGGGGGAATGGAGGAAAAGGGGTGGACAGAGTGCTCCTGTTGGGTGATTCCATGATCGGGGATCAAATGGGATAGGGAGGGAGGGAGAAGCCTGCCCGGTTAGAACAAAATGCTTCCCTGGACTACTGGTGCACAGGGCCAAGCATGAGGTATATCAGCTGGCAAAGGATTGTGGAGGTTCCCCAGACATACTGGTCCACCTGGGTACCAATAACATTGGGGGAAATAGTGAGCTAGAGATACAGGCAAGGTTCAGGGAGCTTGCCAGGGTCTGTCATGATATAGGATGCAGTTTCTCTCGGAAATCTAGCGGTGCCAAGGACTAGTGGGGAACACAAGAGGAAGATTAGGGTGATAAACCAGTGGCTCAGGGAGTGGTGGGGGCCAGAGGTATGGGTTGATGGGGATTGGGGGTGGGCCTGGGAGGATAAGGGGCTGTATGCTAGAGATAGGCTTCATCTCAATTTGGAGGGGAGGGGAATCCTTAAGTTGAAAATAGAGGGGTTCATTGGTGAAAGGTGGGGTTTAAACTTGTGAAGGGGGAGGGATGGGACAAAAGGCTGCCAAGGGGGGGTCCGATAAAGGAGGGACTCAGTCTCCACCCCCCTGGGGAGTTGGAGGGATGCAGGAAAAGGCCAACTGATAAGGTGTGGACCAGGAGAAGACAGAATCCCCACGGGAACACGAGCAGGGGAAATGGAAGTATCGGGAAAGGGTGGAAGGTAGTCCTGCTAAATGCCAGGAGCTTGGGCAATAAAATGCCTGAGCTCCAGGTGATGTTAACTGAGGGAGAGTTGGATGTGGCAGCAGTCATTGAGACCTGGGCCACCGCAGGGCACGACTGGGACCTGAACCTGGAGGGTTACACCATGTTCAGGAAGGACAGGGGGGAGGGAAGGGGAGGAGGAGTAGTAATAACAGTCAAAAACTGCATTGCCATAGGAGGAGTGGAGAAGGTGGAGGGAACTGTGGAGGCCATTTGGGTCACCTTGATAACAAGGGGGGGGCAAGAGAGTAAAAATAGGACTGGTGTATAGACCCCCTGCACTGGCGGAGGAGCTGGAGAGTCTGGTGGCAGATGTTGGGAGACACTGCAGATTGGGAAGGGGAAGGGTGGTGGTGTTGGGGGACTTAAACATGCCAGGAACAGACTGGGAGACTATGACATCCTCGGTGGCCAGGGAACAGAGGTTGTTGGATGTCTTTCAGGACGCGTTCCTAACTCAGCAGGTGGGGGAACTGACCAGGGGGGAGCGGATACTGGATGTGGTCCTGGCAGACAGTGACCAGATTGGGGGCCTGGAGGTAAGGGACCCGTTGGCGGGGAGCAACTATGCCACAGTCTGGTTCTGCCTGAACCTAGGAAGGGTAGAAGTCTGCACAAAGACGGAGGTAACTGACTTCAGAGGGACAGATTTCAAGGAAATGGGAAGGATCCTTAAGGAGCACTTGGATGGGATTAGGCCAGACATGGATGCTGATAGTAGGTGAGAAATCATCAGGAGGGGGGGTGCAGGATGCTACCAGCACCTGTGCAAGAGTAAGATGAAAATGCGGTAAGGCCTGAAAACCCTGCTGGTGGACCAGGGAGGTTCAGGAGGTGGTGAGGGAGGTAGAAGACTTGGTTTGCTGGCCAAGGCACCTAGCTTCACCTGAGGAGGTAGAAGACTTGGTTTGCTGGCCAAGGCACCTAGCTTCACCTGAGCTCTTTCCTTCTAAGACTGCTTGAAAGGCAGAGTAGAGAAACTTACCAGAGCAAGGGAGAAGGATTAAGACTTAGTTTGGCTAAGCAGATTTACTGTGTGGTGGTGTTTTTATTTTTTACTCACAGGGATTGCTACTGTTTGTTGCTAACATTTCATTGCTTTATTTTTTCTCTGATTCAAATTGTTGTTGCTGGTATACCTTCTTCTGCATTATTACAAGGTGTGCCTTCAGGTGTGTGCTAACAGATTACTGCTGTAATCTTCTGATTCAAATTGTCTTTTGCAAGGTATATCTTCTGTTACTGCTTTATTTTTCTCTGGAGCAAAGTGTTTCTTACAGGGTATATCTTCTCTGAAATTACTGTATTACAAGTGGAGCTTACATTTTGTGACTTTTTTATCATTGGGCTAAGCAAAATTACTGTTTGACACTGTGTTTTATTTTATTCTTGTTTGTTGAAAAGGTTTGTTGTCTCAGAGGTGTTTCAGTCTCCTTCTCACATTGAAGGAGCTAATTGCTTTTCCTCCCACAGCTCTTCCAGAGGATTAGGTGTATGTGGGGTGGAGCTGGCAAACTGTCAGTAATTTCCAACAGAAAGAAGGGTTAAAAGTCAGGTTAGTTGATATCTTGGAGGTAGAATACTTGGTTTGCTGGCCAAGGCACCTACTTCACCTGAGCTTTTCCTTCTAAGACTGCTTGAAAGGCAGAGTAGAGAAACTTACCAGAACAAGGGAGAAGGATTAAGACTTAGTTTGGCTAAGCAGATTTACTGTATGGTGGTGTTTTTATTTTTACCACAGGGATTGCTACTGTTTGTTGCTAACATTTCATTGCTTTATTTTTTCTCTGATTCAAATTGTTGTTGCTGGTATACCTTCTTCTGCATTATTACAAGGTGTGCCTACAGGTGAAAGCTAACAGATTACTGCTGTAATCTTCTGATTCAAATTGTCTTTTGCAAGGTATATCTTCTGTTACTGCTTTATTTTTCTCTGGAGCAAAGTGTTTCTTACAGGTATATCTTCTGAAATTACTGTATTACAAGTGGAGCTTACATTTTGTGACTTTTTATCATTGGGCTAAGTAAAATTACTGTTTGACACTGTGTTTTATTTTATTCTTGTTTGTTGAAAAGGTTTGTTGTCTCAGAGGTGTTTCAGTCTCCTTCTCATTGAAGGAGCTAATTGCTTTTCCTCCCACAGCTCTTCCAGAGGATTAGGTGTGTATGGGGTGGAGCTTGCAAACTGTCAGTAATTTCCAACAGAAAGAAGGGTTAAAAGTCAGGTTAGTTGATATCTTGGAGGTAGAATACTTGGTTTGCTGGCCAAGGCACCTAGCTTCACCTGAGCTCTTTCCTTCTAAGACTGCTTGAAAGGCAGAGTAGAGAAACTTACCAGAACAAGGGAGAAGGATTAAGACTTAGTTTGGCTAAGCAGATTTACTGTATGGTGGTGTTTTTATTTTTTACTCACAGGGATTGCTACTGTTTGTTGCTAACATTTCATTGCTTTATTTTTTCTCTGATTCAAATTGTTGTTGCTGGTATACCTTCTTCTGCATTATTACAAGGTGTGCCTACAGGTGTGTGCTAACAGATTACTGCTGTAATCTTCTGATTCAAATTGTCTTTTGCAAGGTATATCTTCTGTTACTGCTTTATTTTTTCTCTGGAGCAAAGTGTTTTTACAGGTATATCTTCTCTGAAATTACTGTATTACAAGTGGAGCTTACATTTTGTGACTTTTTATCATTGGGCTAAGCAAAATTACTGTTTGACACTGTGTTTTATTTTATTCTTGTTTGTTGAAAAGGTTTGTTGTCTCAGAGGTGTTTCAGTCTCTTCTCACATTGAAGGAGCTAATTGCTTTTCCTCCCACAGCTCTTCCAGAGGATTAGGTGTGTATGTGGGGGTGGAGCTGGCAAACTGTCAGTAATTTCCAACAGAAAGAAGGGTTAAAAAGTCAGGTTAGTTGATATCTTGGAGGTAGAATACTTGGTTTGCTGGCCAAGGCACCTAGCTTCACCTGAGCTCTTTCCTTCTAAGACTGCTTGAAAGGCAGAGTAGAGAAACTTACCAGAGCAAGGGAGAAGGATTAAGACTTAGTTTGGCTAAGCAGATTTACTGTATGGTGGTGTTTTTATTTTTTACTCACAGGGATTGCTACTGTTTGTTGCTAACATTTCATTGCTTTATTTTTTCTCTGATTCAAATTGTTGTTGCTGGTATACCTTCTTCTGCATTATTACAAGGTGTGCCTACAGGTGTGCTAACAGATTACTGCTGTAATCTTCTGATTCAAATTGTCTTTTGCAAGGTATATCTTCTGTTACTGCTTTATTTTTCTCTGGAGCAAAGTGTTTCTTACAGCGTATATCTTCTCTGAAATTACTGTATTACAAGTGGAGCTTACATTTTGTGACTTTTTTATCATTGGGCTAAGCAAAATTACTGTTTGACACTGTGTTTTATTTTATTCTTGTTTGTTGAAAAGGTTTGTTGTCTCAGAGGTGTTTCAGTCTCCTTCTCACATTGAAGGAGCTAATTGCTTTTCCTCCCACAGCTCTTCCAGAAGATTAGGTGTGTATGTGGGGTGGAGCTGGCAAACTGTCAGTAATTTCCAACAGAAAGAAGGTTAAAAGTCAGGTTAGTTGATATCTTGAGGTAGAATACTTGGTTTGCTGGCCAAGGCACCTAGCTTCACCTGAGCTCTTCCTTCTAAGACTGCTTGAAAGGCAGAGTAGAGAAACTCACAGAGCAAGGGAGAAGGATTAAGACTTAGTTTGGCTAGCAGATTTACTGTATGGTGGTGTTTTTATTTTTTACTCACAGGGATTGCTACTGTTTGTTGCTAACATTTCATTGCTTTATTTTTCTCTGATTCAAATTGTTGTTGCTGGTATACCTTCTTCTGCATTATTACAAGGTGTGCTTCTACAGGTGTGTTAACAGATTACTGCTGTAATCTTCTGATTCAAATTGTCTTTTGCAAGGTATATCTTCTGTTACTGCTTTATTTTCTCTGGAGCAAAGTGTTTCTTACAGGGTATATCTTCTGAAATTATTACAGGTGGTGCTTTACAGGTTTTACAGTTTTATCTAACATTAGGATAAGCTTTCAGGTTACTGCATTTGTTGTTGACTGATTGTTTCTGCTCTACCTCCTTGTTCTTTCGTCCTGTGGTTCTTCTTTTAGGCAGGGAAGGGCCCAGCCACCCCCCATCCCCAACCACCCCACGCCACACTCCTTTTATAGGGTACCACAGTTGTGACATTTCCTGTGGCAGAGCAGGAAGGGCGGATCAGTGGGGCCTCCACAAGGTGATCTCATTTACAGGGCACTAGTAATTTAACTTGTTATACAAGTTAAACAAAGCACAATTAAACCATTACTTGTATTTTTTTTCCTTCTAATTACTCTGACTAGGTTACAAACCCAGCAACTTATTTGGAATGGATTTCATTAACTGCAGGTACTGTGGAACAATTTTCAGAAGGACAGTCTTACAGGATTTAGGACACTGTCCACATGCTGGGCCTTTGAGATCTTAGGTCTCAGCTCCGGCAGCATGGGCAGAGATTGCATGCCTCAAATTTCATATTGAAGAGGAAATACATTATAAGAACCACCCGCCATTTCCCCAGCATCCAACAGAAAAACCTCGACTGCAGAGGGTAGTTGGCCCAGGAGGTTGGCAGGTGGTTAGGAGGAGCAAATCAGGTGCCCCATCACTCTCTGCTCTCCAACACATTACCTCCAAAAACCATATAAACACTACAAACAGGTATCTGCCTCTATCTCTGAAATCAAATAAAGAGGCAGAAGACACTGCAGAGCAGGACACATGCACAGGAGCTACACAACAATACTCACCCAAATCAGGAACCAAAACTAAACAAGCACAAAGGAAATCCAAAAACTTGATCATAGGAGACTCCATGATTCGGGAGTTGATACCCATCTCCAGTTAGGGTGATGGTCAGATGTCTCCCAAGTACATCAGCATGGAGAGACACTGACCGCATTGCTAAAATTGTTCACAAAGCAGGAGAAAACATTGATGTCCTATCACACATAGGACTATGATCTCACCAGCCAGTCAGTTGTGGAGCCAAGGAACACCTGACTAGGCTGGTGACAAACTATCATCTATTTCGTCTGGCATCCTTCTCTGAGATCCTGCCAGTCTGGGAGAAGGGAGCAGATGGACGGAAGGTCAGAGAAGGGGAGATAGGGGAGCTAAACACGTGGCTCAAGGACTGGTGCCAGGAAAAAGGACACAGATTTGTAGGGAACTGGCAACAGTTCTGGGAGCGAAAGTTCTTTAAATTTGATGGACTGCATCTGACTAAAGAGGGAGTCAGTGCATTGGGGCAGAAGTTTGACGTCTTTGCAGAATATTTAAACTAGCAAATGGGGAGAGGGGTGCAGCAACCCATACGTCGAATGGGAAGAACACCCCTCCCCCCTCAGCTAGTGGTCAAACAGGAATTCAGCCATGTTGCCGTTCATTTGCATCACCAGGTAAGAAAAAAGGTTTGTCTCCCCAACGATGCACAGGGTAATGCCAAACTTCACCCAACAACTAACACACCAAAATCTGGCCAATGGAAAATCATGTACACAATGCTCACAGCCTGGGAAATAAGATCCCAGACCTGCAGGCAATAATGTCAGAGGCTAAACTGGACATAGTAGCAATTAGTGAGAGGGGTTTACCAGTAACCACACTTGGGAGACTTCAGTACCTGGCTATGTATTGTTCAGAAGAGACCGAGGTGCAAAAAGGGGGGGAGGGGCTCTGTATGTTAATGAAAATATCAAAGCTACAGAAATTCAGAATACACATAAGAAGCCAGAAGAACTGTGGGTCACCCTGGAAACAGGAAATGGGACAGCCATAAGAACTGGGGTTGTCTACAGGCCCCAGACCAGGGGGGGGGACATAGACACATTACTGTTAGAAGATATACAAAACATGATAGCTAAAGGGGAGGTTCTGATAATGGGAGACTTCAACATGCCAGATACAGATTGGTCAATACAGCAGGAACATCTGCCAGAACTAGACTATAGTGGATTCCCTGCAGGAGGGCCTCAAACAACTGGTACAGCAACCACAAGAGACAGGGCTATCCTAGATCTAGTACTGACTAACAAAGAAGGGATCACAGATCTCCAGGTAGAAGGTCACCTGAGGCCAGTGACCATCACATGGTATGGTTCAATTTGGCTACTACATCTAAATCATCCCATTCCAAGGCAAAAATATGGGACTTCAGAGGAGCTGACTTTGATAAGATGGCCAACAGAGTTAAGCTAGCCCTGGCAAAAAGAAACACAGGTGAGGGGGTACAGGCAAAGTGGGCAAGCATTAAGGATACAATACTTTAAGCAACATCCCATTGTGTTAGACAGAAAAGGAAGTGCAAAGAAGAAGGAAACCACTTTGGTTCTCAAATACAGTAGCAGGAAAGGTCAGAGCCAAAAGGCTGGCCTTCAGAAAATATAAGGAACACAGCGGGATGAAGATAGGGAGGCATACCAAACTGCCCTAAGGGAAGCAGGGAAGGCAGTAAGGCAGGCAAAGTCCCAAACTGAGGAAACACTAGTACGAACAGTAAAAGAAGGTGACAAGACTTTCTATAGATACATTAGTGAAAGGAGAAAGTCCAGAGGGGGTATTGCTAAGCTTAATGGAGAAAGGGAGCATGTGAGGAGGAGGACCCTGTAAAGGCATCTATCCTAAATAGATACTTTGCTCAGTATTTACTGAAGAGAAGGTAGGGCAGGGCCACAGCTCAGCATCATGGACACAGGGGAGGGAGGTGAGCACTACTCCCTTCACAAAAGAAAGGGTCCTACAAGAGCTTGCTAAGCTCAGGGTGGATAAGGCAATGGGACCTGATGGCATACATCCCAGGGTACTTAAGGAGCTAAAGGAGGAACTAGCAGAGCTATTAGCAGAATTGTTTAGTGAGTCTCTGAGCACAGGAGAGATCCCAGAAGACTGGAGAAGGGCTCATGTGATCCCACTCCACAAGAGTGGTAGCAGGGAGGCGCGGGAACTAAGACGGTCAGTCTTACCTCAGTAGTGGGCAAGATTATGGAGGCACTCCTTAAGGAAGGATAGTGCAACACCTGGAATCCATAGGGCACAGGATCCAAGACAGCATGGGTTTACAAAGTAAGGTCCTGTCAAACTAATCTCATAGATTTCTTGACTGGGCAACCAGAGTGGTGGACCAAGGGGAGCAGTTGATGTCGCCTACCTTGACTTCCAGCAAAGCTTTTGACACTGTTCCACATAGAAGATTGATAAATAAGCTAGGTAGGCTCGGGTGGTCAGAAGTTGGTCAACTGGGTGGCAAACTGGTTGACTGGCAGAAAACAGAGAGTGGTGGTAAATGGTATACAGTCAGAAGAGATGCAAGTCACAAGTGGGTACCTCAGGATCAGTCCTGGGGCCAGTCCTATTCAACATCTTCATTAGTGACCCGCAGATGGACTAGAGGGTAAGGCTTGTCTGTTTGCAGATGACACCAAGATCTCGCAACAGAGTAGATGATCCAGATGGGTGGGCAGAATGAGAAGAGATCTGAAACCAGCAGAATGGTCAGAAGAGTGGCAACTGGGATTTAATGCAAAGAAGTGCAAAATCATGCACATAGGGAAGAGAAACCTGAAGCCACTTATAGGCTGGGAGGGAGTGGCTAGCAGTCACAAAGGAAGAAAGAGACTTGGGCATCATCATCACTGATGACCTAAAATCATCCAAGCAGACCTCTAAAGCAGTAGGTAAGGCTAGGGGGTGTAGGAGTGTATTAGTAGGGGTATCTAAGTCGTAAGAGGAGGTAATAATCCTCCATACAAGACATTGGTTAGGCCCCATCTGGAGTACTGCGTGCAGTATTGGAGGCCACACCTTCACAAGGACATTAACCAAATTGAGGCAGTCCAGAGAAGGGCAACCAAAATGGTGCAGGGACTGCATCAGAAGACATATGAGACAGATTAACGGAGCTCAATATGTATACCCTTGAGCAAAGGAGGAGAGAGGTGATATGATCGAGACATTTAAACACCTTAAGGGCATAAACAAGGTGAAAGAGTCTAACATGTTTAAATATAAGAAAAATAGCAGGACAAGAGGACACAGCATGAGATTAGAGGGAGGCCGATTAAGGGGAATGTGAGGAAATTTTTCACAGAAAGGGTGGTAGATGCATGGAATGGCTTACCACAAGAAGTGGTGGCTATGAATACAGTGCAGGGCTTCAAACAGGCATGGATAGGCATAAGGGAGCAATACAAATGACTATGAATAGATAGGTCACTGACAGAGCAAAGGCCGATGGCACATTTATAAGGTAGAAAAGAAATGGGCAGACTGGATGGGCCTTATGTCCTTATCTGCCGTCAACTTCTATGTTTCTATGTTTCTATGTTTCTATGAGGGGAAAGAAGGCAGCCTATAGGCAATTCAAGTGCTCGAGGAGTGAAAGGGACCGAGGGGAGTACGAGCTGATGGCCAGAAGGGCCACTAGGGTGGTGAGGGTGGCTAATGCAAGGAAGGAGCAGAACCTGTCCAGGGAAATTAGGAGAGGGAACAAGGGGTTCTTTAGATACATTGGGGAAAAACGAAGAGTGAAGGGGCAGATTAGGATTAAAACAGGGGAGGAATGGGCACAAGACCCGGGGGAGCAGGTTGAGGTACTAAATGAGTACTTCGCCTCAGTTTTCACCAAGGAAAATGTGGGGGCTGCATCATACATGGGAGGAGACAGTGAAACTGAGGGGGGGGCCCTTACCGATCGGCGGGTCTGGGGAGGGGGGAATCACTGGCAGGTGGGAGGAAGGCAAAGCAGGTGTACGAGGTAGCGGAGGTGGAAATCATGGCAGAGAGAGTGAGGGAAGCCCTCAGGTCCCTTAAGATAGAGAAAGCACCAGGGCCGGATAAATTACATCCCAGAGTGCTGAAGGAACTGGCGGATGTCCTGGCGAAACCCCTGGCAGAGCTCTTCAGCATCTCTCTGAGGACAGGGTGGGTGCCCCAGGACTGGAAGGTGGCGCATATAGTGCCTGTCCACAAGGGGGGATCAAGGGAGGAGGCAGAGAACTACAGGCCTGTCAGCCTGACATTGGTGGTGAGCAAGGTGATGGAGGGCACTGTCAAGGAAAGACTGGGGGGACCTGGAAAAGTTGGGGTGCCTGGACGAAAGACAGCATGGATGCATCCCGGGGAAATCATGTCGGACCAGCCTTGTGGAGTTCTATGACTGGGTGACGAGAGCCTTGGACCTGGGTAGACCAGTGGATGTCCTCTTTCTTGACTTCAGCAAGGCATTCGACTCTGTTCCTCACGGGGGCCTGTTGGATAATCTGGGAGAAATGGGGGTGGGGAACCAGATGATCAGATGGATAGGAAATTGGCTCCAGAACCGGACCCAGAGGGTCGTGGTTGACAGGATAGTCTCATCCCCAAGGAGGGTCATTAGTGGAGTCCCTCAGAGATTGGTCCTTGGACCCTTCCTGTTCAACGCCTACGTCTCTGACATAAGGAAGGGTATCAGGAGAGAGATGAGTTTTTTTGCGGATGACTCAAAACTGGGGGTGGTGGTGGATGGGGAGAAGGGGAAGGTGGCCCTACAGGGGGACATGGAGGCTCTGGAAAGGTGGTCTAGAAAGCGGAAGCTGAGGTTCAATGCAGGGAAATGCAAGGTACTGCACCTGGGAGCCAGAAATCCGGGCCAAGAGTACATCCTGGGGGGGGGAATGCTAAAAGTCTCAATGGCTGAGAGGGACCTGGGGGTGGTGGTGGATGTCAAGATGAACAACTCGGAGACTTGTAGGAGGGCAGCAGCAAAGGCCACCAGGATGCTTGGTTGTATCTCAAGGGGGATCACCTCCAGAAGGAGGGAAGTGATACTCCCACTGTATAACTGCTTGGTGAGGCCGCACCTCGAGTACTGCGTGCAGTTTTGGAGGCCACATTTAAAGAGGGACGTTGAACTCCTGGAGAGGGTCCAGAGGAGGGCAACCAAAATGATTTGGGGCTTGGGGGATAGGACCTATGGGGAGAGGCTCAAAGAGCTAAATATGTACACTTGGAAGAGAGAAGGGACCGGGGACATGATAGAGGTCTTCAGGTACATGAAGGGGTAAAATGGGGAGGAGCAGTCAGGGTGCTCTGAAGGAAGGGAGGGGCAACTAGAGGGCATGGGTGGAAGCTGGAGGGGGGAGATTCAGGGGAGAAAGGAGGAGGTGCTACTTCACTGAGAGGGTGGTGGAGCCATGGAATGCGCTGCCCAGGGGGCTGGTGGAGGCAGAAACAGTTGAGGGATTCAAGAGGGGGTGGGACAGGTACAGGGGAAGGGCTCTGGAAGCAAAAACCAGTGTAGCAAGAATATCCGGGACTGGGAAGGGAGAAGCCAGAGAGGGAGAGGGGGGCAGCAAGTTCAGCTCCCAGGGTGGGGGCTGACCAAATGAGCAGACACGAAAGACCATTAGACCTATTCTGCTGTCATTTTAGTATGTTAGTATAAACCTGGTTAAACATGAACAGTAAATCAGATTTATTTAGGGGATCATGAACAAGGAAGAGACGTGAATCTAGATGAATGATTACTATTCTGATTAAAGTCAGATTACTTTGCATGCACTTTTAGTCACAAATAATCAGTCTTACAACACTGGGTAGCCATGATGTTATACTGGCTAGCCAGAGGCATTGCAGCTGTTGTTGGGGCCCCTGATGGAAAGAAAAGGCAGTCAGCATGCACAACAGAGCTTTGAATATTTGTAAACCTGGCTGGTCTGCCCAGTCTCTTGTAACCCAGAAATTTACTGAAGCAATTAGATGGTACCACAGACAATTAAATGATTTGTTGCAGGGAGCTAACCTGGATTTACTCACGCTGCCAGTTGGTTGTGATGGATCTGGTAATATGGAAACCTCATGTAGTTCACCGAAGAGCATGGGGAAACAGGGCCGACACGACACGCCTCCACTTCACGGCCTTTCCCTCCAGGTGGCCGCAATATGTGAGTTGTCTGTGCACAGGGGCTGGATCCACAAAGCCGGTCTCTCACCGTAGAATAGTCTCTGGTGCAGGTATGGTCAGCTTGGGCCAAGATTGGCATGGGCCCAAGGCTGAATAAACAATTCTGGCAAAGTTCAGTTTGTTTGCCGGTAAATGCCTCCTGCTGGCAACACAGTTCAGTCACTAGCAAAAACAGGCCATGATCCATGATAAACATTTAACAGGAAAAACATTAACTTTTCTAACTCTCAATTTGGTATTCAGGCCAGTTGCTATTGCAGTAGATTCACTGAGCAAACCTCTTGATCATTAAATCAGTCTCAAACAACCTCCGGGCCAAATGCTTACACAGGAGCTTCCTCTCGGTCCAAATCTCAGGCTGTACCTTCAAATATCTTGGAGCTTTCTGCCGCAAGTAAAGGTTCCTTTTTGAATTAGTCCAATTACTGCAATCAGGCAGTCCAATGCAGGAGAACAGTAGCAGGAAGGCAAGTCAGGTCACTGCTGCCGATTTCCTTCAGCTCCTTACAGGGAGCAGCTGCGCGAAAACTCAAGCTGCTCACTCTTCAAGCTCTAACCCCAAACTGATACACTGTCTCTAACAGTTCTGGGGATTTCCATTGGTTTTCAGCGATCTAGTTGGCTGGGGGAGCTGTCAGTCACAGTTTGGATGCCTCCTTCAGTTCAGTTTAGGCGCCAACCTAAAAACTACAAAAACTACAGATTTTCCTTCCCACGAGGCACTTGAGCTAAGGACCCTTAAAGGCCCCTTGGGTCCCATTGGCCCAAATTCTGGAAGTCCCGGACCTAATATGGTGGCTCCAATTCAGAAAGGCAAAGCTGCAAGAAGGCAGGTTAGAACAAACACTCTATTCAAATAATAGTTATAGTACCAGTTTAAGCTCCCTCTGCTCCATTATCAACAGCAGAGTGGAGCAAATCAAAGCAGTGTCTAGCCCGGTCGCAAGCTTTGATGCACTCGGACCCAGCCCAGATCATTTACTATACACATATAGGCTAGAGTCTTAAAGGGACAGGCGCGGAGGCACAGCATGGCACTCACACGTAAATCAACAGGAGCAAACCATTACCCTTGGATTTACCACCCATAAAGGATGTCAGCCTGGCAGTGGGCATGGATAGAGCCCAAGAAGACATTAAAGTAAACCCCAAATTGGTAGGAGGGGTTACAGAAGTAAGTCAGGTTGGGCAGTGGATGTCGCCTACCTTGATTTCAGCAAAGCCTTTGACACCATCCCACATAGGAGGCTGATAAACAAGCTGTGTAGGCTGGGCATGGGGGAAAGGGTGGTAAACTGGATTAGAAACTGGCTAACAGACAGGAGGCAGAGGGTGGTGGTAAATGGGGTGCAGTCTGGGGAGAGGGGGGTGACCAGTGGGGTGCCTCAGGGATCGGTTCTGGGGCCAGTCCTGTTCAATGTCTTCATTAGCGACATTGCAGAGGGGCTGGAGGGAAAGGTCTGCCTGTTTGCAGATGACACCAAGATCAGTAACAGAGTAGATACCCGGGGGGAGGGGGAAGAGAAAATGAGGAGGGACGTGAGGAAGCTTGAAAAATGGTCTAAGGACTGGCAACTGAAGTTTAATTCAAAAATGTGCAAAATTATGCATCTGGGACACAGAAACCCTGGGGAAAGCTACAAGATAGGGTGGAGTTGATGACAGTCACAAAGGAGGAAAGGGACCTGGGGGTTATTATTTTAGGTGACCTGAAGATGTCAAAGCAGAGTGCTAAGGCAGCTAGGAGGGCCAGTGGCATGTTGGGGTGCATAGGCAGGGGTATCACCAGCAGAAGGAGGGAGGTAGTGATGCCATCATATAAAATGAATGTCAGACCTCACATGGAGTACTGTGTGCAGTTCTGGAGGCTGCACCTGCATAAGGACATTAACAGGCTGGAGACAGTCTAGAGAAGGGCGACGAAGATGGTACAGGGCTTGCAACACAAGACTTATGAGGAGAGATTAAGGGACCTCAATATGTACTCGCTGGAAGAGACGAGGAAAAGAGGGGACATGATATAAACATTCAAGTATCTCAAGGGTATAAACAAGGTGCAGGGGGGAGACATTTTCAAATACAAGAGGAGCACAAGAACGAGGGGGCATGACATGAAATTGGAAGGTGGGAGGTTAAGAGGGAATGTGAGGATATTCTTCTTCACAGAGAGGGTGGTGGACGTATGGAATGGTCTGCCTTAGGAGGTGGTGGGAGTGAGCACTGTGGATGGATTCATGCATGCTTGGAACAGGCATAGGGGAACCATAGAGGTACAGCAGTGGGTGGGTCAGAAAAAGTAATCCAGTACAAGGACTTATGGGCAGACTAGATGGGCCACGCGGTCGTTATCTGCCGACAATTTCTATGTTTCTGTGAATTGTTCACATTCTTTACAGACTGTTAATGCAACTGGTACTTTGATTCTGATCCCTTTTTTCTTTTGAAAAGTGAAAAACTGAGTGTCCACCATACTGGTGTTACCACATCAAAACATGTTTGTTTACATTTCTTGACCAACTCCCACTGCATCTTATGCAGTGGGAGTAGAGGAGACTATTGTGTCATGAGTGGCTGCACTGTCTGAGGGTGTTTCTAATGTTCAGGAAGTAGTCAATAAGAGTAGCTCAATGATATGAAGCAAAACAAGGCAGGGCATACTGTAGCTATACATTGCCATGCATTTCAGTTCTAATGAGCAATGAGGCAGCTAAAGCACCCAGCAACATCAATGAATTTCAGAGAAGATAAGCAATCATAACACGTGGGTTTTTACCTAAAAATAATAAGATGCAAAAAAGGTTGACAGTGTCCCTTTAATATGAAATGAGAAATCTGACAAACCTCTCCATGGAGCGTGGAGGTAATAAGTATGTTGGGGGCACTTCACAGGTATAACCTAACAATCACTTCTGCAACAATCTCTTTGTCCAACAGATTGATTTATTGCTTTGTAGACATTTCCTCTAACCGAAAAGGCTACATTCCTGACAGCAGCACTAGCCAGTGGGCCGAAGCAACAACAAACCAATGCATTAGGATAGTGCCCAAAGGAAAAAGAAGAAGGAAACCACTATGGTTCTCCAAAGAGGTGGGGGATAAAGTAAGGGCTAAAAAGACTGAGTTTCAAGAAATATAAGGGGTCCCAAAGGGAGGAGGACAGGGAGGTGTACCTTGAATGTCTAAGGGAGGCAGGGAAAGCTGTTAGGAGAGCTAAGGCACAGACAGAGGAGGGCTTGGCATGGACTGTGAAAAAAGGGGACAAGACATTCTATAGGTACATCAACAAAAGAAGAAAAAACCGGGGGATTGTGAGGCTCAGAGGATAGGATGGAAAGGGTAAGGAGGGGGCTCTAGACAAGGCAGATATACTGAGCAAGTACTTCTGCTCAGTATTCACTGAGGAGGGGGAGGGTCAAGGACCACAGTTGGAGAGAAGAAGCAATGGGGGGGGGGAGTGGACATTAGTCCATTCACAGTGGAGAGAGTTCTGGAGGAACCCACAAAACTGAAGGTGGATAATGCCATGGAGCCAGACAGCGTATACCTGAAGATATTAAAGGAGCTGCGAAGGGAACTAGCAGCGCCTCTGGCAGCCTTGTTCACAGAGTCACTCAACACAGGCGTGGTCCCAGAAGACTGAAGGAGGGCGCACATAGTCCCACTACACAAAAGCAGCAGTAGGGAGGAGGTGGGGAACTACAGGACAGTCAGCCTCACATCAGTGGTGGGGAAGATCATGGAGACACTGCTGAAAGAAAGGACAGTTGCACACCTGGAAGCCAGGGGTGCCCAAGATTCAGGGCAACACAGATTCACAGTAGGAAGGTCGTGTCAAACAAATCTAATAGATTTTATTGATTGGTGACTAGGGAAGTTAACCAGGGAGGGGCAGTGGACATCTCCTACCTGGATTTCAGCAAAGCATTCTACACCATCCCACACAGAAGGATTGTCAACAAGATGGGTAGCCTGGGCATGGGACAAAAGGTGATACACTGGGTTAAAAGCTGGCTGACAGACAGGAGGCAGAGGGTGGTGGTAAATGAGATCCAATCTGGGGAGAGAGGGGTGACCAGCGAAGTGCCACAGAGATCAGTTCTAGGACCTGTCTTGTTCAATATCTTTATTAGCGACATTGCAGAGGGGCTGGAAGGAAAGGTCTGCCTATTTGCAGATGACACCAAGATCTGCAACAGGGTGGATACTCCAGAAGGGGTGCAGAAAATGAAGAGGGATCTGAAGATGCTTGAGAGATGGTCAGAGGTGTGGCAACTGAGGTTCAATGGAAAGAAGTGCAAGATAATGTTGCTGGGTAGAGGGAACCCTGGGGAAAGCTACAAGATGGGAGGGGGAGGTGCTGACTGTCACCAAGAAGGAAAAGAACCTAGGCGTTATCATCTCTGATGACCTTAAGGTATCAAAACAGTGCACAAAGGCTGTGGGGAGAGCTGGGTGCATAAGCAAGGGTATCACTAGCAGGAAGCGTGAGGCGGTGATGCCATTGTATAAAACATTGGTAAGGCCTCACCTGGAGTACTGTGTGCAGTTCTGGAAGCTGCACCTGTGCAAGGACATAGACAAGGTGGAGACAGTCCAGAGAAGGGTGACAAAGATGGTGCAGGGCTTGCACCACAAAACATATGAGGAGAGACTAAGGGACCTCAATATGTACTCACTGGAGGAAAGAAAGGAAAGGGGAGACATGACAGAAACTTTCAAGTACCTCAAGAGCATAAACGAGGTGCAAGGGGTGGACCTTTTCCAAGGCAGAAATAGTACCAGAACAAAGGGGCACTATATGAAATTGGAGGGTAGATTAAGAGGTAATATAAGGAAGTTTTTCTACACAGAGAGGGTGGTCGACACTTTGAATAATCTGCCACAAGAGGTAGTGGGGGCAAGCACAGCGGAGGGGTTTAAGCACACCTGGGACAGGCACATGGGAATCTTGAGAGGGGAGAGAGTAATGAAAATCCATTGATCACATAAGGTCAGTGGCTGCATACATCGTATAGGGCCTACAGGCAGACTGGATGGGCCTAGCAGTCCTTATCTGCCAACAATTTCTATGTTTCTATGTTTTTTATGAAACAGGACACACTTAGAAGTATATCAGCCCTGCAGATTTTCAATTCATGTTCCTTCTCTACATTTTACCTATGCCAACGCGGCAACATTGTTGTCGACGTGGAGCACAGAGACATCCTCGATGTCGGCAGGCGTAATTTCACCTGTCAGACATTGGTCATTTTTCACCCCCCCAACCCCTCATGCAGGGGGCTGTGCCCCATGCCCTCCTTCTTTAGGTTGTTAACTCCAGTTGGAGTTAGCATTGAGTGAAATTGTATGGGTCCCAACAGCGACAGTTTCGAATCTTGTCAGAAACTGTTGCTGTGGGGAATTTCACTGACAGGGTTTTTGCCCTTCCGCTGGCATACCCTTCTTCACACTTTCTTAATACAGGCAGCTTACTTTCACTTTTCTTGGTCTCATCAATACTCATACTGAGGTAGAAATTGTGATAGTATAAGATGTTTCTACTGTCCGAATCCTTTTCCTTACTTATCTTGTTGCAAAAGGGGGTTACTTTAAAACACCTGGTAGCTATCTTCTTACTGAGAGGTCTTAACCTCCACAACGGTGTTCCTTTTAGGATGAAACAGAGCCACAGAAGACCTTCCCGATACCCAATCACTGATGCCACATGCCTGCTCCGAGCATCCCAGAGAAATATTTTCTCCCTATCGATCCCGAAGACTTCAGCCAGGGGACTGCTTGCTGTGCCATGTGGAGTGCCCGGACGGCCTGCCACCCCACCAGGGTCCCAACCAACCACTCCCCACATGGATCTTTTCCTTCCTCCACAGGCTGCACCCTCTGAGGGCCCCAAAACACTGCAGCGGCCAAGGGAAAAGGGGTAGGCTGCCAACTCTGCGCCCTCAACGATCCAGGCTGCCACATCTGGACTGCGCCCGGCCCCATCTGTCAGAACAGGCCAGACCACAGAAACCACTACTGGCACTCAGGCTGCATTCGCCCACGGGCGAGATTACTTAGGAATAGGATCCCCCCATTGGTGTCTACCCTACCAAGGTGGCATGATCAATTGGCGGGCCTCGTACCTCTGCTTCTTAGGGATCCGGCTCCCAAACGGCACTGATAGGACCCAGACTTGTGCTCCATGCTCTCCTTCACTCTCACGGCCTGAACCGCTGCATTTCCAATGCAGATCTTCGAGGGAGGAGGGCTGGGGTGGCAAGCAGCCCACCCCGACCAGGCCACGGCCCTCTGTCCGAACTAGCAGGCCAAACCCTGACTCACTCTTCCCTTCTCAATCTCCCTTCCTCTCTATTTTTATGGCGCCAAAAATCCCACTATGCAGGGGGAGGAGAGGACTGAGCATCCGAAGAACTGCTCTGCTCTCCTGAGGTGGGTTGTAGGGGTTGCCTTACTCTTTAGCGGCCCCCGGTGGAGATTGGAAGCACTACAAGAATGGCGCTGTAGACGGGGCTGACGGTTTGTTTTATTTTGTTTGTCTTGCAGCATCTGTTGAAACACAGGAACGACTCAGACATTGATTAGGATGCTGAATTTACTACTTTTACTACTTGTAGGTTGCAAAGTACTGTATTGTTCACTTAGTTTGGGGGTTATGACTGTCAGCATGGTGCAAGTCCGTGGTTTTGCTTATCTGTATATTGGTGGGGGTGGAGTTTCTTATTCTGGATCCTGCTGTTTTCATCATTGTATAAGGGGGGATGACACTGTGGCAATATGGCAACGTTAAAAAGAAAAAACTTTATTGGGGGAAATCATTTCTAAAAATAAACGGGTAATGTACTGCAATGCATCTGTAGAGTTTCTTAACCTGGATCTCATTGTTTTCATCACTGCATAAGGGGGGATAGCATTGTGGCAATATGGCAACTTTAAAAACACAAAACTTTACTGGAGGAAATCATTTTAAAAAATCAGTGATGGCAATGTACCGCAAAGCATCTGCATCTGCTAATGCACTAAGGTGTCAGTAGTTGAGACATTGTGTGTGAGCATCTCAACAGTGTATTTTCCAACTTCAAACCAAACAGCACCGGAGTAGGTGGCATACTCTGTGAGGTGCTTTTTAGCAGGAGGACTTGCCAGTTCCGCCACCACAGACTCAGCAACTCTAACTGGGACAGCCGCATTCTGACTTAAGAGTTTGTGCACTAAGCGGCTCACTGCAAAGGTCCTGTTTCACGGTAGGCTTCTTGTTTAACCACTTCAGTAGAGACACTTTTCTTTTAGTAGTCTACAAAATGGAGTTACAAGGTACTGTATCTCTTGCATTTTTGTAGACTACTGAATTACTAAGTGTTGACAGCTGACTGACGAAATGAACTGTAAATGTGCTAATACAAGTTTGCGCTGATATATGCAGGTACCTTAAACGCACAGAAATAAGGGATTATACAGTAATTGTTTTATACAATTCCCCTTTCAGTTGATGTATGTGAGTCCTTGTCTCTCTATCCATTTTCTTTCTCTCCAGACCTATGCATTCCCACAGATCATCTTCCATGAATGCTGTATACACCAGACACAAATTGCCCCAAAGCATCAGTACACAAGAGGGAATAACTTCAGTTCTTCTAATCACTCTTCATGTGGTAAATTCGATAGCGTTTTTATTCTTTTTGTAGCCCTTCTCTGCACACTCTCTATAAGTTTAATGCTTCCTTTTGTGTGGGGTGACCAAATCTGTGCACAGTACTCAAATTTGAGACCTCACCAATGCCCCATACAAAGGCATCAACACACTCCTATCTCTTCTCTTAATGTGTTTGAATGCACACCCCAGCATTCTGCTGCCCTTTTTCACCACTTCCCTTGTTTGCTCATCAAATTATAGTTTATTTGCAATGGTTACTCCCAAGTCCAACTCCTTATCCGTTACCTACAGTTCTTTTCCATTCAAGATGTATTTTGCCATTTTATTTTTAGAACCAAAGTGCATAATCTTACATTTTTCTTCATTAAACAGTAGTTTGTGCATTTTAGCCCATTTTTCTATTCTGCTTATGTCTTTTTGAAAGTCAATGATAGCTGCATCACTGTCCACTATTGTGCCAAGTTTAGTATTATCTGCAAACATACAGATCCACGAACCTGCAGATGTTTGCACAGATGATACGAAGACATTAAACAAAGTGGGTCCCAGCACCAGTCCCTGAGGGAATGCCACTGGTCACCACCCCCACTCAGAGCAATACCCTCTGATGCTCCCCCTCTGTCTTCTATTTTCCAGTCATGCCTCTATCCATCTAATTATACTAGGATCTAATTTTATCTCATTAAGTCTCTCAATTAGCTCCCTGTGAGGAACCAGATCAAAAGCCCTTGTGTAAGCCAAGTATATAACATCTGCTGAGAGACCATTGTCCAGGGCTTTATTGATAGGTTCAAAGAACGATAAAAGGTTTGTCAGGCATGCTCTATATGACCTGAAACCATGCTGCAAGATGTCCACCATTCCTTCTTGCTGTATATGATTTTCTATAATGTCTTTAATATTTTTTTTTCCATTAATTTACCCAATAGTAAGACTAATGGGTCTGTAATTTTTATAATCTTGTCTTGAGCCCTTTTTGTGGACAGGAGTGATATTAGCTTCCCTCAATTCCACCAACGCACTTCCCTCAGCTAGAAAGCATGTGAATAGTTTTTCAGTTGGTCCAGCCAACTCAGTTGCCAATTCCCTCAGAATTCTGGTAGTAATGGACTGGCTAGCAAGTGCTGTTGGGCTGAACCCACTTGCCTGGGGCCAAACGGGGCAGCCTTGTTTTTAGCATTCAAGATCAGTTTGTTAGTCATGTAACATGTTTTAAGCTAACAAAGAGGGAAAAGAGAAGGGACAAAGAATGGATCCTTGTGGGACACCATCTGTAATCAGATGCAGCCCTGACTGGCACCCTTGCACTTTACCAATTGCATCCTGTTCGACAGATCTTCAGAGACCCACCAATGGGACAAGCGGTCAAGGCCCAGTTGTTTCAGCTTATCAAGCAGAAAGCTATGACTGACCAGATCTAAAAGCTTTGTCAATTACCCCTTGTCCATAACACTTAAGATATCCGTGGCCAGTCTGACCAAGGCCGGATCTGTCCCATAATTCTTTCTGGACCCATGTTGTCTGTCAGTCAGGTTTTTTTTTTTATACAATAAAATGGTATTGCTTTTTTGTTTAGTTGAGCACAACTACACAGTACAAAACAATGGAACACACTACTACATTAGCTAATACAACACTGGTATACCTAACTAATTATTATGATATTTTGTTTTTGTTAATTGTGTTTCTGGCATCAGCTGACCAGGGCATCTCTCAGACGTGCCCTCTCAGCTCGACTCCTCTACTCCACGCCTGAAGCCTTCTCCCGTCCAGCCCCCACCACACACAAACAATCCAGCCCCCCCAGATCACCCCCCAGAGGAGGGCCTGCCTCTCCTACCTGGTGGCCTTTCTGTGGTTAGAGGGTCCGTCCAATGGGGGGTTGGCCGTGCTGTTGGGGAGATAGCCCAGCACTATGGATGTGAGGGCCAGCCACTGGAGCCCTCGTTGTCTCCCTGGACTGCATGGGATTTTTCCGTTGTTTGTTTCCCCTGCAGAACTCGGATGTTCAGTGATATCGGAAGTGAAGTCTGCCGCAATTCCACCCCCACACTCTTGTGAGTGCTACCTATTTCCCTGCGCTGCCCCCAACTAATGTTAGGGGCCACCCAAGAGCGGCACTATCCCCCGAGCCCTCACTGGGAAGGGACAGCAGTCCTCCGGACACTCAGTCCCTTCCCTCCACTGCCGATCTCCGATGGCCTTGTCTTGTTCCTGAACCCGGGTCGCCGGCGTGGCACGAGGTGTGGTGTCCAGCGCCTCTACCCTCAGCACCACCGGCCTAGCTACCTAACTAATTATTATGAAGAAAAAAGATTATGTCGTCTCCACAACTGTAGCTGTTAATCAGTAACTGTACTGGTTCTGTCACCCACCTACCAGCCTGGGGTTAGTATACAGTGTGAGGTTCTCTAATGGGAGGGAAAAGGAACAACAGAGTCCATCAGTCAGTTCACCTCTCTGCTCAGCATAGTCCTGAAACTGATTGCATACTAATCTCTCCTGGACTTTGGCCAGTGGGCAGAGGAGAGAGATTTTCCCTTCCAAGAGTGAGCTGTTAAAAAGCATTACAAGTGGGGAGGCAAATACAGGGGGAATTCCACTTTAGCAGTTTTGATTCAAGCTTATCATACCCAGCTGAGCCTTCTACTCTGAGTTGCTTTAGCAGTCTTAGCATCTCTTTGCAAGTTACTACCCTAAAATGGAATTCAGGGACAAGGCTTGCAGGGACTGGTAGGACCAGGGAGTGCTGCGGGGATACACATGATTGGCACTTGAATCTGTCCAGGTCAGTGGAAAAGGCATTTAGTGCATTGGCCAGAGCTAGTGGGTTACAGTAGTGCTGACCCTCTGCCACAATATTTACCCTCAAGGAGCTGGAACCACCCTTTAGGAGGGCATTTATCTGCACCCAGAATTTTTTAGGGTCAGATAACTTCTTATTTGGAAGGGCTCTAAAGTACTTCTTCTTTGCTGCTTTATTGTCTTTTTTACAGGCATTTCTCAGTTCCCTGTTCCATTGCCAACTGGCCTTGAGACCAGAGGTTTTAATTTATTTATTTATTACATTTTGGTGACCGGGTAGGCCCACTGGGCCCCGAAGATCCCTTTTTCAGGGGCGACCCGGGATAACTATACTAGTAATGTACAGAAAGAGCAAAACAAAAAGAGAACTTTTGTATACATTGTTTGTTACAGCATGTGGAAGTTCAAGGACACAGTGGGTACAAGCATGGTTATCATCATGACACAGTTTGAGTAGATAATTCTCTGCATGTAGTTTAATTCAGAAGGAAGCATATGGCCCCAGGCGAGGAGGACAGTTAGGGGTGGGTAGTAGGTAGGCATTTGCTAGTAGAAGGTGTGTTGGGAGGAGGGGAGTGCCTAAGGAGCCTTATGAACCGTGGCAGTGGCATGAGCTTGAGGTCAGCATATGGGACTTGAGCCTGGTGCGGAAGTTAGTGAGTAAGGGGGTGTCTTGGACAGAGGGAGGGAGCTTGTTCCATAGGCAAGGTGCTTGGGAGGAAAAGGACCTAACGCCAGCGTTTGTCCTTACCCTAGGGACTTCTAATAGTGTTCTTGCTGAGGTCCTTAGGTTCCTTGGGTTGAGCTTGAGAGTTACGGTCTTGGCAATACTAGGCGGAGCGTGGGGTTTGAGAAGCTTGTAGGCCTGGACAAGCAGGGGAAATTGGAGGCGAGCAACCAATGTAGGCCAGCTGACCTGGGCTAGGAGTGTCTAGTGGTGACGCCGTGGTGGTCTTGAGTGGCAAGAAAGCTATTTTATTATGCAGGGTTTGCATCCTGGTTATCTCTTGCTTCCCATGCCCTGTATTATCGGGGCGCAAAGGTCAGGGTAGGAAGCAGGACACTAGTGGCAATGGAGAGCCTGGCCTCAGGGATGAGCTGGTCCCTGAGCCGGCATATGGTGCCGAGGGTTTATGGCTGCAGGGTCCTTGTGACCTTGGTCTACGTGTCTTTGTAAGTGATGTTCTGGTCGAGCGTAAGGCCCAGGTATTTAAGGGAGGAACTACATTAATGTCTTGCCAGAGAGTGTGGTTAAGCGGAGGAAGGAGGACCTGTCAAGTCCTAGGATCTTGGGCCGAATAGCATTGCCTTGGTCTTGTCAGCATTGAGTACCATTCTGTTCTCACATAGTCAAGTCTCTAGGGATGTAAGATCCTTTTGGAGGATAGGGCCTAGAGTAGCTACATCGCTCATGGGACGGAAAATGACAGTGTCATCTGCATACTGTACGACCGAACTCTCCCTGCAGAAGGAGCTTAGTTCGTTAGTAAACAGGGAAAATAGTAAGTGCCCCATGCCCTATCTCTCTGCTTTATGAGCTTCTTTAACCCCGAACTCATCCATTTCAAGTGTTGCCCTTTGACTCCGAGTTGTCTGAAGGGGGCATGTTTAATGGCCACTGAAAAGAAGCTGTTTATAAAGAAAATAAGGACAGAGTCTATGCTGGGGAGCTCATTGATCATGAACCAATGAATATCAGATACTGTGGAGAGGAAAGAACCTGTGGAAAATTTGGAGAAGTCCCAGGCCCAAAAAACCCTAGGAGGTGGTTTGGAAGAGTTTTTTCCAAATACAGAAAATAGGGGCATTGGTCACTGAGAGAGTCTGTGAAGACACCAGCATCTCTGATTCAATCTGTTTTTGTTATAAGAATCCAGTTATGGAGGGTATGTATACCCGATTTATTGCTAACTACCAATCCTATACGCTGAACCAAGATGATCAACTTTATACATTCATTCTTTATAATGAATCAAAATAAGTTAAAAAATAAAGTTTAAAAACAAGATATAAATAATCAGTTTAAAAAATAAAATAGGTAGGACAACTCCTCCAATCTGAAGACATTTTTCTACAACTGCACAGTAAGGACAAGTGCTGGCATAGCAGACCTTATCACTGACATGAGAAGGGATGCTACTGGACACCAGGGAGTGCCTGGCATGAGAGAAAGTGGCTCTGGACACTGGGGAGTGCTTGGCATGTACAAGGGCCAGTGGACACCATGGAGTGCTAGGCATGGAACCAGGCCCTACTGGCTACCAGGGAATGCTTTGCATGGCCCCGGGTGCCATTGAACACCAGGGAATGTCTGGCAAAAGGATTGGGTGTCACTGGATATCTGAGAGTGCTTGGTGTCACTAACCCATTCCTGAGGATCAGGTCCACTGAGCTCACAGTGCCCACCCCTAAGTGCAGTCTGTGACAGGAAGGGGGAAAACAAGGATACACTCCCCGTGTCCTTCTAGAATGCTCGCCGTGATGACTGAACACCTGCCACGAGGCCCCATGGCTCCCTCTTTACTCTTGATAAGGGTACAATACCAGTATTGAGTCTTGTAGCCAAATGAGAACCCTTTCTTGGTTGTTACACAAAGGCTAAGATCCAAGCATTACAATCTTTTCTGGGTAGCCTTGTAATCCTGATTTTGTCTTTTTGCACAGGCCTGAAATAACCTGGTTAAAATCCCCACAGACTCTTCCTTGAGACTTTCATATTCTCCCTATCATTACCCAGATTTCCCTGAACAGACCCTTGTTCGATTGGTAGCTTATGGTGACACCCCTTAGCAATAACAGTTTAGTCACAGATTGTTATTAAACATCCCACACTTCTTAAAAGCAAATGTTTTTACTAAAACGCCTAATTAATAATCATACAGTTACAACTAAAAGATTTAGAAAATTTTGGTCACAGAATAACACACATAAAAGTGGAAAATATACATGAAAAACACACTATAACTGTTATCTAAAGTTCTATCGTGAGTTAGTAGTAAATTGTAGTCCGGAAGACTAAAAAGTCTGAAAAATCCTTTCTTCCTTTTCAGCCACTGGCAGGTTGTTCTGTTCTGTGTCTTGTCAGGAGAGTGTCCAGAGTGCATTGCAATGAGCTTCTGTCTACAGGGGGTATTTATAGTCCCTCTGGCTGTCTGCAAAAAGTCCTGGTCTGGACCTAACTTTTAGGCTAGCAGATGTCACTCTTGCTCTTTCTAGATTTTAAGGAATTATGTATTTCCTTATGTGGGTCCTCATATCACCACTTCCTGGCACTACTAAAAAAAATGTAATCAGATGGTGGTAACCTTGGTGACACCTCCTGTCTATAACCATTTCTCCTTTTGATCTTAAAGGTTTATGACAGGGGAGCTAGCTTCTCACATCCTGAGACTTTATTACACCAATTAGCTAACCAGGGACTTCCATCCCCTTTGAACATGTAATTTTCAGCTTTCTGACTAGTAGCTGTTTTCCTGGGTCATATAGGAATGTCACATATTTTGCAAGATCTTTTCTCTCTTCCTTTGACCTCTGAGTAACACTGGACATTTTCTTGTGGCATTTAACATACACAAAATCACATCAAAAAAAATATGACAAATATATCTGCAAATAATCACTGGAAGTTGGCTAGCATACCACACTTGGCATGGAAGAAGGTACCATTGGACACCAGGGAATACTTGGCATTGGGCATCATTGGATAGCAGGGAGTGCTTAGCACGGCTCAGGGTGCTGCACCTATCAACTGTCACATATTATGAGGATCCGTTCCTCATTTTACTTCATAAAAACCCCCGTTCCACTCAATGTTAAGATTTTAAAGCAAAAGTCCTAGTAATGTGGAAACATATTATTCAATGAACAACAAACTTTGTGAACATAAGGGCACATATTTTATCTGTGTTCTCAGCTTCTTAGTTAAAAATCGCATTACAAGACCCACATTTTGCCTATTTATTGCACTTTTTTTTTAACTTTCTTTTTATCCCTCCTATCCACCCCTGGTGTCCACTCCTTCGAGCCATCCAGCCACTTCAGACCACCTAATCTTCCCTCAGGATCTGCCCCACTAGAGTGCCTTCTCCTTCCTACCTTGCACTTCGGGGTCTGTCCCGAGAAATTGGTGGTGGTCTGAATGGCTCAGGGTGGCCGTCATCTAGGACCGCCAAGAGTTTGTTTTTCCGTTTTTCTGTGTCCCTTGTTGCCTCGCCCCCTGAGACGCCGGCATGAGGACATAGTCTAGGAGATCACGTGCTGATGCATCGCCTCGTCAAGCGCCCAACAGCCGCCCCTCCTGACTGATGAACGGAGCTCTCCAACCCCTCGAGCGGTGCACCCACCGGTTCCCTCAGGATGTCGGGCACATACAGCGCCCCTGGTAACCCTCCCCGAGGGAGGACAGCATCCGTTGGGACGCTCAATCCTCCCTCCCCCAACCAACCCTAGTCCGTTCCTGAACCCGGATCGCCGGCGCTGCACGAGGTGTGGCATCCAGCGCCTCAACCCTCAGTGTCATCGGGCCTGTCCCTTATTTCACATTTTGGGAACAAAGGTTTGTGAGGTATGGGGAGTGCTTGGCATGGGATGCATTCAATAAGCAATAAGACATGACAGGATGTGTATTAGACATTTCTAACACACGACCAGGGGCACAGTGAGGTCTTCAGCTGCTGGCCATGCATTATAAATGTCTAATTCACACCCCCAGAGTATCTTATTGCGCTTATAAAATGGGACACTGCATTCTACAAATAACTGAAAAATGAAAATGTACGTTTAAATACCCTAATACTAAAATCTGTTAGGTATTTTGCAGCAAAATAGTTCCTCTGCCTGTATTATTGCCATATTATTTTTTTGAGTTTGTGACTGTTGTCCTACTATGGCCTCCATAGCTCTCTTTGTGTTTCTGTAGTTGCCATGGCTCCCCCCCCCACAATTTGGCACTTAGTTCAAAACATTTCTAAACATATTCTTTTCGAAAAGTCAGTATGTTTGCTGATTTATTTAATGACTGGAGACATGCTGCTGGCTTATAGAAAATTTATGGCAGAAGGGAGTGGATTGGTGGGATAAAACAAACTCACACCGAACTGCTGATGCGATCTCAGTAAGGCATGTTCAGTCATCAGTGATTAAAAAAAACAAAAAAGATCTTATCTGTGCTCTGTGCTTTGTTGTGTTAATGTAGGTTCACAGAGAAAAAAAAGTGTAAAAGATCTTGCTTGTACTTGTGAAATGAGCGAACTTCTGGAGCCGCCACTTGGGGGGGGGGGGCGAAGGCTGCGATCTATCATACCCAGCAAATCAAAAAGAAAAATGAAAATAAATTGTGGAGTTTGCGCAACGAGAGCGGAAATTATCGGACCAGGGTTACCATTTGGTGTAACGTCATGGTGCACACGTCTGATTTACTTAGATCATTGAGCTACTTTATTTTACTTTGGGGGGCTTTGGCCCCCGCTGATTTAAAAAAAAGACAAATGCGGGGTGTTGGAGGCAGAGCCCCCTGACTAATGTGATGTGAAAAAATTTAACTGAACAGGGACCTTGCGGTTTACATTTTAATTCTTTTTCACTACTTTATTTTACTTTGGGGGGCTTTGTCCCCCGATACTAAAGTGATGTGAAAGAATCTAACTGAACAGGGACCTCGTGGCTTGCATAGCATAAGGAACACAGCCGCCAGCTCAAGGCGATACTGCATAGTATTCACAAAAGCTTTACGCTACGCAGGTAGCGCTGGTCTGATAATTTCCATTATCACTGGTTGCTCATTAAAAGAAGTGTTCCAGAATCAGAGAGCAACTGAGTGGCTGTCTGTACTAGGACTGCAAGTTAAGTGAAACCGATTAAAAGGGAGGCCAACCAGGATGATCCGGGGCATAAGTGAAAGGACCTATGAGGAAAGACTGGAAGTCCTTGGGTTGTATTCGCTGGAGGAGAGGAGAGACAGGGGTGACATGACTGAGGTATTCAAATATATGAAAGGGATTAACAGGCAGAGCGAAAGAAATGTTCAGGCTAAGGAAAGGGGGCACAACCAGGGGGGCATGAGTGGAAGTTGGAGGGGTGAACCTACAAGGAAGAACGTAGAAGGCATTACTTCACTGAGAGGGTGGTGGAGCCATGGAATGCATTGCCTGGGAGTCTAGTCGAGCAGGGCATAGTGGAGGGCTTTAAGAGGGGGTTGGACAGATGCATGGGTATACTGAAGCCGAAGCTGACCCTCTCGGGGGCAAGGGGGAGGAGGAACTAGTGCCCAATAGGGGCTGGCTACCGAGCAGACACAATAGACCGTTAGGCCTATTCTGCTGGCTTTCAGTATGTTAGTATAGCAGCGACCAAATGTGTGACTGTCAGGCAACGGGGGGGTTGTTTGGGTGTTAAAATGTAAGCTGATGACAAATATGGTTAAATAAAAAAAAAAATTGATCATGGCTGTTTCCTGAGGGGATGTAGGGTACTGTACAAGTATTTGTGATACATTTAGTGGTGCATCGGCTTATTAAAAAAAAAAGGCGGTCATTACATTACCATTCTTAATATTTCTGAAGATTCTAAATGTACATTCACATGTGTTTTTTTTTTAGGTGCATCCAGATTGTCTGCACTTGTTTTTAGCTGTGCATTAGGCAGATCTAATGCACAGGTAGCAGCCAATCAGGATGCAGGATTTTCCCTTCACATTTGATAATCTGTTATTATAACACAGGTTGACAGAAACGTGTAACCCGATTGTGTGAATCGTTTTGCGGGGCCGTGGATTAAGTTAACATTAATCCATGGTTCCACGGAGCGACTCTGGAGATGCAGTGCTGGGTAGCCATTTAAAACCCCGAGTGAGCAGTGGGGAGTGCAGCGTTTTCTCCAACCATCCCATTCTGTCCCAAAGCTGCCCCCAACACCCTCAGTGGCACCCCATGTCTCCAATGAAAGTACAGTCAGAGCCAGCCCAGTGGCACTGAGGGTTGAGGCGCTGGACGCCACACCTTGCTCCACGCCGGTGACCTGTGTTGCTGGTGGGTCAGCAAGGAAGAGATAGGCTTGAGCGTCCCACGACAGCTCGCCAATTCGAGGTGTGGTTGAGGCCATAGCACGCCGCACTTGTCTTGACTCTGAGCAGAGGCCGGATTACTACAAGCCCCTAATGGGGATGGGCGGTTGTATAGCGTGACATCGGCGCCAACGCCTTTGACGCTAGGGGTCCTATGTTGTAGGTGGGAGAAAAAGGAAAGCTCTGCCATCGCCGAGCCCCAGAGACGTGTTTCTCAACGTGCTCTTCGCCTGCCCGATGGCCCCCAAACCGACGGGGTGGGTGATGGGGCATACCCTCTTCCCATCCCTGCTCGGGGTAAGTCAAGCCCATGGGGATCAGGGGTCGCTCGAGCAGGGTGGAAGGTAGAGGGATGTCTGCCTTTGGGCCTCAAGGGTCAGAGATGGCAGGCTGGGAAGGCAGACTCCAAACAGTAATTTCCAAAAAAAAAAGAAAGTATAGTTCAGGACACTGTATGTGTAACATTTTCCTGCACAGAAACAGAGCAAGTGAGACACTGGGGTGCTAGAGCATGGACAGTGGGCAAGTGAGTCAAGCAGTACTGACGGGAGAAAGACTAACAGAGTGAGCAAGTGGGGCATGGAGTTGGTGCTTCTCCTAAGGTGATATGTTCTGTGTTTGTGTCCGGTTCCGATCTGTGCTGCTGTGTGTCTCTGTCTCTATGCTATTTCTGTGTGTATGCGCTCCAGTGCATGCTGCTGCCATCCCGGTCCAACTCTCCTCCCACTGCTGCTGGCAGTGCCCGCCATTGCCACATTGGGACTGGAACTAGGAGATAGCAAGCAAAGCGGGGAAGAGACAGGGAGCCCACTGCAGGTGAGGTGAGACAGAGTAAGGAACGGGCATGCCTGTGTGGGACTGTTGCCGTCTGTTTGCACCATACACTGTCGGCTGTGTCCCCTTGTCAGTGCATCGCAGTTGATCAGTGGAGAGAGAGAGAGAGAGAGAGAGAGAGAGAGAGAGACAGACAGACAGAGGCACAGCGAAAGGCAAGCGCTGCAACAGTGACCGGAACAAAATCAAGGAATGGCAAGCTTGCAGTCAGAATGTGTGGTCTGTCCTCCCCCTCTCATTTTGTGCACCTGACCATTCTCGGCAGCATGTGGTAGGGTTTCCCTTCTGTTGCTTGTGTTGGTATCCAGCTAGTGATGTCCCCAAGCTCCTTCAGACAAGACAGTCAACTCCGTGAATGTAAATGTATGGGGCATGCAGCAGAGAGAGACAGCAGCAGAAAGCGAGCAGGTGAGCAAGAACGACAGCAAAGTCTCAGGACAGAACAGTACCACAGCAGTTTTACAGCGCAGAAGTAATGGGATCGAGAGAGACCACAGCACTAGCTAGTACAGATGGTGGTGGTGGGGGGGGGGTGCATAGTAAATGTCTCCAGAACTGTCAAAGTGAGTTATAGAAATGCAGAGCTGCAGTATTGCACCTCACATTGACTGGCAAGCCCTGGCTAATGTGTGTGCATCCTTCCTCAGTACTGTGTATGTCCATGTGTGTGTGTGGGAGGCACAGTAACAGTGGCACTATAAGTATGAAGAAAATGTCAAGCAGATCATATCAGTGGTGAATCTGTGACATTTCTATCTGCATAAGAGCAATGCAGTATGCATTATTTGTTAAGGGCTATTTTGCACAGTGGCAGGATACATACCTTTATTGCTCTTTAAACAGCAAAAAAAAAAAACACCTTTCTGGATATTTTTTATTTTTTTGTTGTTTGAACATAATCCATTTTATGAAAGCAATAGCCCATGACAGGGTATGCAGTAATTGAGGATTATAAAATTGGCCAAAAAAAAGAAAATCCTGAATGCCAATTGGCTGGAAGCCCTTTCCAACCATGTCCTTATCAGCACATAACGTTTCAACGGGCACTACTTGTGCCAACCTGAATGCAGCACAGGGAGAAATCAATCTATGCCACCAGCAGTTCCACACTTAGAATACCGCTGAACTGCAAAAGCTGCACCGCCACCGTTCTCCCACTACAGCTCCTCACCTAGCATCCCAAAGAACCACAACAGCTGCAGCAGGAGAGTGGTGGCCCCAATAGATAAAGCAGAACAATCTTGCACAACCACTAAAGTGTTAATGTTTTAATACTTGGTTACTCACTGCCAGTGTGTTCGTAGCAGTTCCTGCTGCTCAAAACCCTGCCCAGTGTACAGCGAATGTCTCTGCCACCTCCAGACCCGATTCTCCCCCACTCCCTCCTCTCTTTCAAACGCGAGCCGCAACAACCAGAAATTCCTGAGAGGAATTTTAAAAAGCAGCCCATTTCTCTCACCAGAAAAGTAAAAATGGGGTTCTTTTTCTTTGGTGACAGATTTGAAAAGCGCAAAGCCGGAAACCACTGTCTACGGTGGTTGATGAAGGATGTGGTCACTCCCACTCAAGTCAGCCGTCTAACATAAAAACAAACAAACAAAAAAAGATAAAGTGGAATTAAGGAGAGAAAGCTAATAAAAAACAAAAATCAAAAAGGAGACACACACACAAAACATGCTTTCTGAAGGGGGTGTGGCAAGAAACATCAAAGTAAGTACATCATCCAGTATGGCACACAGTCGCTCTCACTGGCTTTGAAACTGGGTGGGCAAGTAAGAAATTTTTACAAAAACAGTGATTCTGGCTGTTTCTGTGTATGTCTGGGCTGGAGGGCAGTGTAGGCACAGACAGACTACAATGCTCTGTAGAGACTTTTAATTAAAAAGCTCCATTCCAAGACAATGAGGGCTACTTTTTCTTTTCTCTACTGATATTATAATTTTTTTATTATTTTAATCTACACTTCTTACGTGCATTTTTTTTTAAATTAACTTTACTGGGGGGGCCCATTTTATAAGCGCAATAAGACACTCGAGGTGGGTTATGTAAGCATCAATCACAGCAGTGGCACCTAATGGGAATTATGCTGGTGGGATCGTTGTGGACAGGCCGCGTGGCAGTGCCTACAATGGTCCAACCATGCATTAATTCCCCATTAGATGCCACCTTCGGAGTGCATTAATGCACTTGTAACATGGCTTCTATGACAAACTATGTAGCGCTACTCTTATTTTGATACTGTGAATACGAGAACACAGACATGTTTTGCACCATTTGCATTTCTATCTTGCACTTTGTGAACATTGAAGAGACACCGATTTCTATGCTCATGTTGTGAAAACTACAGCAAACATAAGTATGAGGAAACTATCTCTGAACATATGTTTCACAAGATTTCTCAGATCTGAGCAGCTTTTATTTTAATAGCGACGCTAGGAGGTCTATTATATGTTGATTTCTCCGTGTCGCTATCTGCCCGTCAGTCTGTTTTACATAATATCTGACTTGCTGTGTGTGTGTCTCCCCGTAGCTCTGATGTCACTACATTCGCACTTTTGTGCCTGCCGTTTTCTGACTTGTTCGCTGCTTTCCTGACTGGCTTGGACAGGTTTCTACTGGCCTACATGCGTTTCCCACACCTACAATTTCACTTCAGTGTCTCCTGCACTATGCATGACTGAATATTTTCAGTGCACTATATTCTCCTTCTGATGCCTCTGAGGGTGCGTTGTGCTCCGGATATTCCTCCCCGGTTGCTCGTCTCCTCGTCACTGCTTCCGCCCTCTCTACATTTCCACATATTACGAGTGCCTCTTGTGGACTGTGTCTATTTCACCACACTGCTGCTCTGTCCTCAGTGGTTGTAGGAGGTACTTCAGTAGCAACACGGCATTATCGTGCCATAATGCTGTGTTGCTCTTGTACCAGCTGACTCAATTGAACCAATTGTGTTCCTTATTTGACATGTTCTATTTTTGCCATGTTACAAGGCCTGATAATAGCACTTCCCAGGCGCTAAAGGCACTTGGCGCAAGTGCCTCATAACGCACTTGAAGCGTGCTCTTTTCAGGCCATAACCCACACCTTTGTGGTGTCTCACTGCTTGATCGACACCCCAGTGTGTTGTGAGGCTTGAAGCCGCAGACCAAGTGTCCTCACAGCGGGGTGTTGCTTAATCCCCAATAACCTCATACCCTGGAGTGAGTTATTGCACTTTTACCTGTTGATGGCTCCAGCCAACTCTATAGTTTTCCTTTTCTATTCTTTGGGACGCTGGGAGCGCATGCGCGCAGAGCCAGTGCCACTGCTGCTGAGGCAATAATTAGTTTATATGTTTAACGAAATCCTAATAACAGTGGTAACGGTCTGTCACACTGATTAAATCGGATACATTGCAGAATACTAGAGGCCCCGTGGGGATGTTATGTATTCATTTCTGCAACATTGATCCCAGCAGGCACATACGTCTGATCAACTTCAAGTCATAACACTGTGCGTTTGCTCTGAAAGGACCCACCCATAAGGCGGGCTATACAGTATTTATAAAAAAAGAAATTAACACAGTTGTCGTGTCTGAGGTGAATGAATCCCCGAGCATAAGGAAGCAAGCAACCGTTTTAACCCCGTTCTCCGCCGATCCCGTGATGCCGTTCGGCCGGGCAGGGGCGGGGCTAGCTGCCGAGCAGGGGCAACATGGCGGCGGCCACCGTACATTCCCGTCAGTAGCGATAAACAACACGCAGTAATGGGGACACAGCAGTGAGAGTGAGGCAACCAATGAATTGAGCGGCCAGCTTTTCATATCTGTGAGTACCGCGTGGGCGGCAACGGGGTTCGGGGAGAGAGACGGGCATTTTCACCCTCATGCTTTCCCTTGTTGGGGTTGAGGTTTGAACACAAGTCTTCAGTAGTCATGGACAAGCGTCTGGCCAGTATGGCCACCAATTCAAGTTAGACTAAATTCTGGACCAGGCTTGACATTTTTCCTAGGCACCACCTTTTAATTCAGGACGTGCATGCAAAACCCATGGGTTACCAATACAATGATAAATTAACCGCAAAAGATTCAGTATCTGAAAGGGAATTTCAGGATTTTCTGGGATAGTCTTGAGTACTCTTTGGGTTAGTCTAGTGTTAGCTGCAAATTTGGGCCACACAGTGTCCTTTGTTTTGGTAATGGATGCTAAGATTTGAACTCCAGTCCACATGCACTTGTGCCTGCATCATCTGTTGGGCTAGGCTTGCAAAAAAATTGAGATATGGTGTTGCTTGGTTTGCAGATGACTTTCCATTTTTATGGTGTTTTCATCAATGCATCAAGCCTGTTATTGTCAAGGATGACCTCTTTGAAATGCGGTCAAATCCTGAAATGTATTGTTGCAAACACTTGAGTTCAAGATGAACACACAACATATAATTTCAATGCTTTTATTACCTGGTAAACATTTAGTACAAGCAAGAGAGTTTCAGGACTGGCCAATAGAATTTTGTTTAGGTGGCTCAATGGTACAAGTGAAGATGAATTTTTGTCCCTATTCTTTTTTAACTGGGTAAGGCCCACTAGGTCCAGGGCCTGTTTTAGGGGTGATCTGGGAGCACAGGGAAGGTTAAGTTAGTGACTTGCTCAGGGTAAAGCAATATGCAGGTGGAGTATTCGGGGTGTGCTGGATGTGACAAGCTCACTCACACCTCGTTATTCTAACCACTTAGGCTGTACTATCAGCCCAGTTCACCGATAGAAAACACACATATACACATAAATGTACATGCAGAGGCATACTTGCAGACAAGCAGGCATACACACATGCAAAAGTCATGATCATGCTGTCCTACAGATGTATTGTCTGACTTGCATGCACAGATAATGCACACAGACGCATGCACCTTGTCATGCAGACACTTGTATTATCTCAAACAGATGCACAAACGCACATGTACCTTGCCATACAGACACGTAGCGTCCCACATATGCAGACACTACACGCAGAACCACAAACGCATGCACTCTGTCATACAGACACATGTTCCTTCTCTCCCACACGTGCACAGACCCCAAAAAAGTGCACATGCACTTATACAGATATGTACTGTATCACACACATGCAGAGCCACTGCACACAGGCCTACAAACATGCACCCTGTCTTACAGACACATGTACCTTCTCACATATAAATGGATACTGCACACAGACCCCACAAAGCAATGAATATTTACCCTTTCATACGGACATGTACTGTCTCACACGCCTATACAGACACTGCACACAGACCCACAAACACATGTACCGACATACAGATATGTGCTCTCTCACGCATGTACAGACAGTAAACACAGACCCATGAACACATGCACCTAATAATACAGACATATGTACCATCACATACGCAGACTTCCAAACACGCACCCTGTAATACGCATGTACCAGCTCACACCCACGTACAGACACACATGCATGTGGACCCAATAATACACATAAACCATCACACACAGGCACAAACACTGCACACGGGCCTACAAATACTTGCACACGTACCCTGTCATGCAAACACGATGTTCGCAGTGTACATGGTACCGCTGGGTGAGGTAATTAGACACTACGGTGTGGGTTTTCACTGCTGTGCAGATGATACCCAGCTGTATATGTCGTTTGCCTCCGGGACAAAGAACACTGTGGAAGCGCTAAATAAATGCCTGGCCGAGATCCAAGACTGGATGTCCTCTAACTGGCTGTGACTGAACCATGACAAGACAGAGGTACTGGTAGTCGAGCCTGGTACGGCTGCCATAGGTCTGGGTACTGGGTTGTTTCTTGCTCCCAGTCCAGTGGTAGCTGTTTCCAGTGTGAGAAATCTGGGCGTTGGGGAACAAGCAGAGGTGCTAAACGAGTACTTTGCCTCAATCTTTGGAGAGGGTGTCAAGGGATCCCTACAGCCTGATGGGAGAGATGAGGAACCAGCAAAAGTGAGAGGTCAGTCTCAGTCTGAGACCAGAGGATGGAAAGAGGCTAGGGTACAGGCTGGGCTAGACCAAGAAGGAGTAGGAAGGTGGCATGAGGGAGGGGATTGGGGGGGAGAAATCACTGTGAATAGGTTGAGGGAGGCCCTTCGGAAACTAAAAACTGATTAGGCGCTGGGGCCAGATGGACTACATCCGAGGGTTATAAAGGAACTGGCAGAGGTGCTGGCAGCTCCACTGGCTGCACTCTTTAATATCTCTCTGCAGACGGGATGGGTGCCACAGGACTGGAGGATGGCTTATGTAGTGCATATATGTAAAGGAGGGTCTAGGGAGGAGATGGGGAATTATAGGCCTGTCAGTCTAACATCTGTGGTAGGCAAGGTAATGGAGGGCTTTATCCAGGAGAGGCTTGGGAGGCAGTTGGAAAGGTCAGGACACCAGGATGATAAACAGTATGGCTTCGCTCCGGGGAGATCGTGTCAGACCAACCTCATAGAATTTTATGACTGGGTGATGGGGGCCTTGGATAGACATAGGCCGGTGGATGTCCTATACCTAGATTTCAGGAAGGTGTTTGATTCAGTGCCACATAATGGACTGATAGCAAAAATGGGGGAGATGGGAAATTGACTTTCGGGGCATTTACAGAGGGTAATGGTGGGTGGGATACTAGCCTCCCACAGGAGGGTAATCAGTGGGGTTCCTCAAGGTTTAGTATTGAGGCCACTCTTGTTTAATGCTTACGTTTTGGATATAGGGAGGGGGGTTAGAAATAGGTTGAGTCTCTTTGTGGATGATTCAAAACTGGGAGCACTGGTGGATTGTGAAGAAGCGAGGGAGACAGTCCAGGGGGATCTGGATACCCTGGAGGGGTGGTCAAAGAGGTGGGGACTGAAATTTAGTGCTGGGAAATGTAAGGTACTTCATTTGGGGGTCAGTAACCCGGGCCATGTATACACCCGGGGGTGGGGGTCACACTGCATGCCACATTGAGGGAAAGGGATTTAGGGGTGGTAGTAGACGTCAAAATGGAGAACTCTGAAAATTGTAGAAGAACAGCAGCCAAAGCAAACAGGATATTGGGTTGCATAGCCAGGGAAATTACATCCAGAAGGAGGGAGCTGATCCTCCCTCTATATAATGCTTTGGTCAGACTGCGGCTTGAGTACTGTGTACAGTTCTGGAGACCTCATCTGAAGAAGGACATAGCGCTGCTGGGGAGGGTTCAGAGGAGAGTGACCAGGATGATTCAGGGCATGGAGGGGAGGCCTTATGAGGAGAGACTGGAAGAGCTTGGACTTTACTCACTGGAGGAGAGGAGGGATAGGGGAGACATGATAGAGGTTTTCAAGTATGTAAAGGGAATAACCAGGAGTGGTACCAAGGAGTTGTTGAGACTAAAGAAGTGGGGGAAAAACCAGGGGCCAGTGAGTGGAAGCTGAGGGGGTTAATTAAAGGGGGAGCCGGAGGCATTTTTTCACTGAGGGGGCTGTGGGACCATGGAATGCGCTGCCTGGGAGGCTGGTGGAGGGCACAGTGGATGGCTTCAAGAAGGGGTGGGATAGGTACAAGGGGAAACTGAACCTAGAGAAAACCCTCTTGGTGGCTGGGGGGGGGGGTGGTGAGGCGAGCAGCCACTAGGTTGCTGGCTTTCGAGCAGACAAGACAGACCATTTGGCCTATTCTGCTAGCTTTTAGTATGTTAGTTTGTTGTTCTTGACGACGATCTGACACTTGGTTTTCATGTGTTGGCTGTCATACAGAGTGACTTTTACCACTTAAAGAATATTGTCTGCATTAAACCCCTGGTTCCGTCTGGCAACCTGCCCACGCTGGTACACACCTTCGTCACATCAAGGCTAGATTATGGTAATGCTCTGTACTTCCGGGTCAGTGGAGGGAACCTCTGTCAGCTGCAGCTGGTGCAGAACGCAGCGGCCAGTTTGCTGACAGGTCATTCCAGATCTAGTCATGTGACCCCAGTCCTGTGTGACCTGCACTGGCTCCCTCTCAGATGGAGGATTCTCTTCAAGGTGGGCTTGCTCACCTATAAGGCCCTATACGGATTGGGCCCAGGCTACCTGAGTGACCTCCTGACCCCTCCCATCTCATAGAAACATAGACTTTGACGGCAGATAAGGACCGCTAGGCCCATCTAGTCTGCCCATTTCCCTACCTACAGGATAGGCCGCAGATCCTAGTTAACCAACAGCCTATTTCTTCCTACCCCCCGCCCACAAGAATTGCCTTATAGTCTGTCCCATGCATTCTTGAATTCTCCCACAGTTTTAGACTCCACAACCTCCTCAGGAAGGCTGTTCCATGCATCCACTACCCTCTCTGTGAAATAATACTTCCTCACATTGCCCCTGAACCGCCCTCCTTCTATCTTTAATTGTGTCCCCTTGTTCTTGCAAGTCTCTTTTTCTGAAAGATGCTACCCTCTTGGACTTTGTTGATTCCATTGAGGTACTTAAAAGTTTCTATCATGTCCCCCCTCTCCCTTCTTTCCTCAAGGGTATACATATTAAGCTCCTTTAGTCTCTCCTCATACGACTTCTCTTGCAGACCCTGCACCATTTTAGTTGCCCTCCTCTGGACTGCCTCTATCCTGTCTATGTCCCACGGAGATGGGGTCTCCAGAACTGGACACAGTACTCAGATGGGGTCTCACCAACTGTCTGTACAGAGGGATAACAACTTCCTGTTTTCTGCTGCTGATGCCTCTCCCTATACATCCCAGTATACCCCAGCCCTCCCTACTGCCTTCTCTCACATTGCTTGCTAACCTTAAGGTCATCTGATATGATTACCCCCAGGTCCCTTTTCTTTTTGTTGTTGTTACTACCTCCCACCCATTGTGTATTCTTCTCCTAGGTTCTTGTTTCCAGGTGCATTATTTTGCACTTCTTGCATTGAATCCTAGCTGCCATACTTCTGACCATTCCTCCAACCTTGCCAAGTCCCTTTCATCCTTTCCACACCTCCTTGTGTATCAACCCTGTTGCAGATCTTTGTGTCATCTGCAAAAGGCATACTTTTCCTTCCAGTCCCTCTGCAATGTCACTGATGAAGACATTAAAAAGGACTGGACCATCTGAACCTGGGTGCCCCACTAGTAACCCCTTTCTTCAAGTGGACTCATTTACAATTACCTTCTGTGTCCTGTTGTCTAGCCAATGTTTTACCCAGGCTACCACCCTGGGTCCCACTCCCAGGCTGGTTAATTTGACTATTAAATCTTTTGTGTGGGACTGTGTCAGATGCCTTGCTAAAGTCTAGGTAGGCCATGTCCACAGCCTCTCCCTGGTCTACTACTTTGGTCACCCAGTCAAAGAAATCTATTAGATTTGTCTGACATGACCTTCCCGTCAGGAACCCATGCTGCCTTGGGTCCTGTGCTCCACTGGCCTCTAGGTACTCAACTATTCTTTCCTTCAAGTGACTCCATCACTTTCCCTACCACAGAGGTCAGACTGACAGGTCTGTAGTTTCCTGCCTCTGTCTTGGTCCCACTTTGTGAAGGAATCACATCCGCCTTCCTCCAGTCCTCGGGTACCACACCATCCTCCCATGATTTATTAAAAGAGTAGCCAGTGGTTTCACTAGTTCCTCCCTTAATTCTTTTTAGAATTCTGGGGTGAATTCCATCAGGACCCATTGCTTTGTCCACCTTCAGTTTTAGGAGTTCTTGCAGAACCCTTTATTCTGTGAAAGGACTGGGATCGACCCCCTATCAAAAGTGCTTCTGTTAATTGGATTAGGTACTTCCTCCTCTTTTAGAATACTGAGCAGAAATATTCATTCAGTATTCCTGCTTTTTCACTGTACCCCTCTGCCCACCCATCGTTTATTCTATTCAGCCTCACTATCCCTCCCTTTGTCTTTCTACGCTCGCTGATGTACCTATAAAAGGTTTTATCCCCCTTCTTAACTGAGTTGGCTATCTTTTCCTCAATTTGGGCCTTTGTTATTCTGACTTCCCTCCCTGCTTCCTTCTGCCTTAACTGGTACAGCTCTCTGTCCTGCTTCTTCTGTGTTTCCTTATATACTTCGGAATGCTATCTTTCTTCCTGACTTTCACAGCCACCTCTTTGAGAACCATAGTGGCTTTTTCTTTCGCTTTGATTTGTTTATTTGCTTCACACAGAGGCTTGTTGCCTCTGTGATGGCAGTTTTGATAATTCCCATTGTTGCTCCACACCTCCTTCTAGCCTGTTTGCTAGTGCTTTTCTGAGGCACTCTCCATCTTGCCAAAGTCAGCCCTCCTAGTCCAGTACCTCACTTTTGTATGGCTTGACTTCGTAGCTGAGTTTAACGTGAACCACACTGTTTGATGGTCACTTGTCCCCAGATGGCAACCCACTTCTAGATCTGAGATCCTCTCACTGCCCCCGCTTGAGAGTACGAGGTCTAAGATTGCCCTCACGCAGTGGGTTCCGCAAACTAGCTGTCTAATGCCTGCCACCGTAGGGCATCAAGAATGGCCCTGCTCTTGGATGTGGCTGCAGCAAATGTGCTCCAGTTAACATCTGGCATATTCAGGTCTCCCATCAACAGTATCTCCCTTTCTCTGCTATTCTAAGAATGCCTTCTATCATATCCTTGTCCATTTCTTCCCTGACATGGGGTCTGTACCAACCCTTGTGCGGATTGTGGTGCCCTTTCCAGTCTCCAAGGTGACCCACAGTGCCTCCTCTCCTCCCTGTTTACTCTTTTGTTCAGTTGCTTTTATCCCTTCCTTTACATAGAGAGCTACTCTTCCCCTCTTCTCCCCTGCCTGTCTCTCCTATAGGTTATGTACCCTGGTATGTTAACATCCCAGTCATGGTTCTCTGTGTACCATGTTTCTGTGACTGCTACAATATCCAGGCATCCCTCTTCCATTAAGGCCATCAGCTCAGGGAGCTTGTTGCCCAGACTACGGGCATTGGTACTCATTACCCTCAATTTCCTGATGGCCTTACTCCCTTTTGTCCCATCCCTGTCCTTTTTGCCTTTGTCACTTTCTCCATTTACCCCTGCCCTTCTCCCTATCGACACCTCTATGTTGGTGTTTGCTGCACTTACTATATGATTATTTGGAGGCTAGGGTTTCTGCTCCTTTCCAGTGCCTCCCCTTTGGCTGGTTTAAAAGCTTGCCAATGAAGCATTTAAACCTATCACCTAGGATCCTGGTTCCCCTCCCGGACAGATGCAGTCCATCATACCAGTATGACTTGCATCACTCCAGGTGGACCCCCAGTCCCCAATGAAGCCAAATCCCTGAGCTCCACACCAGTTTTTCAACCACTGATTGAATTCCATGGTGCGGAACACCCTAGCCTCTCCTATGCCATAGATGGGTAGCACCTCCGAGAAGGTTACCGTGCGTGCTACTTGACTAAGGCCCCTCCCCAATTCCACAAACTCTTCCTGCACTTCTCTAATCCCTTTCTTAGCCAGGTCATTTGTCCCTAGGTGGACAATGACATCCAGCTCCCTTCCCTGTGCAGCTGCTCCAGCAATCCTGAGGATTCGCTCCCTGTCCCTCCAAGCCATGGCGCCAGGCAGGCACCTTATCTCCCTCTCCCCTTCCTCCCCCAGTTCTACCTTCCTAACAATGGAGTCCCCCACCAGGAGTTGTTTCCTTCCCCTGCAGGGTCCCCTGCCACCCTCCTGTGGGTCTCCTTTGTGGAGGTTCCCAGCATCCTCCTTGGTCTCCACTGTGGGTGCCTCCATAGAGGAACCACACTTTGCCAGAATGGCATAGGAATTGTGGAGAGGTACAACTGGAGGGATGTGCCTCTGTTCCACCACCCTCACTCTCCCTGAGCCCACTGTGGTCCAACCGCTCCTCTTTCTTGGCAACCTCTGAGGCAACGGCAGTGGCACTGGTGGTCCCTGGATGGAAGAGGAGGTCCCACAAATCCTGGCCAACTCAGCCTGGAGATGAGCAACCTCCTCCTTGGTGCGCTCTCTCTCCGCTCCTCCACCGAGGGCCTTCTAGCATTTCCGAGGGCTGGCTGGGCTGAAAACCTCGGAAGATGGTGCATTTGGAAATCACTTCCTAGACATCTGAGGGAGGCCCCATCGGTGGAGGCTTTTAAAAGGGGTCTAAAGGCACACCTTTTTAATAGAACATTTATTTATTTTTTTTTATTTATTTGATAACTGGGCAAGTACGCTGATCCCAGGGACCATTTTCAGGCACGACCCGGGTCATTTAGATGGCACATAGTACTCAAGTTTACAATCGCAACAGAAAAAATGGCATAGCTAGTGAGTACATATATACAGAGGTTTGTAAATAACGGAGGAATAGCAGAAAAATACAAAGTAAGAGAAGTAACAGTTAAGTACAGTTAGTTGCATGCCACAATTGAGCAGATGATCCAGATTAAATTACGGACCCAGAAATTGGACAGTCAAACCAGTTTAACATAATAGTGGGGTTAGGCTAGACATACACAATGTGCTCTGGATGATAGTACCTCCAAAAAGTGCTTTTAAATGTGGGTGGTGAGACAAGCGGGTGTAGATTATCTGGGAGGGAATTCCAAAGCTTAGGTGCAGCATAGGAGAAGACTGTCTTACCCATATCAGTGAGGATCCTAGGACATTCTAGCAGGTGGCTAGCAGAGGACCATAGTTCACGCCTGTTGATTTTTGGGTTTAGCTTACATTGCAGCAGCAATTTGGTGCCCGCATGCAGAATTTTAAAGGTGAAAGAGCCCAACAGCAGCTCCCTATGATCCTGGAGGGAGAGCCAGCCAAGAGACTGGTATAATTGGCAGTGGTGGGTATGGAAGGGGGTTTGGGTAACAAATCTACATACATTGTTATAAGCTGTGTTCATGCGACTGAGGAGATGTAAGGGATGTTATGGGGGAGCAGTATTCTAGGATGGGAAGGAGGGTACTCCTCCCTACAACTAGTTTGGCTTCCGGGGACATGAGGTGCTTTAGATATCACACCCCTAGTCATTGCTTGACCTTTTTGCCAAGTCAATGAAACATAGAAGTTGACTGTAGATAAGGACCGCAAGGCCCATCCAGTCTGCCCATTTTTTCTACCTTATGAATGTGCCATAGGCCTTAACTCTGTCAATGGCCTACCTATCCATTCTCCTCTGTATTTCTCCCTTATGATTATCCCATGCCTGTTTGAAGCCCTGCACTGTATTCATATCTGCCACTTCCTGAGGTAGGCCGTTCCATGCATCCACCACCCTTTCTGTGAAAAAGAACTTCCTCACATTACCCCTTAATCGCCCTCCCTCGAATGTCATGCTGTGTCCTCTTGTCCTGCTCTTTTTCTTATATTGAAACAATGTGGGATGAGAAAGTTAAAGAGGGATCAGGAGGTGACACCCAGGTATTTTAAAGTCTGTTACTTGCTCAAGCAAGGATCCGTCTAGAGACTGAATGTTGAGAGAGTTGAGGAGAAGAGCACCTAAATAGCAGGTATTTGTATCCGAACAGCATATATTTAGTTTTTTTTTTAACATTGACAAAGAACCTCTGTTGTGCGAACCAGTAGGCAGCAGAGAAGTCCCTGTTCAGCGTATCAGACAGTTTAGAGGGAATGTTATCACTGTGGAATAATATCTGGTCATCTCTATACATGATACTCTTGCTAGTATATAGTTCAGAAAGTAGAGGGTTGACAAAAAGACAGTACAGAAGAGGACCTAATATCGACCCTTGTGGTACTTACTCCTGTGTGAACTTGAAAGGGGCTAGATAACTTTTGACCCAACTTGCTGTATTATTGGGGAAACCAAGGGTGGACAGTTCTTACAGCAGAATCCTATGATCAGCCATATTAAAGCCTTTGGATAAATCCACGAATATGGGCTCCTGTGAGATTTTCCATATCAGCTTCCTGGAGAACGTGGTCCATGAATTTCGTCAGTGCCGTGGTCATGCTAAATCCCCTCCTGAAACCGTGCTGGTCAGTGGATAGCAGGCCACATTCTTTGAGAGGTGGGGGTTGCCTGACTTTTATAAATAGGGACAATCCCAGCTTCCTTCCATAGTGATGGGACAGTGGATGTGGTCAAAGATAGGTTAATGACACAAGAGCGAGGTTTGGCAGTGAAGGCAGCAGCTAGTTTAAGAAATGTGGGGGAGAGCCTATCACTACCCGCACTGCTCGAATTAGGTACTGCCATCACAAGTTGATATTGGGATGTAACTCTGAAGTAGAAAGGGGTGCAGTTGGTCATCTTATGTGGTGTTTCAGTATCTTGTGGTACAGAGGGAGGCTGGGCTAAGTAAGTTTCAAGATTTGTGAACTTGTCATTGAGGGTGTTTGCCATGATTTCAGGGTCAGACTGAATGCTCTTTTCCATGGTTAGGGCAATAGAGCTTACCAAGTGTTCAGGAGTCTTCTGTAGTCATTCCAGTTGCACGTAGTGTGTGCCGATTTGTGTTTAGCCCATGCTACGTTGCACAGTTTCATGAGGGCGACTAATTCGTCGGTGACCTATTTGGTATTACCACCCGACTCACCGTGTTGTGACAGGGAAGTGTTTGTCTTGAACAGAGGCTAGGACAGCTATGAGGAACCCCAGTGCTGAATCAACCTTATCAAGTGAAAATAGCTCTCACCAGTTTATTCCCCCTAGATCCGAATTTATTGCATCCATGTCTACCTTTATAAAGTTCCTAAAAGAGATGAGTCTTGATGGAATACATATCCTGTTGCAAGACCACGTGCAAAAGGCGGGGGAGTGGTCGCCGATAGAGTCTGACAGTACTCCAGCAACCTGAACCCTATCTTCACTATTAGTCAAAATCCAATCGAGCAGAGTGTGATTACTTATTTATATCTAAAGCATGTACCATATAAAATGTTAGCTTAAATTATTTTTTTTCTTTACAGTTGTACTGCAGTATTTATTATATCATACTTCCTATAGTATTTGTGTATCCGTTTGTGAATGTTATACTGTGATTGTATTGTACTTGCAAAGGCTTTTTAGCTATAATAAACAACTGAGTGTGATTGCTTGACCTAGAGTTTTGCTGAGTGGGAGAATTGAATGATCTGGGTTAGGTTGACTCCACATAGCTGAATTGCTTTTTTTTCCAGCCAGTTCAGATTGAAATCGCCTATTAGTATAATGTCACTGACCGGGGAAAGGCCGGCAATCTTGTTTATAACTTATTTGAGACCGTTTATCTCCCCCCCCCCCCCGATGGATTGTATATACAACCCAGATATCATTTCTTTGTTTACCTTAACATGATTTCAATGAACAACCATTCAGTGGTCACTTCCTGCGCAGTACTTGATGCAACGATAGTACTAGTGAGGTGGTCTTTTAAGTAGAGCATGACCTCACCTCCTGTTTTGGATCCTGGCCTATCATTCTGGAGAATAGCATAGCACTTTATGTGGCGCAGCGAGTCCAGAGAAGTAGGTTTCAACCAAGATTCACTTCTGACTAATACATCTGGTTTGTGAAGTGACATCCAGGCCTCCATCTCTTGTATCTTAAGTAGTAAGCTGCCCACATTTACATGAGCAATTCTGATTCCCTTGCCAGGAGGCCATTGAGGGGGAGGCGTGAGTAGAAGGGGGATAGGGAGGGCCTGGGTTGGTCTTGATGTCCCCGCCCCTTAGGAACATAAATTTAGGCTAGACAGTCACCTGAGACACCCCTAATAGTAATTCTAGGGGTCATCAAGAGTATGCCTAGTAAACAACATTTTTTGCAGTCAAGACAGGCGTAGATAGTAGGCGTCCCAGGAATACAGGTTGAGATTCTAGGAGACCTCCCTTCAGAGTTTGTGAGTGAGTAGCTGTCGGTGGGGGAGAGGCCTCTTGTGAGGATATGGGCAGGACCATACAAAGTAGTTAGGAAGGTAAATGATGTGAACTATATCATAGAGTTACCTGATAGAAGACATACAGAAAGAACGTACCATGTCAACATGGTGAAGCCATATGCTAGTAGGGCTGACATGATGTTTGCAGTATGTAGTCTTGGGGAGGGGACGGACGAAGGAGACCCCCTTCTGGACTTGCTGGAAGAAAGTAAGCGGGAGTCCTCTGTGGAGACAGTTAAATCATCTCCCCAGCTGGCCCCAGACAAGATCCAGGAAGTAAGGGAGGTTTTAGCAGACTTTGCCCCATTGTTTAGCGCCAAGCCTGGACTAACCCCCTTAGCGACGCACGATGTGGAGACAGGGACACAGACACCCATAAGGCAGACAGCATATCAGGTGTCAGAGGCTGTCCAAAAGGACATCAGGAGGGAGGTGGAGGAGATACTGGATTTAGGGGTAATCCAGAGATTCCACAGCCCCTGGGCCTCACCCGTAGTCCTTGTGCCCAAGCCAGATGACTCTACTCGTTTCTGTGTGGACTGTCGTGGATTGAATGCAGTCACGAAGTCAGACGCCCACCCACTGCCCTGGACGGACAAACCCCTGGACAAGTTGGGAGGGGTGACCTACCTTACGACTATTGAGCTGAGAAAGGGGTACTGGCAGGTAGAGTTAACGGACAGAGCTAGGGACAGGTCGGCTTTCATCACTCCAGTAGGCTTATTTGAATTTAATGTAATGCCTTTTGGAATTAAGAACACCCTGGCCACTTTCCAAAGGTTGGTGAACCAGGTGTTAAATGGTGCTGAGTACGCCGTGGCTTACCTGGATGACATTGCCATCTTTAGTACCAGCTGGGAGAAACACCTGTCCCACCTTAGGGAAGTACTGGGCAGGATACAGAGGGCTGGGCTCACTGTCAAAGCTGAGAAGTGCCAGGTGGCCATGGCTGAAGTGGCATACCTCGGGCATGTTGTAGGCTGGGGACAGCTCCGTCCTAACTAAGTAAAAATAGAGGTGATCAAGGCATGGCCCAGACCAGAAACACAGAAGTAGGTCAGTAGTTTTCTAGAGACAGCAGGGTACTGTAGGAAATTTGGAACCAATTACAGTGCCCTGGCAACCCCCCTATCTGACCTGGTAAAGAAAAAGATGCCTAAGAAAATTACCTGGGAACCAGCCTTTACCAGACTGAAGGAGGCACTGTGCAGTGCTCCTGTATTGACAAGTCCTGACTATAGCAGACCCTTTATAGTCCAGACATATGCATCAGACGTGGGTATTGGGGCAGTACTGAGTCAGACATCCAACCAAGGGAAAGATCATCCTGTAGTGTACCTGAGTAAAAGGTTACTTCCCAGGAAGTAGGCTTACTCTACTGTGGAAAAAGAGTATCTTGTCATAGTGTGGGCCCTAAAGAAGTTAGAGCCATACTTACTTGGGCAGCATTTTGAAGTGCAAACTGACCACAACCCCTGGTTTGGCTGACACAAATGGGAAAAACTAATGGTAGACTATTAAGATGGAGTCTTGTCTTGCAAGGGTATGACATGACTATCTTACATAGGACTGGAGTGACCAATCAGAACGCAGATGGCTTATCGCGTCTGTATGAGGGGTGAACTGGCTTGGGAAGCGTATCCTATGCAGGGGGATTAGAGCCTCCAAATTCAGTCTAGGTGGGGAGGACTGTGACGCTTGACCAGCTGGTTATAATTATTGTATGCTATTTGTAATATAAAAATATAATATGTGATTGTCTCACATAAGACAGCCTGTGCTTCATGGGTGCCCCCACCCCAGGTTTCACTGAAGCTACATATATTACACTAACAGGAGATCTCTGTAATGTAATTAACTTCCTTGAGAAATTGCATGTTATGGCTGTTTTATGACCTGTTGCTGTTTTGAAGCCGGGAAACTAAAATATACATTTTATAACTTCAGAAACGGGACATCATTAAGCTGATTCCTGCCAGATATCTTGCACCTAGGTGAGGGATTGCAGGGTTGTAAAACTTCAAGGGAACTGGTGGATCAAAGACTCATAATTTGGGAAATGAGTCTTTGCTGATGTCACCTTATTTAATATACCTCCTGATAGGACATCCTGTTTTGTATTATTTTTTCATATTCTAAAAGGAGGAGTTAGATGACTCACAGAAGGGGTGTGGAGAGACAGTTTAAAATATACTGTGTCTGAACTGTTTAGTGATATTCCATCTTGGGACTCTAGAAGGGCACACAGCTCTGATAAACACTTGAAGAAATACACTAGATAGAAAAGATCAGAACTGTATGTTGGTAGGAGTTTGCCTGTAGTTTTCTTTTAAGTGATTGTATGCTCTTTGATATATTGTTCTGTGTTTACATTTTTCATATTTTTATCATCTTTTAGTAAAATACCTCTTATTTGAAAGACTGCCTGGGTGTGTCTCAGTTCTTTTTGCATGTGATGTATAGAAGATTAAGTCTGACAAAAATGGTTCAACAGCTTGATGGTGTTATAAATTGGGAAAAAATAAGAATATACCTAAGGTCTTTTTATAGAGTCTTTTTTTTTTTTTTTCAAACTCTATTTTTTACCCACTATCACTGAACTCTCTCCGGTGACTTCCCTGGTGCATTCTCTTCCTCCTTGCGTTGCCTCCCATACCTGACACCGCTCCTCTCCAACGCTGGGCATCCCCCGGGTCTGACCTCCGGGGAAGGGTCACCCCTGCCCAGGGCACTCTATCTTACAGCATTGAGCCACCGGGCTGGAGAGGAGGGTACTCTGGCCCGACTCCAGGAGTGTAGAAAGCGAGGGGAAGCGCCATCGCCTGTCAGCAGTTGAGGGGGTTTTCCCCTTCCTTGTTACACCCTCCCCCTCCTTGACGGAGTCCTGACGTGCAGTGACACCAGGGAACGTCTTGCTGTGACTCTGCAACCCTCTACGTTGGCCCTGAAGCATTGCAGTACCTCCGGTCTCCACCAAAGGTTGCCGTGGTGCTGGGCATGGTCCTTGGGTCCCCCCGAGGAAGGAGAGCTGTCCTCTGAACGTTCAGTCCTTACCCTTCCCTGCTGACCCCCCTGGCGATCCGGGCTCGTTCCTGAACCCGGGTCGCTTGTCTGGCGCGAGGTGTGGCGTCCAGCGCCTCAACCCTCAGCACCACTGGGCCGGCCCTATTACAGAGTTTTAAGGATTCATTTTGGAAGCCTAGCTTGGTGCCCCCTGGTGAAAGATTGTACGCAATCCCTGAAGAGGGTACGTATCTGAGCCTGTACATTGGGTACACTAGCATAAGGTTCACAGTTTGAATCCCCCCAGAACTTGAGACTAAAGGTGATTCGGACCCAAAAGCAGACAGGAGGGTTACCCTGTCTGTTACCTGTTTACACTGTTGCACTCTGAGGTTGGCACTGTGGGAGCAGAGGGCCTTACTGGTGGAGTGCGTTTGTGACACAGCTCGTTTCCAGATGTGTCATGGGGAAAGGGGAGAAGGAGATAGCTAAGCAATAAACTGATGAAAATACAAAGTCAGTTACAGTAATATAGTGATACATGAGGCATAAATATAAATACTTAGTAGCAAATTAATAAATGAATGCTAGTCGAAAATAAAACACTGTTATATGTATCGCGAAAGGAATAAGAGGAGGAGAGGGTCATAGACAGTTGTAGGTAGGAGAATAAAAGTAATAAAGAGCCTTCAGGGAGGAAGGAGAAGAGGCAGAATGAACAGAAAGGGGAAGGAAGGATCAACGTTTAGGAAATTGGTAAGAAAAAAGCAGATTGTCCAACAGTAGGTTTTCTAGGAGTAGAAAGAAAAGGGGAATCGGTGTTGTGGAGAAGGTAGGAGGAAGAAGGAGAAGAGGATAGGAGGGAAGGGAACTGAACCAGAATTTGGATGTAAAAGGTGCACAGTGGGAAAGGTGCCTAGCTTCAAGAGAAAAAGTGTTGAGTAAAGAGAGCAGTGGCGAGTACGAGGGGGGCAGGCTAAAGCAAAACAGAAAGAATGGAAAAGGGGTTCAGTCTGGCAAGGGGAGATTTAAGGGCACCACTATAGACTAAATCACCATAGTCACAGATAGGGAGAATCATTTTTACTCTAATTTCTTGGCAGGCAGGAAGCTGAATACTCGGTTTATTCCTGTACAGTGCTCCAAACTTAGGGCGTAGCTTATGGTGAATAGCATCAATATGTACAGAGAACTCAAGATGCTGGTCAAGGCAGACTCCAAAGTACTTAAAGGTACTTAAAATAAGAAACATTTTCTATCTTAGTTCCATCAAGGGACTGGGTATTAAATAATGGGAGAGGAGTAAGTCTGGCAAGCCTCTGACAGGTGCCAAAAGTCAAGGAGACTGTTTTTTTGGCACTGAGGGACAGTTGGTTAATTGTATAGATTTAAGGTCTGAAGAGAAGAGATTTAGTTAACACCTGCACTTTTGGCGTCTGGACCGTTTTTTATCCGTGGCCCGGCTGGGTGAAGATCTGCTATTGCCTTCTTGTGACTGGACCAATTTGTTGCACTGCTTCTTGTTCCCCATTACCAGCTAGTGGCAGGAGCCGGTGGTTTGGGGGCAGGTGTTGTGACGACAGCAGAAGGCGGGGTATTCACCGATACGGCTCTCCGCATGAGTGGCAGGAGGCTGCTTATAAATTTTATTGCTATTGTTTTTGGTAGTAAGTGTGTTTTAAAATTGAGATTAGAATGGAGTCTGGACAGTTTTTTGCACTGCTGATCTTATGTAGTTTAACGGGTGGTTTAAATGTGCCATTATTCACTTATCATAACAGCAATGAACAACAAGTGTTATATCAGCAGTTCAAACAGACAAAAGTCTCTGGGACAGCAGATAATATTAGAACCTCTGTCTCAATTGTTTTAAAAGTTCAGGAGTGCAACATAAATGTATTACTACAGAATATGTTGTTTAGTCCTGGTAAAATGATCAGTCGATTGGTTCACTTGCACCATAGCTACGATTGTGTTTATACTCTCTGTATTATTAATATGATTCGCAAGACTAGTAGAATCTATAAGAAAGGTTTTATATACTCTCACAAATTTAGACGACTCATTCTGTTGTTAATGTTGTCTGGCTCTGTGCATCCAAACCCAGGTCTCATTGATAATGTTCCCTCAGTAAATAATTCTGCTGAGCCCAACACTGCTTCCCTTCGTATGGCCCACTTAAATGTACGTAGTTTGATTGCCAAAAAAAAATATATATGTATTAGAGTGCTGGGTAGTAGAAAATAAATTTGCTGTAGTTGCCTTGACAGAAACTTGGCTGACAGATAACATTACAAACTCTGAAATTCAGTTACAGGGCTATGCCATATTCAGAAAAGATAGAGTGGGTGGGAGGCTGTTTGTTTTTTGTTGTTGATTATTTATGTGCAAAAGAACATTCTATTATCCCTGAGAGTTTTATGTATGAGTCACTTACTATTTCTGTTACTTTAGGCTCTAACAAAACTTTATCAGCAATGTATGTGTTCTCCCTGACAAATCAAAGGAGGGTGTTCCTGCCTTTTTTTTTTTTTAAAAAAGGTTTCCCATTTTACTCACCAGTAGGGAACTTATTTTAGTTGATGATTTTAGTTTGAACTGGGTTTCATCCACTTCTTCTGATGTTAGGAATATTATAACTGACCTGGGATTCCATTAATGATCACTGACCCCACCAGGGTTAATTATAATACAGGGTATGAGTCTACCTTAGATTGGATAATTACCAACAACCGTTTGCATATTATCACCTCAGGGGTTTCCCCTAATGGAATCCGTGATCATAGCCCAGTGTACTTTAGTTGGTCAGCTAAAGTGTTAAAAAAACAAAACAAAACAAAAAAAAATAACATACCGAAAACTTAAAGATTTGCATGAAATAGAAATTTATGGAAGAAATACAGCTATTAGATTGGTCATATTTAGATAATATTATAGACATAAATATAGCATATTAAAAATGTTGTGATTCTTTTACTAACATATGTGACGAAGTAATTCCACTGAAGACAGCAAGGGTTAAGGGGGACAATAACTTTTGGATCACCCCAATTTACTTAAATTGATCAGAAGAAGAAATAGGGCTTGAAAAATCTGTAGAAAGACAAAACTATGAGACCATCAATTAATTTATAAGGAATTTAGGAATTAATGTCAGTCAGCTATACGTGCAGCTAACATTGATTTTTTTTTTTCAAACAAAAATTGACTGAAGCTGGGGGAAACACTCTGGCTACATGGAGAACATTAAACTCTTTAATGGGTAATTGAAAAGAGATAGAACATTATGTAATTGAAACTGATTGGTCTATAATCACTGACCCCAAAACAGTTGCAGAAGCATTTAACTCACATTTTTCATATCTGGGGAAGTATAGTATTGTTTCACAGAGCTTAGTTGAAGCAAAGGATCACTTCGATTCATTTCAACAGAAATGGATGAATAACAGAATAGATGATTGTAATACCCCTAGTTTTTACTTTCGTTACTTACAACCAAAACACAGTTATGTTTCTAAAATGAATCCTAAGCCTATTACTGGACCATGGACTTTATAATATTGAAAAAGGTCATACATTCAGTCACTTTACCATTAAGCAAGCTGTTTAATCATTCCCTTTGTTACAGAGTCCATCCAAATGTATGGAAAAGTTCAGTCGTAAAGCCTATTTTTAAATTCGGTTCTAGATCCAATCCCAATAATTTTCATCCTATTTCTTTGTTAGCCCCCTTTTCAAAGATATTAGAAAAAAATTGTTTCAGACCAGTTGTTTGAACACCTAGAAAAGTACAATTTGTGGTCAGAGTCTCAGCATGGTTTGAGGTCTAACCATAATACCTAGACTGCCTTGGTGAGGTTCACTAGCAGAGTTACCAAAGCAATGGATGACGGAAATTATGTTGCTGCGGCTTTTGTGGACCTCACCAAGGCATTCGACCTGGTGGACCGTGCTGAGCTCCTGAAACTTTTGCCTGGTGTACATCTATCTGATGAGGTGATCTCCTGGCTTGGTAATTGCTTGTCCAATAGGAGTCACAAAATGTTAATTAATGGAATATTCTCTGGACAGGCTATGTTAAGGTGTGGATTCCCTCAGGGTTCCATACTTGGGCCTTCGTCATTTTCTCTGTTCGTTAATTCTTTATCTGTCAATATTATGCAAACTGAATTAATATTGTACACCGATGATGCTGTACTTTTCTGTTCGATTGCTAGCTTAACATCTCTGCAAAAAACATTACAAACTGATTTTGGTATATTGCATCATTGGTTTGATAAACATAAACTAGTGTTAAATTCTGCTAAAACTAAGTCTTTTTTTTTTTTTCTCATTCCAGGAGATCAATTATAATTGTAATTGTAGTATGATGTTAAGTACTGTAGTGTTATGTATTGTTGTTTGTAACTTATATTTATTTGTTATCTGTAACATCTGGACAAATTGTCCCGGGTCGTACCTGAAAAAGGGCCTTGGCTCATGGCATTTACCTGGTAAACAGAAGTTGAAATAAATAAAATAAATCTGAAATTACTATTTCTGACAACTCTGGTAATTCCATAGAGCAGAGTGTTTAAATATCTTGGATTATTATTAGATTCTCACTTTATACGAATCTCATGTTATGGATCTGATTTGCAGATTACATAAAAAAATTAGGATTTTTGTAACGTATAAGAAGCAATCTTACAGTTGATAGCAGGTATTTATTGACACATAATTTATTATTTTCTGTTGTTGACTATGGGTCTACAGTCTACTCGTACATTACTAATAGGATACTATCAAAACTTCAGGCGACCTATCATTCGGTAATATGTTTTGCGACTGGACAACCCAGATTAACACATCATGGTTCCTTTTATAAATATTTTATTTGTCTTTCCTTGGTAGGGTGTTTTAATTTCAGGTCTTTGATGTTTCTTCACAAGATCCAACTGGGTTTACTTCCAAAAAGTAGTTTTTGTTCCCTAGGATTTGTAAACTAGGCTCTACACCATTGTAGAGTAAGAATTTTCAGATTCCATATTTCCATGCTGTGTTTTCCCAAAACTCTCTGAATTTTTCTGCTGCTGAGTTAAATAATAAACTACCAAGCAGTATTACTAGTCACAAAAAGTTAGTTCCTTTTAAGACAGCCCTTAGAAACAATATGCTCATGAATTCTGTATGTAAATGTTTCTCTTAAAATGTTCAATCCCAATTTTAGTTTATTGTGTCTGATCACATTGTCACTTTATGTATCTGTGTTAGTTTATGTGTAAACTGGAGTCTGTGAAAATGGGTTTTTAGCCCACAGACCTTTCAGTATAAAATAGAAATGAAATGGAATGCTGCGAGAGCTAGTATAAAGAGCTAGGTCGTCAGTATAAAGGATAAGGGTACAGTGATTTAGGCATTTGCTAATGGAATTAACATAGATAGAAAAGAGGAGGGACTCTAATATGGAACCTTGGGGGATTCCAACTTTGGCAGCAAGATTAGACAGTGTATGACCCAGTTTCCTACTCCTTGGAACCTATCATTCAGGTAGCTATTGAACCAGGCCAGGATGGAGGGGGAGATGCCCAAAGCACTTAATTTAGCTTTTAATAGAGTGTGGTCAACCAGGTCAAAGGTCTTCATAAGGTTGATGAAGATTGCACCTGTAACTTCACCCCTGTCCATTGCAGAGGACATATTGGAGGGAAGGGAGAGTAGTCCGGTATTGGTGCCATGGCCTTTACCATTTCTGTGATGAGATAGAGAAAGGGGCTGTAGGTAGTAAGATAGTTGGTAAGTTGGGTGGCAACCACCTTTTCAAGTAGTTTAAGAGCTGGGAATATCAAAATGAGTCTGTAGTTTTTGGTGTTCATATGACCACCTTTCTTATAGACAGGGACAACATGTGAGACAGATAAAGGTATGTAACTTTTTGTAAAATTCCTATACTGCCTCAGGACCGCATACTTCACGGTCTTGAAGGTCAGTTCGGCCTCTGTTGTTTCACCCAGGCTCTGTACACTGCTCAGTGACGTCCCCGCCAACGCGGGCTGCTTCCACTTGCCAGTTGATTTTTACATGTGCCCATGGTCGTAGCTCCACCAAAAACACATCCACAGAACAGGTAGAATGAGTTGGTGGTTTTTGACAAGTTAAAGGCTCAATCTTGCAGAGCTTACTGAGGAGCATCTACTCCAGTTGGCCACTGACTCCAACCCCCACAAAAGTTTATTTTTAACCACTTAAGGTATTTGTAGTTTCCATTCACCTTTCTTGCTTCGGAACCTTTGTAGGGTTGCACTTTTTCTTAGAACACAGCCTTACTTTTGTTTGGCTGTTTCTCTCCATATGTAAATTAGCTGCGTGGCACACGTTGCACTTGAAGTTACATCATATGTTGGCATTTTATGACAAGTTTTAACAAAGCTGTGCAACAGGAATGAAATGAAAAAGAGTATCGCTTTCGTTAAAACTGCTGCACAGTAGTTCTTGTTAGTGTTGCAGCAGTGAATATAAAAGCATGCCTCAACACTGCAGGGCTGAATTTATTAGAATGGTGGATATGATCACAGTAGAAATAACCAAAATCCTTTTTTGTTAATATGGAAGTATGTGTCTCTACAATATAGCTACATTGCCGGTAACAGCACAAATCCATGGGAAGTACGGATTTGATACGTTCTTAAATTTCTGATGTGCTTTCAGGAGTCGATTTTTTTGTCATTGTTTTACTATCCCAAGGACTAGTGCAAATTGATCAGGACTAGTACAGCTAGCACTCTACTTGTCTGTCTTGACTAGTGCAGTCTTTCCATTGCTGTCAGTGAAATTAAAGTCCCTACTTTAGTAGGCTCTAGTCTTCATACTAATATCTCTGTGTTGCAGGTAGCCTGGTGTGATTAACAGCTCATTAAGAGATGCAGTTATCTGGCAGTACAAGAGAGGGGAGTCTCACAAAAGACTCTGTGTGAGTCATCTCTCCATTGTTAGGACTTTTAGCTACTGCCAGGCTGTGAGCCAGGGCAGAGCTTCCAGTTTTCTGAACTTGTCTTTCATTATTTGTCTCACATTATTAAGACCAGTACTCCTCATTTCTCTACATTTTGAGTGTCTTCATCCAACATTTCAGTGACAAAATGCTAAAAGGTGAAGAGGGTCTGCCCGGCAGGTGGTGGGTTTGTCCCAGCTAACCCTAGCTGCACAGGCCCAAGTTGTAGCAACTGGGATGCTGACCCAGACCTCGGGGAACTTTCTCTAAAAAAATTTTGGAAAATGATTTTGCAGTCAGGTCCTTAAAGAGTGTCACTTAGGCTGGCCACTTTGACACTGGATGCTATTTCAACCTAGCCAACACCACATCTCCTTTGCAGTGAGCAGGGTTAGAAATATAAATATATATATATATATATATATATATATATATATATTTTATATGGATGCTGTCCAAGGCACAGGTGCAATATTCATTTTGACTGTCCCATAGAATTTGTACCTGGGCTCTAGTGCCCGCTAATGCTTTTTTAGTTGGTACCTGTCCCAGGGACAGGCAGAGAAATAAAACCAGCTGTCCCTGAGGAAAACTGTGTGTCGGGGATAGCAGACAGGCGGTTATTTTGACCCCTGGCAGTGCATCAGATCCTACAGTGACTAGGCAGGTCACTTTGACTGAATACAATTTGGAAAGCTACTTATAATATTTTTTAGAACATCTTAATACACCCAGCATAACCCCAGCCCACACCAGATCTCATTTGAGTGCAGACAGATATTCTGAGGGGATTGGAGCCTGAGGATCCAGTTTGTGTCCTTTTCAGATTTTACCCAGCTTGGCCCAAATCACAATCGGCAATCTGCTCTTCACAATTAGTTCACATAGTGAGAGTCCCCAATTTACCCATGGGCCGCAGCACTTTTTTTTTTTACATTTTTTTTTTAAATCAGTGCTTACCGAACACCAGGGGGGACCTCATCCTCACAGCATGATTGTCCAACGGCGACATGTCAGTATGCCAGTCTTAAACCACAAACTGTTTTAATTAAGTTAGTTACCTGGCAGAATGGAAAAATCAATCGCTGCCTCAAAATTGGACCCAAGTGAGACTGTACGGTCCAGACACAGGCTTGGCAGATGTTCACTGAGCAAGGCCGGGAACGAGTGCTGTGAATGCATGCTTAACTCTGCCGTACTGCACAGCACAGAGACGCTGACTTGGCAGCTCGTGCATTTTGCTGGTTTTGGAAAGTCTGTGCTGGTCTGAGGGTTTAAATGTTACTTTGTGGATCTGACCAGCAAAATGCTGGTCACTTGGGGGCTACGAGCTGCTCCATCTCCCCTTTCAGTCTCATCTCTGCAGACCAGACTCTGAAAGGACCTTCCATAGGCTCGTAGCTGCCATTACTGGCAGGGGTAGGGGTTTGTAGGGGTCCCCAGCTCTTCTTAATGGACCACACCACTCAGTGCCATCCATGCAGTCCCACGTATGGTATAAAAGTAAACATTATTGAAATATATAATTTGAAAGGTTAAAACAGACATTTGTGAGATGCATAGATCTTCCTAAACAGAGGTAGAGGCGGTGTCGCTTCAAGCCTGGGTGCTGTTTCCCCTGGGCTCATGAAAGGACAATGTTTATATATATATATATATATATATATATATATATATATATATATATATAAATATATATATAAATATATATATAAATATATATATATATATATATATATATATATATATATATATATATATATATATATATATATATATATATATATATATATATATATACACTCTGTGTGTGTGTATGTATATATATATAAAAGTTATTATTGGGGTAGAGCAAGTTAAAATCAATACTTTTGTGCCTGTTAGAAAACTTTGCAATTTTTATTTATGTATCTCCCAAGTCCCTTAGATTTGTTTGGCCCCCTTCTCAAAGAAATCCTAGATCTGCACATGGCTTACTTGACACTGTACGAAAACTTCCAGAAGTGCAGGTCTCCAGTCGATCACAGGGTGGGGTCTGAGAGTTTCTTTGCCTGACTCTTTATTGTCCTGCGGGTAGAATGAGAGTGTGGTGAGGTGCATGATGATGCCCGCTATTGTGTGCGTAGATCTAGGACTGTTTGATTTAACCTTTGCTGTTGTGGAATCCTCTGGCTTTGGGGGGGGGGGGCAGAAAGAGGAAGAGAGGGGGCCATGGTACAAAACAATGGTGGGGGCACACTGTGTGTGTGATTGCAGTCTTCATTTTTGCTGGGGTAGAAAGCAACGTGAGAGTAGGATAACTGAGCAATAATCAAAGTATTTTTCCCTGTATAAGTGATCAAAATGTACCATTATAATTGTGGCCAAGTGCTACCGTCTGCGGGCTAGTGCAGTTTTGAATCAACTTGGCCTGCTGGTTAGTGCAAAAAAAGGTTATGGTTGACCCCTTCGCTTTTCTTTTTTGTTGTCATTGCTTTTTGTTTGATGTAATTATTTATAAATTATTGACCAGAAAAAACTCATTTCCTAGTGCAGGCAAGGTTGAGTCTTTGCAGGAGAAGAGACAGTGATGTGGGGGTCTGAAGGAGAGGATTGAGAGGGCTGCTGGTGGGCATGATGGGAGCAAAAAAACTTGTACAGGAATTTATATATTTATGCAGTAGACGTGGACACAAAAACCATTGTATAAATCCTATTATCTAAGCTACTGTTGTATATATTTTATTTATAAACATAATAAACTCGTCGTCAGGATTTATACATGTAAACACGTCATCATCTAGCTGCCTCCCTCCTGTGCCCACCGACACTACCTCTTACACCTTTTAGACACCCACAGTACCTAATAAACAAACCACAGTGAACAAGAGGCTGCCTGGTGGTGAAGAGGGCTGAGGTGCTCTGCGCCTTACCTTTTCCCCTGCTGGTGACCTGGGTTCGGGAATGAGCTTAGGTTGCTGGGGTTGGCCTGGGGGAGAAAGGATTGAGCATCTGGAGGACAGCTGTTCTCTCTTGGGGTGGGGTGGTGTGGTTTGCCATCTCGGCCCTTGGCTTCGCCCCAGTTGAAGGCCTAAATGTGGTAGCCCGAGCAACACAAAGGGAATGGTGATGGTTTAATAGGCATGTGTGCCTCCACATACATGGCTACGTGTCACCGTGGCAAAAGGTCAAAGGGAGAAAATGGTTGGTGTGGGCTAAATTAATCCCTACCCACCTACCTCCACCTCGGACCGTTGGCTGGTTGCCTACCCCATCTGGATGTGTGTTACTGGGTGGGGGAGGATGGCCCTTCCCTTCCTGGCCCCACCATGGGGGAATCCATGGGGGATTTTGGGTATGGCGGTCCGGTGTGGTGGCGTGCTGGGTGAGAGAAGATGGGGACAGGGCTGAGAGCCTGCCCACACTGTCCATGGGAGAAAAGCTTGTGTGGCAAAAAAAAAAAAAATCAAACGAAATAGTAGCTCTCACTTGGCTACAGCTTTATTTCTACAACCTGAAGCTCACTCGCTACAACACCAATAGAAAACACTTTTTTTCCTGTCCTTTTTTGTTTGTTTTGAAATCTCAGACTTGTTCAACCTGCCTACCTGCTAGCTCTCTCTCTTGCCTTGCATGTCGGGTTTGCCATTCTAATCTCTTCATAGCCAAAACTCTAAATGGAAAAACTGAAATAAAAAAATAAAAAAGCCTTCAACTTTCTTTTTTACAAACTGCCTATAGTCGCTTGTACTGTCTCCAGTTGGCATTCGGCTTGCTTTTTTTTTTTTTTTTCACTCTTTGCAGCATGCAGCTCACCTGTTCTCCACTGTCTGGCAGCAACAGCACATAAACTTACTCCACTCTCTCTCCATTTCGCATATTTACACTGCACAACAACTCGTGCATGTAAAAAGAAAAAAAGGAGGGCAGAAGTAAACTTTCTGGTGCCAGCTCTGTGTCGGAAGTGGCGGACACTGGGACTTGAGGCTTCTTATAGTCACCTTGCCAAGAGTGTTCACCATGTTGTCTGAGAAGTTTCAGAAACAGGACTGCGCCACCAATAGGAGCGTACCCCGAGCCATCATGATGTCACACACAGCGCCATGTCACATTCTTAACACATAGCAACTCTCTCGGCCAGTTCATTGTCAACCAGAACACAGGAAAGTCCACTGAATTATTTATTTATTTATTTATTTTTAAATTAAAAAACAAAACAAAACAAAAAAAAAACAGTTAACATTGAAACTGCCTCTACTTGCTCATTCTTTTCCCTCAATCGAATATGGAGCGGGGAGCTGCTGTTGGATAATTGATTTATTTGCACTTGAGCAGTTTGACCTTGGGCACATTGCTCGTAATGCCAATCATGAGGTTACCGAAGTCAAACTGCTCTCGTGCAAATAAATCAGTTATCCTAAAGGTCCCCATTGCATAGCCGTTATATATTATAGGAAGTTAACTGCTACTCATTCTTCATTGTTTTTAGAGTTACAGATTAAGAGAACCGTGGATGTGAGCTGACTGAAAACATAAGTAGATTTCTGCCTCCACTCTCGGGGTACAGCTGTTGTGTGTCACACTCAGTACAGTGTGGGAGAGTAAGGTAATTCTCCATTACACACACTTGTGTATAATGCAGTTTGTGTAACAGAGAATTTTAGGTGCTGATTTCAGGTTGTACTCTACCCTAACAAGTAATTAATTAATGTACAGGGAGGCTGGCTCGGTGGCACTGAGGGTTGAGGCGCTGGACGCCACATCTTGCGCCACGCCGGCGACCCGGATTCAGGAACGGACTTGGGCCACCAGGGGTCGGCAGGGGAGGGAAGGGATCGAGCATTAGGGGGACTGCTCTCCCTTCCCAGGGAGGGATCCAGGGCCATGTGCCACTCCTTAGTGGCCCCCCGTGGAGATCGGGGGCAACACAAGGAATCTGCGGTGCAGCAAATGGGGTGGAGCAACAGCATACAGGCATCGGCACGCTGTGCCAGGATGGCATTGCATGACCGTGCTCCGGGGGAAACTTGAGCTGAAAACCGTGGTGGTCTAATGGAGGTGAAGAAGGCTCCAGCGACCCATCCACATCCTGCTGCCAGACCTACCGCGCTAGAATCTCCTGCCTTCAACCCCGGTCCTGCGGCTGTCCCTCTGATTCCAGACAGGACGCCAAGGGTGGTGATCTGGGGGCCTGGAGTTGCCGAAGGCACCGGGGGGAGCTCAGATGGGGAGGTGTCAGGCTGGGAGTAGAGGTGGTAGTCCCAAGGATACCCTGGAGAGATGCCCTAGACCACCAGTGATGATAAAAAAAAAAAAAAAAATTTACAGGGAGGACAGTGGCAAGGCAGTTCTGTTTATAGAGTACCCTTTCCTTAGGGCTCCTCACAATAATAACAATAGTAAAAACAACAAGCATTTGTAGAGACAACTAACATAGCATTGAATAACAATTGCCAAATTATATTGCAATTTAAAACCGTGATTAGGAACAATCGTAGAACTGTTTTTGAAAAGGATATGTCTTTAAGGTGGTCTTAAAGGCCTCAACCATGTGGGCACATTTTATATATTGTGGTAAAGCATTCCGGAGAGTACACCATGCAACACAGAATGCGCTGTCCCTGGATTGTCTCAGCTGAGACGGAGGGACAGACAGCAGGCCCTCATTGGAAGAGCAGAGAGTGTGAGTTGGGTGGTAAGAAACTAGCAGGTCATTTAAGTAGTCTGGTCCCCAACGGTGTAGCACCTTGAATGTTGTCAAGTATATCTTGAAGGTGATACGCCACCACGTAGGCAGCCAGTGCAGTGCACAGAAGTGATGCGATCCCTATGAGAGGAGCCCACAGTCAGTCGGGCTGCAGCATTCTGGACTAGCTGCAGGCACCACAGCAATCCTGCAGATAGCCCGAATTATAAAGCATTGCAGTAGTTGAGCCTAGAGGTGACAAAGACATGAACTGTCACAGCCAGATTAGCAGGGGCTAGATGTGGTTTGATCCTAGTGATGTTTTGGAGATGGTAAAAGCCAGCCCTGACCACGGCCAACACCTGTTAATTGAGTGTCAGCCTGCTGTCCAGGGTGACCCCCAAGAGTCTGTGGCTGAATGCCCAATGAAGGAAATAAAAAGTGAGTCCACTCGTCATCTCTGTGCCCTGCCTACCCAGCTCAGCAGTTATGACTTATGTCTTACCTGGATTGAGATGTAGCCAGTCTGAGGCCATCCAGTCATTCATTTTGGCTATGCACCTGTCAGAGAAACCGCATGACACCCACCAGAAGTGCCAGACAGGTGTAGCTAAGTATCATCTGCATAGCAGTGAAGCTCAACACCATACCGCCTAATGATCTCACGCAACATCAGCATATACACTGAAAACAACACGGGAGCAAGGAATGCCACAGGAGGGTGCAGAGGCCTTGGAAATACAACTTTTAAGAGCCACCTGCTGTGCTCTTCCAGTTATGTGGGACTCAAACCAGCTCAATACAGTGCCGGTGAGTCCAACATTAATTCCTCAGTTGAGCCAAAAGCACCCTGTGGTCAACAATGTCAAATGCATACAAGAATTCTAATAGTACCAAGATGGTACAGAGTCCTCAGTCCCTTGCCATGAGGAGATTATTTATCACTCTGATGAGGGCAGTCTTTGTTCTGTGGCAAGACCGAAAACCCCACTGTAGAGGTTCGTGGAAGCATTCAACAAGTTGCTCAGCCACCACCTTCTCAGTAATGTTCCCCAAGAAGGGGAGATCAGATGCAGGTCTGTAATTCCCCATCACATCAGGGTCCAGGGAATGTTTTTTCAGAAGGGGCCTTCTCACTGCCAGTTTAAGGGCAGACAGGAAGATGCCCTCCCTCAAGGAACACCCAATGATCTGGGAAATAACTAGACCCAAAGCCTCCTGGCAATCTAAAATTAGCCAGGTAGGACCAAACAGCTGGTGGGATGCAAACTGCGATCACCTGGAGCACCTCAACAACTGGTCAAACTTGAAACTCTCCCTAGGAAGGTAGATCAGCAGTGCGACTCGAGGGCCAACCATCACTGGCCTATTACAAACTGCTTGTGCAGATAGAAGCATAGAAGTTGATGGCAGATAAGGACTGCAAGGCCCATCCCGTCTGCCCATTTCTTTTCTATCTTATGAATGTGCCATTGGCCTTTGCTCTGTCAATGGCCTATCTATTCATACTCATCTGTATTGCTCCCTTATGCATATCCCATGCCTGTCTGAAGCCCTGCACTGTATTCATATCCACCACTTCCTAAGGCAGGCCATTCCATGCATCCACCACCCTTTCTATGAAAAAGAACTTCCTAACATTACCCGTTAATCAGCCTCCCTCTAATCTCATGCTCTGTCGTCCTTGTCCTGCTATTTTTCTTATATTGAAACATGTTAGACTCTTTCACCTTGTTAATGCACTTAAGGTGCTTGAATGTTTCGATCATATCACCTCTCTTCCTCCTTTTGCTCTAGGGTATACACATTGAGCTCTTATTAATCAAGCTTCTATGTGGAACAGTATCGAAAGCTTTGCTGAAATCAAGGTAGGTGACATCAGCTGCTCCCCCTTGGTCCACCACTCTGGTTACCCAGTCAAAGAAATCTATGAGATTAGTTTGACAGGACCTTCCTGTTGTAAACCTATGCTGTCTTGGATCCTGTGCTCCTATGGATTTCAGGTGTTGCACTATCCTTTCCTAAAGGAGTGCCTCCATAATCTTGCCCACTACTGAGGTAAGACTGACTGGTCAGTAGTTTCCTGCCTTCTCCCTGCTACCACTCTTGTGGAGCAGGATCACATGAGCCCTTCTCCAGTCTTCTGGGACCTCTCCTGTGCTCAGAGTCTCACTAAACAGTTCTGATAGTGGTTCTGCTAGTTCCACCCTTAGCTCCTTTAGTACCCTGGGATGTATGCCATCAGGTCCCATTGCCTTGTCCACCCTGAGCTTATCGAGCTCTTGTAGGACCCTTTGTTTTGTGAAGGGACTAGTGCACACCTCCCTCCCTGTTATCCATTTTGCTGAGCTGTGGGCCCTGCCCTACCTTTTCTTCAGTAAATACTGAGCAGAAGTATCTGTTTAGGATAGATGCTTTTACATGGTCCTCCTCCTCACACGTCCCCTTATCCCCTTTGATCTTAGCCATACCCCCTCTGGACTTTCTCCTTTTCACTAATGTATCTATAGAAAGTCTTGTCACCTTCTTTTACTGTTCGTGCTAGTGTTTCCTCAGTTTGGGCCTTTGCCTGCCTTCCTGCCTTCCCTTCTTCCCTTAGGAACATTTGGTATGCCTCCCTATCTTCATCCCGCTGCGTTCCCTTATATTTCCTGAAGGCCAGCCTTTTGGCTCTGACCTTTTCTGCTACTGTTTTTGAGAACCAAAGTGGTTTCCTTCTTCTTTTGCATTTCCTTTTCTCTCTAACACAATGGGATGTTGCTTCAAGTATTGCATCCTTAATGTTTGCCCACTTTGCCTGTACCTTCTTACCTGTATTTCTTTTTGCCAGGGCTTGCTTAACTCTGTTGGCCATCTTATCAAAGTCGGCTGCTCTGAAGTTCCATATTTTCACTTTGGAATGGGTTGATTTAGTTCTAGTGGCCAAATTGAACCATACCATGTGATGGTCACTGGCCCCCAGGTGACCTTCTACCTGGAGATCTGTGATCCTTTCCTTCTTAGTCAGTGCTAGGTCTAGGATAGCCCTGTCTCTTGTGGGTTGTTGTACCAGTTGTTTGAGGCCCTCCCACTGCAGGGAATCCACTATGTGTCTTGTTCTCGTAGATGTTCCTGCTGGTATTGACCAGTCTGTATCTGGCATGTTGAAGTCTCCCATTATCAGAACCTCCCCTTTAGCTGTCATGTTTTGTGTATCTTCTAACAGTAATGTATCTGTCCTCCTCTGGTCTGGAGGCCTCTACACAACCCCAGTTCGTATGGCTGTCCCATTTCCTGTTTCCAGGGTAACTCACAGTTCTTCTGGCTCCTTATGTGTATTCTGAATTTCTGTAGCTTTGATATTTTCATTGATATAAAGGGCCACTCCACCCCCCTTTTTGCACCTCTGATAGCTGATCTGATAGAGGACACCTTGTTAGCGAAGAAATTTCTAAATTCATCTAATTTTTCAGCAATAAAAACTCGAGTGGACTGCAAACAGGATGGATGGATGAATTTAACAACCTGTCAGGGGTGCGGAAGAGTTGAGTTGGCCAGTTTCTACCTGCCTCCATCGTCTGTGACAGGAACTCTGTCTTTTTTCAGGGTGTTTGCTTGTTGATACTATAATGGTGTTTCAATGCCAATTTGTTGTCCTTGGATCAAGTTCTACACCAGGAATACTGTAACCTCCATCCCTTAGCCTTCAGCTGACAGCTCATCCCAGTACCATGAAGAGCTGTGCCAGGATGTCAAGGGACGAATATGATGGGGTGCTGAGGAATCCAAGGCGGATGTAAGAACACTGTTAAAGTGTTCCACAGGGTTTTTGGATCCCTGTGCACAGACAAGCATCATGCTCGAGACCTCCAATACCCCCAGGAGTTTGCAAGGCTCCAAATTATATTTTGAATGGTATTGGATTGCCTCCACAGGGGGAGTAATAAAGCAGGGGCCCCACAAAGGAAAGACACTACGTGATGATCTCACTTAGAGACCGGGTCAACCCTGACTGCAACTATACCAAGACCCAGTGAGTAGGTCAGATCCAGAGTATGACCATGCTTATCCAAAAGGGCGGGGGGGATAGGGGCGTATTAGACAGTGCAAGGCAGTTAGAGAAGGATGTTAGTTGCAGAAGCAGTTGTGTGTAGCAAGATTCCAGAGTAGGTATTTAAAGGGGAATAGTTAGCACTAAGAACCCCACACCCAAATGTGGCGCTGGTCCCAGTTTGCCACTTTGTGTGCAGAAATATATTTGTTTCTTTACTGTTTGCTGCAGTATAGTAGATTGTATCATGCTGATTCTGTTGACTTCCAAGCTGACATTTTCAGTAACCAGAATTCCTTTCGGCTGAGATCAGAGCAGGGTTGCAGAAGTGGAAGATTCATAACCTGCAGTGTATGTTAGCGATTTTATAAGCTCAAATCCGATGTTTGCTTGTCCTGCTGTTCTCTAAGGGCTAAGTACAGTCATCTGTGGCTGTATTTAGCCTCAGGAGGGCAGCAGGATCAGCAAACAAAAGATCAGAGCTGTTAAAAACTCTTATGAGTAAAGGCTACTAAATCTTCCACTGCTGTAGTCCAGCTGTGTTGTCAGCTGCAGACGATTGTGGGATTTCTTTCTTTCTTTCTTTCTTTTTTTTTAAACCCTTGCATGGCCTCGGACTGATATATTAGTTCAAAATTCCTAAATGTTCTAATTCTCTTGGCAGTCAGGTTGGGACCTCTTTCCACCTGCTGTGAATGCTCGTGTACCATCCGACTGAGATCCTTCCAGCCACCCAGTGGGGCCACCAGCCCACCCGCAACACACTGCTTTGCTGCCCTCCTGGCTTACCCACCCCAGGGCCAGGAATGCCTTCAGCTCCTTCAGCATTTCTACCTTGCAGAAATCTGCCCACCCACGGTGGAGGCAAAGACTGCTGGTGTCCTCACCGGATGGTGCATGGATCCGGGTGGTGGATGTGGTGGTCTGGCAGAGGCTTCATCTGCCAGAACTTGCACCTCTGTTTTTTCCTGTTCTTTATGTAACCCCCCTGCCGGGAGCGCACAGCGGCATAGGCTGCCAACAAGCCCGACACAGCTAATCTGAAACTTCTCTTCCAGTGCCTCTTCTGTAAGCCATGGATCCCCTGCACCACCACCCGTGGTCACATAGGTGGCGGTCAAGCAGTGGGGTGCAGCACCCACCCTCCCTGTAGGAGAGGAGTATCTTCCACCGTCTTCCCTCTGGCTGGCCCTCCAACAGCACAGGCTCGTTCCCCTACCTGGATTGGTATCATGAGTAGTAGCCTCTACCGCTGTGCTGGTGGGCCAGCCAGGGATTCTAGGATTTCTGATTATAGAAAATGTCAGCTTGGAATTCAGCAGAATCAGCCTGATACAATCTACTACACTGCAGTAAGGAGTAAGTAAAGAAAAATGTTTTTGCACACACCATTCAAGTTGGGACCAGCCCCACACTTGGGTATGTGGCTCTTAGTACTGGCGGTTCCCCTTTAAAGGATGGGGGGGGAGGAGCTGGAATACATGTTTCCTGCAGGCACTCCAGTCCTTCAGGCCTACCTAGTACCTTGCTATCTGCTGGAGCTCTGAAGCTGTTCTTGCCAGCTTTGACTCCTGTGATCCCGGGCTCGGGGCATAAACCCTTGTTGCGAGCATGGCTTGTACCATGCGGACTGTTACCACTGAGGTTTCCCAGTGGGTGAGAGTGCCACCAACTGCTCTGCTGAGGGTACCATGGTATTTCCCTTTTTCTCCCTTCTGTTAAGCTGTCCCTCTTCTCTGCAGCAATGTGCATGGCCCTCTAGGACCTACTAGCACCTCCACCTGATGGCAGAGCAAGCTCCTCACACCACCATCGGGGTTATCATTTCCTCCTCGGCTGGACGCCTTGCCCTGGGCAGCACTGCTGTTAGTCTGGCTGGCTGAGCACAGGTTGTTTGAGCTATAGTGTGGCCCAGTACCCCGCTCAACCCTAAGGTAATACAATAACCAGATCAAAACGCTTCATATTATGGGGCCCACAATTTTCCATTACAAATAAAAAATAAAAAAAAAGCCAGAGAAATAGAATTTGCCATTTGGTGGTGGTGGGGGGTGTAATTGGGTGTAAATTTTCATGCTATGGTTAGCATAATGCAAATTTTTAGTGTTGAAATTCCCAGTTTGTACTTTTTTTTTGAAAATCTATTATCATGAGCAAAAGGAATTTATTTAATTTTCCATATGCTTTTTCCCTCCTGCCCGAACCGGCCCACATGAGCCCGACCTTCCCCCTCCTCCCCAGTTCTGTCACCCATCCCCCGGGACTTACGTTCCTGGTGTTCCTCCCTGGTGTACCCCTCAGGGCAGAGCCTTCGGGGGGACCCCTTTCCCTGTCAGTACTCTAGCTCTGTGTCTGGGGAGCCCCATGGGGCAACGGTGTGAGACCTGCAGAGTGAGGTGGGCGGCATACTGCACAGTCTGCTTTTTCTGTGTTGCGTCCCAGGGAGGCATTGTGTGCAGTGATGTTAGTGGTGATCACGCCAACATCTGCCCCGCTTCCCCAATCGGGTGAGCTCCGACTGTCAGATCCCTGGCTTCTGCCAGGAGTCTGAGCTCCGGCAGTTAAGCCCCCCCCGCCCAAGGAGGTGAGCAGTCCTTAAGATGCTCAGTTCTCCTGCCCCTTGCCAGCCCTCTTGACTGCCAGGCTTGTTCTTGAAGCCGGGTAGTTGGCGTTGCAAGCAGTAGCTCTATTGCTGCTGCATTGGCGGGTCAACTGAAAATGATTTTTTAAATGATGCAGTTTTGTAGTTTGGGAAAAACTGGTCCCAGAGTGTTGCCTGCTTTATAGAGTTGCCTTCCATGGCTACTGCCATTTGTTTTCAGTCCCTGCACTGGTCACCAAATTATTTATGTTCCAAGAGCTTCATCTTCTCTCCGTTTCACTTTAATAACTTCTCCACCCTGAGCCTTCAGATGATGGTTATGCCCTTTATACAGCGCTGTGGAATTTCATAGTATTACTCAAGTCTCCCGCCTCCTCTTGTAAAAGCCTTGAAATGCCTGTTGAGAGTGCAGAGTGATGCTCCAAGGGTCGCACTGGCGTAGAGGGAGCCCATCTGGAGAGTAGACACTGTGACCCAGATGACACACTCATATCAGTATTCCACTTCAGTATGGTACACTAGCTCCTAGTTTGCATCTTACATTTACTTTCAGGGCCCATTTGATTAAGAAATAGATGATAAAAACAAAGAGTCTCAGAGTTTAGAAGATGGCCAGGTACAGAACAGAGGGAGCCCATCTGGAAATTTCCAGGTATGCTGGTGGGCCACTCTGACTCTGAATGCTTCTCCCTTGCAAGTTACGGCTAGAGCACAGATCTGTGAACTGGAGATCCAGGTTTTAATCCCACGACTGTCACTTACTTCCTTACTGTGTGATCCTGAGCAAGTCAAGACGTTCCCTAGTGTTTCAGTTTCATTTTTTTTTAAATACACTCAAAAACGTTTTCCAGCTTGTTTACTGGCAGAAGTAGATTCATACATGCATGGAACTATTATTAGATAAAAAAATTTACCCTATTATGTTGTGTCCGGATAACCGTCTAAATGGGGTGACAATGAGGTAATAAGCCCCCCCCCCCCAGTTATAACCGCTGCTGTCTTTCATGGTACTTTTTTTTAAATTTCATTTTTATTAAATGGTTTTTGTTACACTTATGTCAAGAGTACATTTCATGTTATTGTCACATGTCTTAAGTTCTATGTGTATTATTGACAGTTCTTTGTAATTCACCCTGATGTTTAAATGTTTGATATAAAGTCTTATGCATTCTTTTGGTCAGAGACCATACGGAAGGTAAAGCTCCAACTCTTTTCTATTTTAGCTCACACCTTGTTTACCCCTTCATTTCTAATATAACCAAATGAGTAATTTCCTCTTCTCGGTTAACTCCTCCTTCTTAAATTACATTTTCTTCCCTTCAGATCTTTGGAAGTTGTTCGATCATCCCCAGTTACCTTCCCCACTAACTCCACCAAACTTAAGGACAGGAGTGTGGATCCACCTCAGTATGACAGAGAACCCAGTTCTGCCATCTCATCATGTATGTTGGAGCTTTACCCTGAATTTTAGCATTAAGATTTTCTATTTCATATAATTCAGACATGGTGGATCTCCATTTTATTACTGTTGGAAATATACTGGTCATCCATCTACGAGTAATGGACTTTTTGGCTGCCAAAAGACTGGGAGGCAAAAGAGTTTTTCTCCATGGAGGGGAATGGTCTGGAAAGATCCCTAGCAGAACCTGTTCAGCTGTCAGTTCTATCCCTTGTTCTGTTAATTTGGTTAATTGTATTTGTAAGGATAGCCAAAAGGGCATCAAACTAGGACACTCCCAGAGTATGTGTCCCAGTGTCGCCCTCGGACATCCACACTTTCGCCAGCATACTCTTCCGGAAGGAATTTGATCAGGACTACCGGGGCTCTAAAAAAGCAGGAACGACACTTCCACGCAAATTCTCTCCAAAATGGAGAGGAAGTGATCTTTACCGCACTCGCAGCTGATCCCCCTCCATTCCTCCATGGTTATTTCTAGGTGGAGATCTTTGTTCCATTCCTGTAATATGGATTCAGTTGATTCCTTTTGTTCATTTCTCAATTTTCTATATATTGTGCCTATTAAATGCTTACCCAAGTTCCCCCTTATGGCTTCCATAAATAATTTGAGTAATTCTGGAGTTGGATCTTGAATTTTGGGTTGAATTATTCGATTTCTGAGTATATGGTTCCTGACCTGGAAATAACGGAATAAATCTGATCTGCTAAGGCCATATTGGGACTGTAATTTTTCAAAGGGGAGTATCCCCTGAAGGGACAAAAACTGGAAAAGATGGGAAAGGACTAATCTTCTCCAGTCCCAGAAGGTGGAGTCCATACATACATATATATACACGTATGTGTGTGTAAATCATCTTCTGATAATAATTTAATATATTCGTATATAATACGTAGTGGTCCTGTTTGCCTCAAGCTTCTCCAACATTTATAAATTTGAGCTGTAATACCTGTTAGGGTAGCAGGTAAACAAGACCTTTCAGCAGAAGAGAGAAGAATTTTTTTGATATCAAATAAATCATTAAGATGAAATTCAGTATCCTTCCAAGGGGTCGAATAGGATTCCGTCATCCAGATCAGGACTATCCTAAGGAAAGACACCCTAGAGTATAATTTAAAGTCTGAAAGGTTAAATTCCCCCTGAGCCAGGGACAATTTAAGAACAGATAGTCGTATCCTAGGACGTCCTTTACCCCAAATGAACATGGAAATTAACTTGTCCCATGATTTAAAATAATAAGTTGCTGGTAAATAGGGTATATTCTTAATTAGATAAAGTAATCTAGGTAGTATATCCATTCGCACTATTTCTATCCGTTGGTGGAAGGGGGTAAGAAAGGTGGACCATCTTTCCAGGTCATTTTGGATTATAGTCGTGAGGGGTTCATAATTTAAAATCTCCAATACTTCTGGCTTAAGAGGAATGTTAATTCCTAAGTATTTTATTTTGGTAGTGTGCCATTTAAATGGGTATTCTTTTTTCAATCTTTGGGTGGGGATAAAGTTAAAGGCCAGGATCTCTGTTTTTGTAGTATTTAACTTAAATCCTGCTAGTTTCTCATATTGTTTCAATATTTGCCAAGCTGCCGGAATTGATTGAGATGGGGACAACAGGGTCAAGAGAATATCTGCAAACATATTTATTTTATGTTCTTGTTGTGCTATAGGAATCCCCTCTACAGAGCCTACTTTCCTCAATCTTTCCGCTAGTGGTTCCAAATATAATGCAAATAGGTACGGTGATGGGGGACACCCCTGCCTTGTGCCCCTACTTAATTTGAACGGTGAGGATAGGTTTCCATTAACCCTCACGTAGGCCCTTGGGGAACTATATAGCTTGTTAAGAGTAGTGATAAATTGAACTAGAGGGCATGGGTGGAAGCTGAAGGGGGGAGATTCAGGGGAGAAAAGAGGAGGTGCTACTTCACTGAGAGGGTGGTGGAGCCATGGAATGTGCTGTCCAGGTGGCTGGTGGAGGGGTTCAAGAGGGGGTGGGATAGGTACAGGGGAAGGGTTCTGGAAGCAAAATCCAATGCAGCGAGAATATCCCGGACTGGGTAGGGAGAAGCCAGAGAGGGAGAGGGGGGCGGCAAGGTCGGCTCCCAGGGTGGGGGCTGACCAAATGAGCAGACATGAAAGACGGTTAGGCCTATTCTGCTGGCATTTTAGTATGTTAGTGCTGTATGTTAGAGCCGGAACGTGAAAGGCCTCGAGTGCTCCACAGAAATGGCAAATAGACTCGATCAAAAGCCTTTTTGGCATCTAAACTAATGAAAACAGATGGAATTTTCCTGGTCTTAATATATTCCTGTAATAGTAGAGTCCTGCGGATATTATCTGTAGTATTCCTGTTTTTAATAAACCCTTATTGGTCAGATGATATAATCTTTGGCATTATTGATTCTAATCTAGACGCCCAAATAGCTGTATAAATCTTATAATCAACATTTAAAATGGAAATAGGTCTGTAAGATGCCGGGTCCGAATTATCTTTATTTGGTTTAGGTATTGGAGCAATGATGGCGTAATCCCACGATGGTGGAGGAGCTCACTCTTTGACTATCTCAGCAAATAAAGTATGTAATTTGGGGGTGAGTTCTTTTTTAAGTATCTTATACCACTCGGGTATAATGCTATCAGGTCCTGGACATCTTTCCGAGTTCAGATTCGTGATAGCTTCTTGAATCCCCAGTTGTGTTATGGGAGCCTCTAAACTAAGGAATTTGAGTAGAGGTGAGGGTAGGCAAGATCGCTTGGTCCAGAAAATTTGATATTTCTGACTGTCCGGGAGTTGTTTCCAGTGAATATAGACTAGTGTAGTACTCTGAGAAAGTCTGCAAGATATGAACATCTGAATGGCGTGTGTTATATCAGTATATGGATTTCGTAGTTTCAATATTGTGGAAGTATTTTTCCTAGCTCTATGTTTCTGGGCCAATCTCCAAGCCCCCCTAGCTTCCCCCCTCATGGACCCTTTTTGTCTTAAATATATTAATGATTGTTGTATTTTATCTATAATTTTTTGTAGTTCCGCCTTTGTATCTTTAATTTTTTGGTATAATTCTAAGTCTCCTTCTCTGTATAACATCTGATAGTTCAGTAGCCATTCAGGTAATTCAAGTTGTGTCGCCTCCCTCTCTTTATTTATTTATTTTTTTTTGAGGTGTACGCTATAACCTACCCCCTCATCGTTGCCTTCATGGCATCCCATTGTATCACCTCCGTGATGTCCTGTGATTAGTTTTTTATATAAAATTGGTGTATTCTTTTTTTAACTGTCTCCTGGAATTCTTTATCTTTTAATGTTAATGGGTTTAACCTCCATACGGTCCTCTTCCTTTCCTGGCCCAAATCTATTTTCAAGATTAAGGGATGGTGGTCAGAGAGTAATTTTAAACCTATTGTCATATCCTGGACTGATGTGAAATGCTCACATATCATCATAAAGTAATCTAGTCATGAGTATGATTTTAAACCGTGGAGAACAGTATGTATAATCAGAAGTAGAGGGAAATAAGCGTCTCCACACATCTATGATACCCAGGTGTTCTATTTTTTTTAATTTTATTTTTAACTGTAGCATTTTTCCTACAAGTTTGGTTATTAGAGCTATCTAAATGTGGTGATAAGGTCATATTGATATCCCCTTCCATGATTAATTGACCCTGAAGGTTATCTAATAATGTGGACATAAAACCCTTTAGTATTGGGAATCTTGTCTGAGGAGGAAAATAAACACTAGCCATGGTAATTCTATGGCCATACAGAATTCCTGGTACAATTACATAACGACCCTTGGCATCTATATGGGCTTTTTGTACTTCCAAGGGAGTTGTTGCTGGGATTAGAATTATTGCCCCGTTTCCTGCCCCTTGGGTGGGAGGAGGCTATGACCTTATATCTATCACCCCAAGCCAGTTTCTTGTGCTCTAGTTCTGAGAGATGGGTTTCCTGTAGGTAGGTGAGGTCTGCCTTCTGTTTGTTCAGGTATTGTTTAAGGTGGGACCTTTTTATAGAGTCACGGAGCCCATTTATATTTAATGAAATAATCTTAATTAGGTCAACTGACATCTTTATTTCTTTGGAACTTAAATGTCTGTTTTTTCCCTTCCTCCACGTGGTAGAAGATTTGTATTTTCCAGACCATTCCCTTGCAAGGGTTGGCAGTCCAAAAACCAAAGTGTAAATTCAACTGTCCTGTATATATGCAGTACAGTATTAAACATCTTTTATTCTGGATAAACTCTTGACTCGTGTATTTTTTATCCCTTCTCCCACCCCTCTCTCCTGTGTGGTATCCAGCCTTCCAATCATCCCTTATTAAGCATGTTTTTCCTAAAGTATACAAAATTAACACATCACACATCCATTGAATTAACCAATTTATGAATAGGTTATTTAGCAATATAGTAACATATGCTCGGTAACTGGGAGCCAGAATGCCCCCCCCCCCCCCAAGTTCTATTATCTCCCTTAATAAAGTAACATAACTGAACTATTAGTTCTTAGTAGTTGTACTTAAACCTGTTAACTTTAAAAAGAACTTTGTACAAAATGACTCCCATTTGGGAGGTGCTGAACAGGAGCGCCCCCTGAAATTTCCTGTCCTTGTCTTCATTCGAAGCCGGAGAGGAGTTTGGAGCGTTATAACCCATCTGGGCAAGGGTAGTACCCAGAATGAGTACTATAGCCCCAAGTAGAATGGAGTTCAGTCCATTTCGTGGAGGTACCAGTGTGTCTGGTGGCATTTGCATGCCTTATCCGAGAAACTGCCCATCTAATGAACTAATTATTTTGCTTTGTTTTACTCTTTTGCCTTAAGAAAGAGGGAAGATGACCTCTAGTGGGCAGTGTCTGAATTGCAGCCCATTTTAGGTTTCATTCATTATCTAATCTTTTAAACTATATCTCTATCTCCCCCCCCCAACATTTCGTTTGAAGTAGATCAGTAGTATAATTTAACAAATTCCCCAACTATCAGGTTCCATAATCCAACATTAAATCCCCTCCTCCAAATGCAAAGGCTGCCTTCTACTTGGCTGAGCTTGACTCCTCCTATCACAGTCCTGCTAGGTTCTGGGGTACCATCAAGGGTATTGTTGGGCAGGATTCTAGCACCTCTCTGCCAACTCAATTACACCACAATAATGGCCCTATCTCTGGCAAAATGGAAATCCTGGATGCTTTCAATAACCACTTCACAACTGCTGGCCTTGCCTTTGACACCTCTCCAGCTAACCTGCTGCGTGCACAATTAAGCTCCCAGTACACTGGTGCTCAGAGAGCTGACTCTTTCTTCCTTCTTCAAACCTGTCCTGTTGAAGCAAGTAGAGGACCTACTATGACAGCTGGATATCAAAAAAAGCGCAGGGGCAGACTCTCTTGACCCCTACTTTCTAAAGATTGCATCTCATGTACTTGCAGTTCCCCTAACGCATCTCTTTAACCTATCTCTAATCTCTGGTTCTGTTCCCACAATGTGGAAGACAGCCCAAGTGGTTCCCCTTCTAAAGTCAGGGGACCCTATGGACCTTAATAACTACAGGCCCATTTCCATTCTTCCAGTGCTATCCAAGATGCTAGAGAAATTAGTGAGTACCCAGTTAAGAGAATATCTTGATGATGCTAACCTCTTGAATCCAGCTCAATCTGGATTCAGGGCCAGGCATAGCACTATCACTGCACTGGCCAAAATCACAAATGACTGGCAAACCGAACTAGATAAAAAGAATAATGTCTGTGCTATATTTCTTGACCTAAGCAAGGCATTCGACACTATGGACCACGAGCTACTACTATCATCCTTGTATTCCATTGGCCTAGATCCACCCTCCCTTAAGTGGTTCAGGTGTTATCTCACCGGCAGGTCACAGCAGGTAAAAGCTGAAGGTGATCTATCCCCATTAAAACCACTGCTAAGAGGAGTCCCGCAAGGTTCTATCCTGGGTCCTATCCTTTTTGCCATCTACATAAATAATATTGACTCAAACCGAATTCAAAAGCCTCTCTACACCTCTTTGCTGATGACACTGTTTTGTATGTCAGCAACCCATCATCTGTAGTTGCCGTGAAATTTTACAAACAGAATTCTCCTTGCTACAATATCAGCTACTTGAGAAAAAGCTTCTTTTAAACGCAAAGAAAACTAAAGCAATGCTGTTCTCCAGTCAAAGCTCCACCAGCACCTCCTCACCAATCATTCTCCCCCAGCTATGCACTATCCTTGGAGAAAATCTGGAGTATGTAGAAAAATTCAAATATCTAGGTGTGTGGATTGACAGTAGACTCGACTTCACACATCATATAGAAGAACTGCTAAAAAAGCTTTGCCAAAGGCTTGGCTTGTTCTATAGATTAAAACCCTTCCGAACCAGAGACTCAAAGATGAGGTTAGTCCAGGCCACTTTTCTCTCAGTTGTTGACTATGCAGACTTCCTTTATAGTCACTGCCCCATCTCCTACCTACACAAGCTGGATACCCTGTACCATAGAGCAATAAGATTCATAACAGATCTGCCATCTAACACTCATGATTGCTCTCTCTATGCTGCAGTTGGATGGGTTTCCCTACATCTCGGAAGGAACAGAAATGCAGCATTATGGACCTACAGAGCGTTGTCAAAAACATTTCCAAATTATATTCTGGACTGCTTCACACAGACCATTCCTAGTTCCTATGCCCTAAGAAGCAACATCATCATCCTGTTCAAAATGCCTAAATTCAACACCCGGCTAGGGAGGGCAGCAATCAGCTATTCTCTAGCTACGGCATGGAATACCCTACAAAAATTCCTAAAGCTGTCCTATCTTATACCTATAGCATCCTTTAAACAGCGTTGCATAGATTTCTTCACAGAGAAATGCAACTGCTACCACTAGAGCTAGTCTTGTCATTTCACAATCACCCCCTCCCAGAAATCCACCATATATGGCATAATTTTTGTTCTTCAGTTCTCCCTCCCAGGCAGCCACCCGTTCTTATGGCACCTCAGTAATGCCTCCCACCATCCTAGTATTACATTATGCTGTGCGTATGCCAATGCTCCTCAACTGGGATATGTATATACTGTATTTATTAGTATAACTTTCCTATAATCCACATTATCATGTGAATCTTACTGTGCATCACTGTGTTTGTGTTTTTTTTCCTGTATGTGTAACTGTATATATGTGTATTGATGTATCTGTTGTGTATTAACTGCTGAACCTTGACCTTTTCAGGTCCATCTTGTAAATGAGCCTTGCTCAATGATGCTCACCTGAATAAATAAAGATTTGATTGATTGATTGATTGATAACCCTAAGTGGTATATTTATAAAAGTTGGATGGCCCTTTATTTAGTCTTATTTTTTTCTCCGACCCCATCTGCTGCCATACAGGTCCAAAGAGCTGCAGCTGATCCGGTGAAAACAGTTCCAAAACTACGGACATTCCAGCCCCCCATGGAACTGAATCCGTCTCACCGTGGACCCCCCCCCGGCCAAAGTTTCATTGCTTTTTCTTTTGTTCATTAACCTTAAAAAGGGGGAGCGACCTCTTATAGATAGCCATAAAATTACAACCTGATTACCCCTTTCATTGAAGTTACATACCCTTCTTAATTTTGCTTTCTTGCTCCTAAAATCCTAAGCATTATATCAGCAGGGAGTAGGCTGTAGAACCCCTGCCTTACATTATATTAAATACACCAAAAATTAAGTATTCTCTCTCCTAAGCCGGTCTCCGGGCTTCCTTACTCCTGAGCTGTACCTCCTGATACTGATCGACAGGCAGGAATCAGACCTCTGCAGCAGGGGACATCCAGCCCTCCACTTCCTGTCTCCCTCAGTTTACTTCCTGCCTGCAGTCTGGCAGGTACTCTGCAAGCAGGGCTCTGTCACCACAGGGCAGAGCTGAAGACAGCAGACTGTAAGTCGAACAATTTCATTTTCTTTTGGATCCAGAGTATTAGTAGCTGTGTTTCAGCACTCCTGCATGGGGTCCAGTCTCAGCCTTGCAAGCTGCACAGACTGGCCCCATTTTACCGCAGTGATTTTTTTTCCCCACGATTTTGGGACTGCACACTATAGGGCACTTGGAGGATTTTAGGGTCAGAAACTTCCCCATGAGCCGTGCGTTCCTAGAACTGAGGTGATTGTGAACAGCACCGAAGTGCCTGTTGAATGGGAAAACAGCACTGGAATGCCTAATTTGCCTTTTTTCCCCTTACATTATACTAAATACACCAACAATTAAGTATTATATATAACGGAACATTGCTCAGTCAGCATGAGTCTCAAATTTTAATTGAAGCTGTTACACTCCAAATTGTCCTGGCCTTGCTGTTCAGTTGCCCATTGCTACGTAAGAGGGAATAAAAACCCTGCAGTTCGTATGTGCCGCAATTTTATTTAGTTTGTTCTGATTATTCAGGATTTTTCTCTCCTTTCGGGGCACGATTACCCCAACCTTCTTATTAAGTTGGGAAGAGTCTCCCAGAATCAGTTGTGACCAGCTGAAGACAGCTGGCTCTGGGGGAAAGGAAGGGCCTGCCGAGGAGCGGGGGGGGGGGTCAGGAGGGAGACCCCAGGAAGAGGGCAATGGTCTCCTTATCTTCGCTCCTTAGCTTGAGAAGATGTCCGCCATCCAGGAGCTATATGTGGCCCATTATTGCAACCCAAAGCCAATTAGCCAAATAAAGATGTTAAGAATGTAGTTTAAGTATTGTTGCCTGGGCCCCTTAAAGACGCCCTCATCCGGATGCCCTCAGCCCCCTGCTCACTCACCGCCCCCCTATTACAATCTCCTGGGGAACATCCTTAAGCCACAACCAAAAGAAAGGAATAATTACTCAGTTTCTGGTATTATTCAGGTAGGCAGTGTTGGATTCCTAAACTGCTGGAGTCGCTGTAAAATGTCTTTCATCTGGAGTTGTGCTGCTTGAGTTCCTTTCTGTTCCCCTTGATTAATTTGTCCTATGCGTGATTTGACTGTCTGCAGTTTTTTCATTAATCACTTCCCTCTTCAAAAGATCAGTTATAGCTTTGGTGGCCGAGTTGTAGGTGTGTTGGCCAGATGTAAGGAATACAGTTAGTTTTGCAGGATATGGGGTGTGAAAATGAATCTTCTGGGCTCGTAGAGTAGGAAAGAGGGGACTGTAATCTCTCCTTTGTTTCTGGGTCGCTGGAGCGTAATCGTTGTCAAACAGCAACCTTTGTTGGCCCCATATTACTCTCCCCTTCTGCCAGGCCTTCCTTAATAAGGTTTCTTTTGTTTGGTAACTAAGAAATCTGATCACAAAGGGGTCTTCCGGTGATGTCAGCGGACTAATGGCTGCTTAATTCTTGGGCTCCAATTCCCCTCTGACAGCAATCCTTCTGCATCACCCTTAGTGAAGATGTCGCCAGTAAAAGGCAAAAGAAACAAACCGGGGAAGCCTCCGGTCACACCGGCTCAAAAATTAAGAGGACTGATAGAGCTAGAGAGAACTGGAGGCACGGATGACATCAAAATGCCTGAAGCTCCGATGCTGACAAGGCCAGATTCAGAAGGCCCTCATCCAGACCAAACTGAAACGATCCTCCAAAAAGCAAGAACGGTCTCTAAAATCAACCAAACCCTCACCGCATTCAGAGCTGACCTTAATAGGGTCGACCACAAAACGGAGCAACTAGAGCTGTGCACGAACCAGCTCGCGGAACAGGGAGACGGACATGACAAGCTGCTACTGTAACTTCTGGCTAGGGACCGTGAATTAACGCACCGTTTGGATGATCTGGAGGGCAGAAGTAGACGGCAGAATGTGAGAATCTATGGGGTCCCCGAGGGTGCCGAGGACAAGCACCCCGATGTCATCTCCTTTTTGCAGGATCTGCTATGGTCTGCCCTTGCACTTCCCCAGGACTTTAATTTGGAAATGGACCACGCTCACAGATCTCTGGGGCCCAGACCTCGTAGCGCTGAGGCACGACCATGCTCGATTATAGCGTGACTTACCTCCTATCAGTCAAAAGAGGAGATCCTGCGAAAGGCCTGGCAGCAGGGGAATGTGCTATTCGAGGGTCGGAGAATAAATATTGATAACGACCACACGACTACTGTACGGGAAGCCAGGAGAGTAATGTGGCCAGTACTTAAACAGCTTAGAGCTCAAAACATCAAGGCCCAGCTCCTATATCCAGCCAGGCTGAAGATTACTTCGGATCAAGGTACAAAAATATTCCAAGACCTGCTGTCAGCCACCCCTTATCTCCAGTCTATGGGAATTGCTGTTCTTTCTCTTATAAAAGAAGAGTTGGAAAAAGACCTCCTCTCTTCAGTGTGGACTGTTGTCCAAAAGGGGATTTCTAAATTAGGCTCTACCCAGAAGATTCCCCACACTAACCTGCGTGCAGGTGTCTCAGTCCTGATTCGTAGATACGGAGCTTCATCGCAGATAGAGAAAAGAGCAGCACACCTACAGGAGGAGGCTGAGGTCTCATCTGCAATTAGTGACCACACGGTAGAACAGGAAACCTGAGGCATCCTGTCTGGAATCGCCCTATCTCGACTTCTGGATAAGATGACCCAACTTTGGGATGCTCCCCGGCGCCCCCGTGGCCTCGCTTTCGCCAGATTCCTTTTCGGTCTGTGAGACCTTGCCCTTTGAACATTTGTGACTGCTTACCTACGAACTGGAGGACGCTGGATAAATGTACATGATCACTCGGTTTTCCGTGAGTACACTGTTGAGAGTGGAAAAACCGGGGCCAAGTTTATTTAGAGCTCTTGAACCGGGAGGGGAAGCAGGAGGAAATATATAAAGGGGAGGAATGCTCGTGCTGGGGCCTAGTTAAAATGAAGACTGCTGTATTGAAGCCCTCGCGATCCTCTGTACAGTTTTTGCTGGGGTCCAGCGTGACTCCGATGTATCGTACATCCATAACAAGCAGATCATAACTGTACCAGGGCTGTTTGTCTAATGTTAATATTTTTCCCGTCCTAGGAGCCTGTTTAAATACATGCAGGATATTTCAAGTAGAGCCGTTTAGAGTTCTTTTGCCATTTATAGTTCTATTAAGAAGTTGGAACTGTAGTATTTAACCTAACTATTTACACTTAACCATGGTGAATGTGAGGGGTATATGGGGAGCACGGATCTATGGCAGCCATATATACTGCTGAAAAAAGGGCTAGCCTAGTAAGGGGTTAAACCCGAAGGCTTGAGGGACTACCCACAATTTTTGTGAGCGCCCTCTTCTTGCTCGTATACGAGCACGCCCTATGGCTGAACAAGACACAACAGCCCCACCTTGGAAGTAAAGAATTCCTCACCTTGCATGAGAGGCTTCGGGGAATACGACCTCTGAAGCACTCTGTAGTTTGTAAATGCCTGGCCTTAATTTTTGGGCCTAAATGTATGTTGTATGTTTATTCTAGGGCGTTTTCCCTATTGCAAAAATTGTACATATTTATTATGTGTTGTTTATGCGTTTTAAAGTTAAATGGGTACTGCTATTTGAAGAAAATTTTGGGTTTTCTGATAGGACAAGGTGGTGTTCTCCTACAATGTCTGACAGAAGGCCGGATCCTGATGTACTTAAATGGCCAATCAACAGGCTAGAGTTCTTTCATTTAACATTAATGGCTGCTCCAACCCCATAAAAAGGAAACAAGTTTTGAAATTTATATTTACACAAAGATTTGAGGTGAATTTTCTACAGGAGACTCGCCTCTCCCCCTCTGAAGCGTTAAAGCTAAAGTCAAAGACCCATCCCCATTTGTTTCACTCTTCATTGGACTTGGGCAGAAAGAGGGGTATAGCAATACTACTGGCCGCTTCCTTTCCCTTTGTGCAAGAAGAAGTGATCACAGACCCGGGGGCAAGGTACGTCTTGGTGGTGGGTCGAATACAGGACGAATGGGTAACTTTGGTCAACGTTTACGCCCCACCTGGATCTCCCATCTCATTTTATTCAGCCCTATTCCAACTTGTGGTGGGAAAAGACGAGGGGGGTTTTGATAATGGGGGGGAACTGGAACTTGGTCCTAGATAGAGCGTTAGATACCACCTCCCACGTCTAGAACCCTGATTTTCGAAAGGCTGGGGCCCTTAAAAAGGTCTTGGGTCAGATGAGTCTGGTGGATATTTGGAGGGAGAGATACCCAAAGCAAGAGAGTATACTTGTTACTCCCCTAGATTCAAAATTTTCTTCCGACTGGACACGACCTTTACATTTTCTGCAACTCTCTCCAGCTTCCCTTCTATGTGGATAGGTACTTCCACTATCTCTCATCACAGCCCAGTTTTTCTTGAGGTCGCCCTTTTCCTACCTAAAAAAAAAAACACACACTGGAGACTAAATACGTCCTTGTTGAGAGATAAGGAGGTATTAGAGAAACAAAAAATAAATTAAAGATTCTATAGTCGAAAGTACGACACCAGGGGTTATACCCTAAATCTTATGGGATACCCTCAAAGCCACCATTAGAGGGAGATTGATTGCACTAGCCTCCCAAAAGAAAAAAGCCTGTGTGCTCCAACAGCAGACTTTGATAACCCAAATAAGGGAACTGGAGACCTCGTAGAAAATTAAGTGGAGCAGCATAGGGACTCCATGATAAGGGAACTCTGGGGGATCTGCAAAAACCTCTAACAGGAGATAGAGAGATCCTTGTTCCACTTGAAACAAAAATATTACTAGGGCGGTCCGAGGGCCAACAGGCTCTTAGCGTTCCGCCTCCAACAGGCAGCAAGGGCCACTATAATAAAGGTAATCTCTCCACTCACTGGAGGCCTGGTAAATAAATCTGAGTAAATTACAGAGGTCTTTGTCTGTTACTATTCCAGGCTCTATAGCCCTCAAAATGATTCTGCTGCCAAAGGTAAATTGAAATATGTGGATGCCCTCTCTCCCCACACCCTTTCCCCTGAAGAGAACCAGGCACTGACCAGACCAGTCTCACAAAGGGAAATTCTGGACACCATCAGAGATCTTAAAACAGAGAAATGCCCGGGTCCAGACGGCTCTAGTGCTGAATTCTACAAAACCTTCAAGATGGAGGTGGTTCCCCTACTTTCTGACGTGTTCTCTGAAGTTTGGAGGGAGGGAACACCCGCTCTCTGTCGTGGCAATATGCCACTATAACCTTAATACATAAAGAGAACAAAGATCCTGCCTGGTGCGAATCCTACCAACCTATATCTCTCCTGAATTCAGACTATAAGATATTCACTTCCATTCTAGCCTCCAGATTAAATCTGCTGCTTCCGAATTTAATCAGACAAGACCAAACAGGCTTTGTCTCTGCTAGGCAGGCCTCTGACAGTGTCCGTTCTGCAGTAAACATTATTGACACCATCCATCGTACCCGCCCTCCATCATGCCTCATGAGTTTAGATGCCGAAAAGGCCTTTGATAGGGTCTCGTGGACCTTTCTGTTTTTGGTGCTTGAACGAATGGGTTTCCCCCAAACTTTTATAGATAGGATTAAAAGAGACTACAGCGGTCCACAAGCGTATGTAAGGATTAATTGAGGGCTCTCATCTAGATTCCGCCTATACAGGGGTATCTGATAGGGATGCCCCCTCTCTCCCTTGCTTTTTGCCTTATACATTGAGCCTCGGATGCCATTAGTGGCATTGAGATGGGAGGCCAACAGAGGAAGATGTCTCTGTATGCAGATGACATCCTGCTCTGTCTCTCCTGCTAAGAGCGGTCGATACCTAGTGCGTGGTCGACTCTGGTGGAGTTTGGGAGACATTTGGAGTATCTACTCAATAAAACTAAAACTGAGGTGCTCAGCTTCTACTATTCTCCTTCACAATCCATTTTAGATTTCTTACCCCTAAACTGGAAAGCAGAAAGGATGAAATATTTGGGTATCTGGCTTGCCAAAAATAATTCCCAACTCTTTAAAGTAAATTACATCCCACTTGCAAATCAAATTAAAAAGGATTTTGACAAATGGGAACTGATAAACCTGCCTAGTTACTCGAGGATCCAGACGATCACCATGAATGTTCTCCCTAGGTTCCTCTATCTTTTTCAGTGCCTCCCCCTCTTCATCCATAAATCACATTTTCAAACCTGGCAGAGACTAATTTCTAAATTTGTTTGGAACAACAAAAGTCCCAGGGTAAACATGAGGATCTTACAGACAAATAAATCCAAAGGGGGGGCAGATCCCTCGCTGATCTGGAGGACTACTATCTAGCTACCCAGCTGAAAATGGCTCTACACTGGGCCACCCTGACATTCACCTCCAACTGGAAAGAAATGGGGAGGGAGGAGGAGGATCAGGGCATACTTTTGGAGACCAGGTTCTTGAACCCCACCAACACAGATATAACTCACCCGCCCAAATTATTCACGGTAATAAACACAATAAAAGCCACTTCTAGGGCTTGGCAAAAATACAGGATAAGAGCATCCCTCTGGCCACTGCACCAACCAGCTAGGGACCCTGCATTCGCCCCCTCCCTAATTGATCACACTTTCAGGACTTGGGAGAGATTGGGTCTAGTACACATATGACCGTTCTTTCGGGGGGGGGGTGCTTCGGAGCTTTGTGGACTTCAAGAATAATTTTGGCTTGCATGACTGACCACTTCAGGTACTTACAGATAAGAACCTATATTAATAGGTGCCAAAAGGTGGACTTGAGCTCACCTAGGTCCACACAGTTTGTAGACTACTTATGGTCGATTCTGTCTTCCCAAACAACTAAGGGCTTACTCTCAGCAATCTACAAAACCCTAGCAGACCTAAAGAAAGACCCCTTGGTAAAAATTAAAGAGGGCTGGTAGAGAGAAGGTGGCTTGACTCAGAGGGAAATTAACTGGACCGCAGAGTTCCGTGTCGCTGCAAGAGCCACTTGCTCACCCCTCTGGCAAGAATTTAGTTGGAGGGTTAGGGTCCGCTACTTCCTTACTCCCCAAGTATTAAACAAGAGAGACCCCAGTAGACACTCAGCCTGTTGGAGGCAATGCGGGGAAAATGTGATTAACTACCTGCATATTTTCTGGCTATGCCCCGGGGTGGAGGACTTCTGGAAGTATGTTACTAAGACCTTGGAAGCTTTCGTCTCTTTGGACGCCCCTTTAGACTGGCCTAATGTGGTTCTTGGAGATCCACCAGAGGGCTTAAATAATACGGACTCAGTTTATCTATGGGCCGTCCTTCTTGCGGCAGCACATTAGACCATTACTCGCCTATGGTTATAACCCGAGACCCCCACGCACGCACCTGGATACAGGTGGTACAGAACATAGCGGAGCTTGAAGAGCTGTCATTCAAGATTAACCATAAAACACACATCTTTGTCAAAAGATGGGCAAGATGGCAATTGTGGTTGGATTCTGAATATCAATCAGTTTCTTAGATCCCTTGACTGGGGACCCTGCCTTGCCTAATCCTCTTGGAATGGGGATACCCTGCTTGGCTCAGAGAGCTCTTGAGGAGATATGCGATGGGCTATAAATGACTAGGGTTGGAGTTAGATAGAATAAAATGTGTTGCACAACATCATGAAAGTAATAATATGAAAGATGAGAGTAGTAGTCTTGTAAAGTAGAATGAAATCATGCTTGTAAATATACTTATGTAAATCTGTCACCCTGTTGAAGAAACTGTACTCAGTTGATGTTAATAAACTTGAATTAAAAAAAAAAAATCTAATCACAAAGGAACGAGGCCTTGCCTCCGGACGTGAAGGCTTCGGGCCAAGTGCCCTGTCGGCCCTTTCGATATCCAGGTGAAAGTCTGTTTCTAGTTCAAGCAGCAACCTCAGAAGGTAATCTGCAAAGGTCCTAGGATCGTTTCCCTCCTCATTTTCTGGTAGGCCAAATATTCTTATGTTTCGTCTTCTGCCGCGATTTTCGGCATCTTCCTGGTGGATGGAAATTGCCAGTTGTTCTGCAGCGATGGTTCTCATTGTTTCCACTAAATCTTCTAGTCTGGTAGCATTTAAGGTGATCTGGTGGTCCGCCTCGGTCATTCGATTTTGGAGAGTACTCAACTCCGTTTTTAGGTCCTGCAGCGATTCTCGAACCTCTCCCCTAAAGTCCGAGATTGCTTGTAAAATTGCATCCGAATTGGTTTTTGATTGTTTTTTTTTTTTTTATACAGCTCTTAGTTCTAGTAGAAGAGGTAGATTTCTTTTGGTCTGTGGCTGTAGACAGTCTGTTATGTTGTTCGCCATCATCAGACATGCGGTCGTCTCCCTCCAACAGATCAGCAATTGGTTGAAATCTATTCCGGTTCTGTTTTGCCATATTTTGTCTTAATTTGATGATGTCTTAAAATATTTTACCTGCTGAATGCTAAGAATTAGGTTGTTATTTTTTTTGCGGTAAATTGCCCTTTTTGCAAAGCTAGATGGGAGCTACTCAGTTCGTGTGCTCAGCCAGGCATACCGGAACCGGAAGTCCTAGTAAGGAGTCATACTGATGCGGATATGGCCATGTCTTTCATGATACTGTATGTGCATTCCTGACTGTCTTGTGTTGCTTTCTTTTACATTCAGGTCTTTGTCAGTCTGTATGTACTTCTGGATTGTTTTAATTGCTTTCTTGCATGTTTTATTTTTTTGCTGAAATTTGTTTTTTTACTTGCTTTGTTGAGTAGTCAAAGCAGTACGAAATACGTTATAGCTTACATATCTAAAAGATTCTCACATGCTTAAAAATGTAGTCCGCATATGTCCTGTAAGCATCTATACACTATGCTTACTAACATATTTAGTTTTTACATCAACTAACCAACATAAAGCGACAAATAAAAAAGGTCTAATTAAACTCGTTCTGATCATACAAGGTGTTACATTAACTAGCTTTTGCTAATATTTAAGTAGGTCTCTGTGCATCTGGGGCGAGAAACTCTACCCTTATGAATCATCTGAGTCTCTCTTTTATTTGGGTTTATGTCTATGTGCCTGCCTACTGATTGTTAAAGAATGGCCTCATATGATGATCTTCAACTGCTGCTATTGCTGTTCCTAAAGTTAACCTGGTCCAGCATTCTATCCATTTTTTTCTGTGCTCTGTTAAATATGTCAGTCACGCCATATCTTCAATCTGTTCTATTATTTTGAGCCACTCTGCTAGTTCTGGAGGTCTTACTGGGATTTTTTATTATTTTTTTCCTGAGTTGACCAGCTCTGAAACTGCCGCTTTGAAAGCAGAGCTAGGCAAAAGCAGAATGTATACTTCACGCTCTACATCTGTGAAAAAAAGTTTCATGAAAATGACATGGGATTTACCGTTTTTTTTTTTTTTTGTATTTTCTGTTTATGCTCCACCTACTCGGCACCCCCATCCGGCCACTCCTTTGGAGTGCCTAGGTCCCTGGCGCCCACCCGACCCCTACCACCAACCCTTATTGCAGCCTACCCCAGGTAACCTGATGTATCCTTTTGTCAGGCGGGTCCCTCTCTTCTGAGGGGAAGTGCCTTACCGGCGAATGGTGTGTCCTGGGTGCTGCGGAGTTGGTCTGGTCTGTTTCCAGGGCTTTGTGGTGGTTGGGGCCAGCACTCGTCATCTGGCCAAGCAGGGAGGTCTTTTCTGTTTTTGGCCCTGCCCACAGCAGTTCTCGGCCTTCCGTGAGCACGGCGACCCTAGAGCGGGGACATGAGAGCGTGTTGAGGCACAGCGCCCCCTAGCACGCCGCGCTTCAAACCGCAGACATGGGTGTTGCCTGACTTCGGGAGGGAAGCGCCCAGTGGATGCCTGAATCCTCCTCCCTGCCGGCCTCATTCCTGGTGCCCGGGCTCAGGGCGTGAACCCTGGTCACCAGCATGCCGAGTGAACCCCTTCGCTTGGTGCCACAGAGCCGGCCGGGATTTACCTGGTTTGATGCATAAAACGTAAAAAAAAAGTCCCCACTTTTTTGACTGTTTGTTCAAGAGGGCGTAATAACATTGCTATTTTAAACTTTATTTTTGAACTGCTGAAAAAAATACAAACTTCATGACAAATGTTGTATGCTTAATTTTTCATTCACATCTAAAACAATTATTAAATATAGTCTAACCAAGCAGCTGGTCCAGTGTCGTCGTAGGCTGAGGCATTATTGCCTCACCACATGCTGCACTGGTGCCCTGGGTTCGGGAATGGATTACTGTCGCTCGCGAGCTGGCTGGGTGGAGTGATAATTCAATGTTCATAGGACAGCTGTCCTCCTACAGGGAGGCTGAATGCCTGACTTGCAGTTTGACCCCTGACTAGAGAAATCTAGGTGGCGGTGACGTGGGACAGCAGGGGAGGGGCACCCCACATCTGGACTCTAGTGTCTGTGCGGAAGTGGAGTACACGTGTGCGTCATTGCATGCACGTGGGTCCCTGTAGGAGAAAAAAAATCACAGAATTTGACAGCAGAAAAGGACGGTATATGCCAGTCCAGTCTGCCCTTCTCTCCCTCCCCTACACATAATCACTTTTGCTGTCCCGCCCCTTCCCCCCCACTACTCAACCCCATATGTCTGTCCCATGCCCTCTTGAATCCCTCCACTGTTTCAGCTCCCACCTCCAGAAATGGGGCAAAATAATAGCTCAGTTCTTTGCAGGCCCCATACCGATGACTGGGCACCTTTGGCCAGGTCCTATGGCAGGATGACCATAGAGAAGGTAAGTCTCAGGGATGTCGGGTGACAGGGCTGGGCAGACCAGTCCAGACAGGAGGATGGTCAGAGTGACCAAGGTGAAAAAAACCAAGATGAACAGGAGGTTATTCAGCAATTAATATCCATTTATTCCTGCCCAGAGTTATTTACACCTATTTTATATACTGACAGCCACACTGCCTGAGGGGGTCAGAGTGGATAAAGTAACATATAGACAGGCTACCCTGCTTGTACTTGCTGCCAAAAAGACTATCACTTGGCTATGGCATACGAAGACAATTCCGACCCAGGAGGCATGGGGCGCCCTTGCTAGAGAAATATACATACACCTTAAAGGGGCTTTCCGCTAGACTTCTGAATCCAGGTGTAGGCTTTTGTTCTTAAATGGCGTAGGTGGGTGATGTATCAAATGGAACATTTTAAGGATTTTGTTCTTTAAGTGGTGGGGGAATTGGCTGCTTAACTTTGTCTGGGGTGGATGAGGTAGTTGGACATTGCTTTAATTCTGGACTTCCTCATCCTGCGTCTCCTCTGGTTAATTGGACCTGGAGAAGTGACCTCTCTCTTCTTAGTTTTTTGTTTGTTTGTATTTTGGGGGGGGGGGTGGCATTCTGTATTTCTAACATGAAATTGGCTCGTGAGGCTTATGAATCGGTCTGTACTAAAATCATTAGTAAATATGTATAATAGTGATACCTCACTGCTACGATGGATATAAGAAAAGCAACAGGGAACTAGACTCCAAGCCTCATGAAAAGTTCCTCTGGATAACCCTTCTCCTACTGAAATGTAACGCAGTGGGTTCTTTTCTTTTTCCATTCCGGTTAGAAATGGCTGTTAATCTTGAGGAGAGGGGGTTGGATATTGGGTGATGGGAAGGGTCTGGGCCATAATCTCTCTGGCACGCTGTTGATTGGGAACACATCTGCCTGTTCCAGATGCAAGGTTGGCTGGGGGGAAGCACCTCATTGTGCTGGGTGCTTGGCCTTTTGCTTATCCAGGGCTCTGGCTACATAAATTTAAGGACCCCAGTTGGGTCACAGGATTTCCTCTTGCCAACCTTAATCAGGGGCTTCTCTTTGGCTCTGGCACCACTCCTCTGTTCTTCACCAGTGTAATGTTTTGAGCTCAGTTGGAGCCAGGAAATGTGTGTGTGTGGGGCGGGGGTGAGAACACACATGTCCCCTACAAATTTGGAATAAAATTCCATTCCATGTAGGCTGTAGGGGAGAGAGAAAACAACAACATGTCAAGTATAGGAAAAAAAGACATTTAACAAAAAATGACACATGCGGATCTCAGAAACCGCACAAGCTGCCTTCACAAAAATTTCCACAGATCAAGACTTTGCCTCCTAGACAACACATACAAAATTTCAGCACATTTCATCAAATGGAGCCAAAGATTTTAATGTACAAATTTATGGGTTTAACATTGAATAGGCTACTCAATCCTAACTATAGGGGCACTACCGCGCCCCTATAATAGGATACAATTCACCAGATGAGCTAACAGCACCAGGGAGAGGCTCCATTGACAATGCTGGAGCTAACAGAAAAGGAAATTAGGATAAATATGATGGAATTTCTCCTTTCTGTATCACTTCACATTGTCAGTGGAGAATGCAGGTAATAAATACGAATTTTAAAAAGCAGCAACTATCTAAGTAGGACGGGGGAGAATATTGTCCCATATAATTCCCTAACAGGCAACTACTGGATTCATGTGATGAGGCCTGGGTGCCAAACTTGGTACTGGACAACCGTAATGCAGAGCTCGTGACATAACCTCTGCAGGGGCTTGGAAACAATCAGATTAAAAACTGACATAACCGAATAGCAAATTCTGCTGCAGACAAGCCCTCTTGACCTTGGATGCCACGAACACTCTGGAAGGAAAGAAACTGTCCTGATCGCATCTGTCCTTTTCAGGAGACTGTCTGTCTGCCAGCACTACAACAATGTCTGCATCACTTTCTCTGATCAAGCCAGGGTTATTTATTTAGTTGTTTAACCGGGAGTAGCACACTAAGCTGGAAGCTTTTTTACAGAAGTGACCTGGGAGCACAGGGAAGTTAAGTGACTTTCTCAGGGTCACACACTATGCAAGTGGAATCTGTGGGATTCAAACCCAGGTCTGGTCTGCTGGATGTCACCAGATTTGCAGCTCAGAGCCTTAAACCACTGCACTATACTGCCTCCCTAAGAATGAGAAGAGAGATGAAAACCACCAAACAGGAATGTCATTTATTTTTTTAATATGCTGCTTTAGGATGCCGGTCATAACTAAGCATTTCCACACCGCCTACTTTTTTTTTCCTGAAAAATGGTTCCCTTTTGTACCTTATTTATACCCGTGAGGTATTTAAAAGTCTCTGTTATACCCCCCGGCTCCATTCCTGCAGAGTATACATATTGAGGTCCTTCAGTCTTTTCTCATAGGGTTTCTGGTGCAGACCCTGCACCATTTAAGTTACGAACTTATGAAAAAAGCCAGCAGATACAGGCTTCGAGGTATATCGAATCTGCTCGATTTGTGCAGCTAGCAGTGTTATTCTGCAGCTTCCCACCCTCCCCGGTTCAGTAGTGACCTTTCATTTGACCTCCCCCTTGACCCTGTCTCACCCCTTCTTAAAACTGGCCACTATCTTTAACGTTACCACCTCCTCCTCTGGGAGTGCGTTACACCCATCCATCACCCTTTCTGTGTTTACCTCCTCTGGACCACCTCAACTCTGTGTTCTTCCAGAGATGTCTCCAGAACTGGACACAGTACTCTACTCTAGATGAGGTCTGACCAGTGATTTATACAGCGGCATCACCACCTCCCTCTTTCTGCCTGTGATACTTATCCCTGTGCAACTTAGCATCCCAGTGGCTCTCCCCATTGCTTTGGCACACTGTTTGGCCACCTTTAGGTCATCAGATATGATTACCCCAGGTCTCTTTCCTGTTTGGTGGTCGTCAGTACCACTTCCCCCCATCTTGTACTCCACCCCTGGGTTTCTGTGCTCCAAGTGCATGGTTTTTCACATCTTTGTACTGAAATGTGGTTGCCACACTCTTGACCACTCTTAAACCGTTTCATGAACTTGAAAATCTCCATCATGGCCACCTCCCACTCCCTTCTATCCTCCAGTGGTGTTAGAGGTAAATAATCATAAATGAAATGCTGGTCCTCTCTGGTCAGCATTTTTTTTTGGTGGCGGGGGGGCAAAGGACTTTGATGGTAAGCTTATATATGGCTATCAACCTGATTCTATAAAATATAATTGCTCTGAAATTGTATTTGTGTGAGCCTGGGCAGAACATGCCATTAAGCTGAATTTGTTAGGAGTAGATAAGCATCCACAGCAGATGAAGTCCAGGGGACAGAGTATTATTGCTTTCAGTATTAAAGCAGCAGTATTTGTTAGTGGAATATAATTTCATCAAATAGTTTTTTTTTTGTTAGTAATAATCTATATCTGCTAAGAAAACCAGTATATCCATTTTTCTTCACATTGCATTTCATTCCGTAACTGAAATGTCGGGTTTTAAAGTTTTTGAAAGTCCCTGCTCTGTGGTCATACCCACTAATAATTAAATATCTTGGTGTGGTGTTCTGTTTACCATCAGAAATGTGTGCTGATATGCAGTTAACACATCCACAGTATGAATCCGGTATGTAAAGTCAAAAAGTAATTACGAGAGAAGGAATTTTTAAATACTGCTAGTGATGGCTATCTTTGATGACTGGTGTTTTTAATTACAAAATAATAAAAACTATTTTAAAAACGTCTGAGAGAAATTAAAATGTATGGGTGATAAATTGAATTATGTCAGAAATATATTATCGCTAAAGAAGTAGTATGATGAATTTGTTGCTGACTATTGCTTTAATGCGTGGAATTACTCACGCCCCGGTGGGGTTGTACTGCTAGCTACCCAACTACTGGCCCTGATCCCTGAACCTGCCTCTGACCCCTTCCTGGAAAACCATTTTTTTTTTTTTTCTCTCTTCCTTGTTCTGCCTCAGAGCCTCTGGCACCTAATCCCAGACGCCCCCCCCCCCAGCTGTAATTAGTCTTCTGCCTTCCCCACTCCTGTTTTATCACACTTCCCTCCCCCAAACTATTGTTTCCTCTCCGGAACGCCCTCTGATTTAGCCTTGGCATTGACCAACTTTTAATCCCTGACCTCTCCCTCTCTCTTCCCTCCCTCTCTCTCCAGGTTCTCCACCGCCCTGAACGGCTCCCTGCGGCTCCTCAGCACCCCGGCTCGGACCAAAGCCGGCTGCACGCTCTCTCCTGCCCGCCTATTCACCAGCTTCAAGGTATGGCTAATTTCTCCCAATTGAGCTCGGCTTGAAGGCCATGGAAATCATTGGCTCCCAAGGCGTGGAACCGGCTTCCCATTGGATGCTGTTCTCTGCAGCAGCCTATGGACACTGTATTACTCTCTCTAGGCGCTGAGTTTTAAAAGTGGCTCAGTGATTCAAGTGTTTAGTGTGTCTAATTTGCCCTCCCACCCTGGCCCCGGCCTCTATTAAATACATTTTTTCCCCCACACTGTGCTGCCCCCTTTACCCTCCCTTTTGGCCACAGTACTTTAACTGGATGGCCAACCCTGTAACACCTAAAGTGACAGTCCCATCCTTACTACACACTTATATATTATGGTCTACTCTGCTCCCTCATTGAGCTCAGTAGCAAGGGAACCAAATCCCCTCCCTAACGACTACACATTTTTTTCACTGGGTGTCCCACTTTAGTAAGTGTCCTGATTTTAGTGTCTGCCCTGCCCCATCCCCTTCTCAATATGAAGGTACCTTACTCCGCTCCACTTTTTATTGCAGAGGTTTATTGCCATCCTGGACAACCCCCCTCCCAAGTTACAGAGCTACTAAAGCAACTGATGGCCCTTGCCCACTCAGGTGAGCTGTACATTCTGGGTGATCCTAACATCAACTGGCTCTCAAGTAAACTAACCACAACTTGCTCCTACATCAAATCACTAAATCTAATACAGCTAATACTGGAACCTACTCGACTAAAAAAACTAAAAACCACTCCCTTCTAGACCCCACAGAGTCAAGGCTGCCGGCCTTCTGCCTGATGCACTAAGTGACCACCATCCTGTCTACATGGTGCGATTAATACTGCAGACAAAATACCACACAAATCCTCTAACCCATGCCTACCCTCTTGTTACACAACCTCTTCATAGTGACCTAGCCGACTCTGACTGGTCCCCTCTCGCAGCTTGCTCCTCAATTGACGCTGCTCTCCAGATGTTCAGCGACAAATTCCTTCAAGTTTGGAATCTACATGCCCCCCTGCGTAAAACCAGAGTCCGGGGAAACCACCTACCCTGGGTATCACCTGAGCTCCTATCCTGTCAAAGAGCCCGTGACACTGCATGGCATAAATACAAGGCAACCAACTGTCCCAGGGACCTCCAATGTTACAGGGAGCTATGTAATAAGTGCACCAAAGCTATTCGTCTGGCCAGAGCAGAACACTACCAGGTTACCTTCTAAGCAAACGCAAACAATCCTAAGTTTTGGAAAGTTGCCTAGTCCCTCTTTTCCCCTTCCACCAAACCCCCCACTCCTGCCCTTAAGCTAAATCACTCAGTCATCTCTGAACTCATGGCAGTTGCTGAATGCTTTAATACCCATTTTACATCCTGTGCCTCTGTGCTCCAAGCTGCCTTCTACTGCCCCTACAGATTTCGGGCTTCCCCACCTCCTCGGTGGCCACCTGTCTGCTTGCTTCCTCCCTATAGCCCCTTCCTCATCTACCCCCTTTTTCTTCACACACATCTCCCCTGCTGCTGCCTTAAAAGCCCTCTTGTCCATCGACCCTGCCAAAGTCTCCTCGCCGGATGGCCTGGACCTCAAGCTCTTCTCTCTGTCTGCTCCTGCTATTGCCTACTCTCTCTCTCTTATTAAACCTCTCCTTTGCCTCGTCCTTTGTCCCTGAAGCTTGGAAACATGCTACAGTTCTACCTGTCACTAAGGGAGGTGATCCCTCCTCCCTTAGCAGCTACCGCCCTGTCTCTCTCCTTCCCACCCTGGCTAAACTCCAGGAACACAGTACTTGAATAACTCTCCTCTTATCTTACCGACTCCACCTTTCTCACTCCATTCCAATCTGGTTTTAGAAAGCACCACTCCACCGCCACATCCTTGCTGCGGCTGACTGACGCTATCTCTATGGGCATGGACAATGGCCTCATGACATCTGCTATTTTTATAGACCTAGCCAAGGCCTTTGATACGGTCTCACACCCTTTACTCCTGTCCTGTCTCAGATCAGCTGGTCTTTCCCCAAAAGCCACAGATTGGTTTAAGTTTTACCTGTCGGGCAGATTCCAATCTGTCCGCATGGCTGATGCCATCTCCCCACTGCTTCCCATTACTACGGGAGTCCCTCAGGGCTCTGTACTCGGGGGGGCCCCTCCTTTTTTCAATCTTCCTTAACGATCTCCCTCTGGCTTGCACAACAGCAAACATACACATGTATGCAGATGACACGGTACTGTATACAACAGGCAAATCAGTCACTGATGTCACCTCCAGTCTCCAAATGGATTTCAACAATATACAATACTGGTTTAAAAAGCACCACCTCATCCTAAATTCAAAGAAAACAGTCTCTATGACTTTCGGAACTCGGCAGAGGCTAGTCAGGCTCTCCTCCTTACCCACCTTAGATGGGACTGTACTAGAGGACACCTACTCCTTCCGATACCTCGGAGTTTGGCTGGACAGAAACTTAAATTTATCGGTACACATCGATGCCATTCAGAAGAAACTCCGGCCTAAGCTAGGGGCCCTATAGCGAAACAGTAAATGTATCCCTCTTCCAGCAAGATGCGAATTGGTACATAACATGATTATGCCAATTTTTGACTACTGTGATTTGTATATGGAGCTGCCCCCCAATCCTCCTTATCAAGGCTGGACCCTCTTTTTAACTCCTTCTGTCGGTTTGCCTTAGATGGTCCTGCCCTGACCCACCACTGCACACTCTACCGCTCTCTGAACTTTCCTACCCTTGCTGACAGGAGAACCATGCATCCGGCTATATTCACCTCAAAATTCTGGCTAGGAACGCTCCCTGCCTACCTCTGTACCTCCCTAGCTGCCCCGCTCCCCTCCAGATACACCCTCAGATCTGATGACTCATGTTCCCTGAATATACCCTATAGAAGCACTACGTCAAGCCAAATGGCTTTCTTACATCGACTACCTACACTTTGGAATCAACTACCGTCCCAAATCCGACACTCCTCCTCAGCCAATTCTCTCTCCACATCCTTAACAAACTATCTAGTGACAAACTGCAAGTGCACCTAGTCTCTCTGGACTGGTCTCTGCTGAGGGTCTATTTCTCCCCCACCCTCCAGTAGAACCAACTAACTGTGTCTCCACTTTCCTAAAACCTCCTGCATCCTAACGTATTAGCCCTCCTGCTCCACCCCCTTGCTGATTTGTAACTATTCCACAGCTTGTGATCTCGTTTTAATCGACTACTGTATGTACAGTGAAGCTATTTTTTTCCTGTGTGTTGTATACTGATGTACTATGTAAATGCTCCCTCTCCCCTACCCCCAGGACGTACCCTGAGACGAGCATCTTGTTGCTCATTGTAATTCTGCTGGTGAAACTTTTCAATAAATAAATCCCTGAATAAAACAACAAGGAATCCTGTCCTCTCCATAAAGGCCATTGATTTTTCTCTGGGTGTCCCAATTTCCTAGTGCACCATCAGCTGGTGTCTACTCTGCCCTATCACTGAATAAAACTACAAAAGATCCTCGTCCCTCCCTAAGGACTTCTGATCTTTTCTGGGTGACCCACATTAATGACAGTTCCGGTCCTCCGAGCATCACCAACAAGTGACCGGGAGTGTAGATAGGCACTGCCACAATACCTACCCAAAACATGCACCAAGGTGACTCGGCTCCTCTCCCCAAGAGGCATATCTTTACAATTGCTCCTTCTCCTGGTGCTTGCCTTGGAGCAAAGGTACTTGACCCAAGCTACCCCCACCTACAGCCTCGACTATCCTACCATTAGATGCAAAAAACAGGCACAGTGGGAGACCGACTTTGAAGTGCCCCTCTCTAATCACGCCACACAACATCCATCTCGTACCCCTGCTGGCATGCGGATGCTTACCGCAACTGTATGGCTGTTTCCTTACCTCAGATTACACTTGGTCCCCCGCCCGCCAAATGCGCCTCTCAGGACTTTTTGAGATTAAGTGTAAAAAATGCCTTCCTGAAGTTAAACAGGAAACTTATTCTAATCGTACTGCTGATCTCGGGGAAACATTCACTCTAACCCTGGTCCCCTTCCAATCCTCACTCAGACCTCTGCCTCAATGGGGCACCTAAAGATTGTGGACTTGAGCATTTATAGCCTCCTAGCGAAGCTAATGTAGCTTGAGGCTTGGATGGCACACACCCAGCCAGACATCATTGCGCTGACAGAGACCTGGCTTACCCCGCGAACAGCTGATTTAGTAGTCTCCATCCCCGGATATAACCTCCATAAGCAGGATTGTACAGGGAAAAGAGGTGATGGATATATAATATACACTTGCAGCCACCTGCAGTGCCACAGTATCCAACTGAATACTGCCAAGAAAGACTGTGAATGCCTAGCAATAAAAATACTGCTAGGCAAGGGGAGTAGAGGACTGATTGTCATGGCAGTCTATATCCTTCCTGGGCGGCAGCAAGCAGGGCTTGAAGCCTTTGCCAGTCTCTACACTCAAGCCTGCCAAAACAAGGAGGCTATAGTTCTTGAGGACTTTTACTCCAACTGGCTTGCCAGCTGTAGTGCTGCACACAGAGAACTGGTATCTGGACACTACCTAACACAGGTGGTGAAGAGCTGCACTAGGACAAATTACCATACGGGTACAAGCACCCTGATTGACTGGGTGCTAACAACTCACCCCCGAGAGGTTAACTTGATGTTGGTATCCTCTCGGACACCCTGAGTGACCACTCACCTATCTAATGTGAGTGGTCGACAAAACAGACCAAACCTCCACCAAAATTGGTGAGGAGTAGAGTTATAAAAAATAGCTTTATGGCCGACTTCAAGAATCATCTTGCAGGCATAGACTGGAGCTTCCTTGATACTTGCCCCTCTATTAACACAACCCTCCTGCTCTTCCTCACTCATTTCAATGCCACAATGGACAAGTTTGACCCATACTGCAAGATGATGACAAAAAGTTGTAGTATGGACTGGGTCACCCCTCAGCTTCTCGGCATGATGCGGCAACGGGATCTCCTCTGGCACCGGGCAAGGGCAACAAGGGCAGACATAGAAGTCCAAAACTACAAAGTGGGATGAAACAAGTGCACCTGGGCAATCCGACAGGCCAAGGCTACCTATCACAAGAACCGACAATCTCAATGCTGGGGTGACTGGAAGATGTTTTGGGCCTCAATTAAAAATCTCCTTGAGTCTGATGACAGGACCCTCCTCCCCCTATGCTTCGCACAAATGACAAAATCATACTTGATGATGCCTCTATGGCCGATATCTTTAATAAGGCATTTATGGACTACAGCGCGGTCCTTCCTCCCAGACCTGCTGCATACCCAGATGGTATTCTGTCCACCTACCAGTTGCCCTCCTCTCCTAATACCAGGCCCTGCCCAGCCTTCTACTTCAGACAGGTTACAGTAAAGGAAACAAGAAAATACCTAGCCCAAGTTATGGGAAAAACTAGGATGGGCGGTGATGGAATCGATATGAAGCTGATCTCCATTGCCCTACCCAGGGTCATCATACCCATCACAAAGCTGTTTAACCTTTCTCTCTGCCTGTATGTTTTCCTGGCTACATGGAAAACTGCCCTGGTCACCCCTGTGCTCACAGGAGGGGATGGGGCACTAGTATCCAGCTATTGACCCATTTCAATCTTGTCACCGCTCTCGAAAGCCCTGAAGAGAATCGTAGCTAAGCAGCTTAAGGATAATCTGCATAAATACAACCTGCTCTGCCCCCAGCAGCATGGCTTCTGTCAGTTGCATACTGTAGAACTAACACTGCCCTAATTGACTTCACGCGTTACGTGCACAAGGCACTTGACGAGGTCCAACTGGTTTGGGCAATCTTTATAGATATAATCAAGACTTTTGACCTTGTGGATCACCAGCTGCAACTCCACAGGCTAACCTGCCTAGGGCTGTCCCCGACATGGTCAGTTGGTTCTCCAGCTATCTGTCTGGGCGCTCTCAGCAGGTGAAAATCAATGGAACCATCTCCAGGACCAGGGCTGTCACAGTAGGGGTCCCTCAGAGGTTTATACTGGGCCCGCTCCTGTTCAGCATCTTTGTGAACAACCTGCCAGAAGTGTACCCCACTTCCAAGATCCTGCTGAATGCTGATGACACTGTGGTATTCTCTCGTGAAAGGCTGGCCTTCAGGAAATATAAGGGAACGCAGCAGGATGAAGATAGGGAGGCTTACCAAACTTCCCTAAGGGAATCAGGGAAGGTAGTAAGGCAGGCAAAGGCCCAAACCGAGGAAACACTAGCACAAACAGTAAAAGAAGGTGACAAGACTTTCTATAGATACATTAGTGAAAGGAGAAAGTCCAGAGGGGTATTGCTAAGATCAAAGGGGATAAGGGGGCATGTGACGAGGAGGACCATGTAAATGCATCTATCTTAAATAGATACATCTGCTCAATATTTACTGAAGAGAAGGTAGGGCAGGGCCCACAGCTCAGCACCATGGACATGAGGGAGGGAGGTGTGCACTAGTCCCTTCACAAAAGAGAGGGTCCTACAAGAGCTCGATAAGCTCAGGGTGGACAAGGCAATGGGACCTGATGGCATACATCCCAGGGTACTAAAGGAGCTAAGGGTGGAACTAACAGAGCCATTATCAGAACTGTTTAGTGAGTCTCTGAGCACAGGAGAAGTCCCCGAAAACTGGAGAAGGGCTTGTGAGATCCCGCTTCACAGGAGTGGTAGCAGGGAGGAGGCAGGGAACTACAGACCAGTCAATCTTACCTCAGTACTGGGCAAGATTATGGAGGCACTCCTGAAGGAAAGGATAGTGCAGTACTCTGGACTGAGGGATGAGGTAGCCAGACTCAGAGCGGAAGTAAACTGGGTCAGGAGTGCCATCACCCCTATCCGGAGACCACCCAGTCCAATGCAACTGCCTCAAAGGATGCCGAGAACGAAGAGCACTTGGATGACAGTGGGCTCAGGGAGGGTTAGAGTGGTCAGGCAGAGGCACATCGCAGATCCTATTCCACTCAAGAACTCATGTGCCACACTGGCAGACGGGGACAACCAAATAGAGGTACCCAGAGAAGTGGAAGGAAAGGATGTGGAGGTTAGCCAAGGAGGTGACCTCAGTGGGGAGTACAGTGGTCCCCAGAGGAGGAGGAGGAAGTGAATCCCGGTTGGGGACTCCATCATAAGAGGGATCCAGCTAGGAACACAGGAGGGGGAGGACAGGGAGGTGAGGTGCCTACCAGGTGCCACGGCATGGAGGGATGGAAGGAAGATCCTGGGGATCACTGGGAAGGCAAGACGGGAGGGTGAGCTGGATGTTATTATCCACATAGGTACTAATGACCTGGCAAATGGGGAGCCAAAGGAAGTTCAGGAAGAGTTTAGGAAATTGGGGAGGGGTCTCAAGCAAGTAGCTACTTCTGTCACTTTCTCAGAAGTACTACCTGCGAGAGGCAAGGGAGAGCATAGGGGTCCATGCACCAGGAACTTTAACTCATGGCTGAAGAACTGATGCTGTGAGGAAGGGTTTGGATTCATTGGTGACTGGGGACCCACCTGGAGGGATGGAGGTTTGTTCAAGCCTGACGGCCTGCATCCACCCTGGAGGGGAATCCAAGCACTCAATGATAAGTTTAAATGCTACATTGACAAGCATTTAAACTGGCAAAGGGGGTGGCAGGCCAGCAAGGAGGTACCTATTGCTCACCCCCAGCTAGCAGTGGAACCAGTGAACCGGAGGAGTCTATATCTACAGAGTAGTTTGCAAAGATGGAGATTAGGCCCAAGAGGTGGATAGGCAGAAAAGGGGCAAAATTCAGCAGAAGGGCAGACAGCAAGGAGAACCAGGGATAAAGGACAACCAAGGAAGGGGCTGGAGTAGAACAGCGAAACAGTCTAGGGAGGTCAAATCATGGAAAGCCATGTGTGCCAATACCAGGAACCTTAGCAACAAGATGGAAGATCTGAAGGCTGTCATGGTGCAGTCAGACCTGGACATTGTGGCCATCACTGAAACCTGGTGTAATGATAACCACGACTGGGAGACGGCCATACCTGGCTACAACATATTCAGAAGAGACAGGGCAGGTAGGAAGGGAGGAGGAGTGGCGCTGTATGTGAAAAATGACATAAGGGCCACAGAGATCCAGGAGGAACAAAATGGGGAGAGATACTGTGGGTTAAGCTGGAAAGGAAAATTGGGTCAGCCATCCGCACAGGTGTGATCTATAGACCACCAGCCCAGGAGGAAGAAACAGATAGGGAGCTGATGCTAGCCATCCAAAGGATGGCAGACAAGGGTGAGGTAGTACTGGTTGGAGACTTCAATATTCCAGATGTGGACTGGAGCATCCCAGCAGCAGCATCAACTAGGAGCAGATTTATCCTGGACTCCCTTCAGGGTGCCTTCCTCAAGCAACTGGTTATGGAACCAACTCGGCAGAAGGCAATACTGGACCTTGTGCTCACAAACAGGGACAGTGTGATGGGTGTAACAGTGGGGGAGCACCTGGGGAACAGTGACCACCAGTCATTGTGGTTTGAAATCACAGAAGGAGCAGAACCAAACCACACAAAAACACGTATCCTGGATTTTGGGGACAGACTTTGGGAAAATGGGAGATACTTGAAAGAGGCATTAAGGGAATGGGGCAGAAATCAGGGTTGAGGAACAGTGGGCAGTATTTAAAATGGGGATTACAAGACAACATAATTATGCATTAAGCAGGTTAGCAAGAGGAAAAGGAAGGAGACCATTATGGTTTCCAAAGAGGTAGCAAAGAAAGTGAAAGCCAAAAAGTTTGCATTCAGGCAATACAAAAAGACACAGGCAAAAGGGGATAGTACCAGGAGAAGCAGAGGGAGGCAGGGAGGTCAGTAAGGGAAGCCAAAGCTCAGACAGAAGAACACATTGCAAAATCAGTGGGTAGAGGGGACAAAACCTTTTACAGGTACATAAGTGAAAAAAGAAAGACAAAGGGAGGGATAGTGAGACTGAAGGAGGAGGATGAGGGCTACGTGGAGGATGACAACAGTAAAGCTGACATATTGAACAGGTATTTCTGCTCAGTCTTTACTGAGAAAGTGGAGGGTAATGGGTCTGAAGGGACTACAAGGGATGAAAATGGTGCAGAAATGGACACAAGTCCCTTTACACGAGAAAGGGTCCTGAAGGAACTGGAAGTAATAAGAGTTGATAAAGCAATGGGGCCAGATGGGGTGCACCCCAGGGTCCTTAAAGAACTAAGAGAGGTGGTGGCTGAACCTCTGGCTATCCTGTTTAGCCGATCACTGGAAACAGGGGAGATACCCAAAGACTGGAGGACAGCAGATGTAGTCCCCTTATACAAAAGCAGGAACAACGAGGAAGCGGGGAACTACAGACCAGTCAGCCTCACCTCGGTAGTGGGGAAGATCATGGAAGCACTGCTGAAGGAGAGATTGGTAGAACATCTCGTTGTCAGTGGACTACAGGACCCAAGGCAGCATGGTTTCACCAGGGGGAGGTCATGTCAGACCAACCTCGTTGAATTTTTTGACTGGGTGACTAGGGAGGTGGATCAGGGAGGGCAGTGGACATGGCCTATCTGGACTTCAGCAAGGCCTTTGACACCGTGCCACATAGAAGACTATTACACAAACTGGGGAATATGGGTGTGGGCAGGACAGTAGTGTGGTTGGTGGCTAGGTAACTGGCTGGGAAGCAGGACACAGAGGATGGTGGTAAATGGCTGTCACTCCACAGAGGGAAGAGTGACCAGTGGGGTACCACAGGGATCAGTGCTGGGACCGGTCCTATTCAACATCTTCATCAGTGACATTGCGCAGGACCTAGAAGGCAGAATTTCACTGTTTGCTGATGACACAAAGCTCTGTAACAGAGTAGACACACCAGAGGGTGTAGACAGAATGAGAAGGACCTGCAGAAACTTGAAGAATGGTCAGGGGTTTGGCAGTTGAAATTCAATGCAAGAAGTGCAAGATAATGCATATGGGGCACAAAACCCTGGCACAATATATCAGTTGGGGGTGAGGATATAGCATGTACCAAGCAGGAAAGGGATCTTGGGGTTATCATCTCTGATGACCTCAAGGTAGGGAAACAGTGTGACAAGGCATCAGGTAAAGCAAATAGGATGCTGGGATGCATAGGCTGGGGCATCACCAGCAGGAAAATGGAGGTCATAATTCCACTATACAAGACACTAGTGAGGCCCCACCTGGAGTACAGTGTACTGTACAGTTCTGGAGACCTTACCTACGTAAGGACATAGACAAGGTAGAGAAGGTTCAGAGGAGGGCAACAAAGATGGTACATGGATTGCATCACAAGTTCTATGAGGACAGGTTGAAGGAACTGAACATGTACTCCCTGGAGGAGAAGAAGGAGAGAGGGGATATGAAAGAGACATACAAGTATCTTACAGGGAGGAACAGGGTGCAGGAATACACTATTTTTAAGCGAAAAAGATGTTCCAGGACTAGAGGCATGGGATGAAGTTGGAGGAGGACGATTCAGAGGAAGCGTGAGGAAGAATTTCTTCACAGAACAGGTGGTGGACAAGTGGAACACCCTGCCAGAGGAAGTGGTGGGGCTGAAACAATCACGGATTTAAGAATGCATGGGATAGACATAAAGGAATTCTGGAGGTCAGGGTAAGGCAACAGACTTCTAGGAAAACATAAAGTGAACTTACAAAGCTCAAATGGGTAGACTGGGTGGGCCATAGGCCCTTATCTGCCACACTGTCTATGTATCTATGTCAGTCAACACCTGGAATTCATAGGAGCACAGGATCCAAGACAGCATGGGTTTACAGAAGGAAGGTCCTGTCAAACTAATCTCATAGATTTCTTTGACTGGGTAACCAGAGTGGTGGACCAAGGGGGAGCACTTGATGTTGCCTACCTTGACTTCAGCAAAGCTTTCGATACTGTTCCACATAGAAGCTTGATTAATAAGTTGGGTAGGCTCGGGGTGGGTCAGAAGTTGGTCAACTGGATGGCAAACTGGATGTCTGGCAGAAAACAGAGAGTGGTGGTAAATGGTATACAGTCAGAAGAGATGCAAGTCACAAGTGGGATACCTCAGGGATCAGTCCTGGGGCCAGTCCTCTTCAATATCTTCATCAGTGACATTGCAGATGGACTGGAGGGTAATGTTTGTCTGTTTGCAGATGACACCAAGATCTGCAACAGAGTAGATGATCTAGATGGGGTGGGCAGAATGAGAAGAGATCTGGATAAACTAGCAAAGTGGTCGGAAGAGTGACAACTGGAGTTTAATGCAAAGAAGTGCAAGATCATACACATAGGGAAGAGAAACCGTGAAGCCACCTATAGGCTGGGAGGGGAGTTGCTAGCAGTCACAAGGGAAGAAAGAGACTTGGACGTCATCATCACTGATGAATTGAAATCATCCAAGCAGACCACTAAAGCAGTAGGTAAGGCTAGAGGGATGTTGTATTAGTAGGGGTATCACAAGTCGTAAGAGAGAGGTAATAATCCCTCTTTACAAGACACTGGTTAGGCCCCATCTGGAGTACTGCGTGCAGTACTGGAGGCCACACCTTCACAAGGACATTAACCAAATTGGGGCAGTCCAGAGAAGGGCAACCAAAATGGTGCAGGTACTGCATTAGAAAACATATGAGAACAGATTAACGGAGCTCAATATGTATACCCTAGAGCAAAGGAGGGAGAGAGGTGATATGATTGAAACATTCAAACACCTTAAGGACATTAACAAGGTGAAAGAGTCTAACATGTTTCAATATAAGAAAAACAGCAGGACAAGAGGACACAGCATGAGATTAGAAGGAGGCTGATTAAGAGGTAATGTGAGGAAGTTCTTTTTCACAGAATGGGTGGTGGATGCATGGAATGGCCTACCTCAGGAAATGATGGATATGAATACAGTGCAGGGCTTCAAACAGGCATGGGATAGGCATAAGGGAGCAATACAGATGAGTATGAATAGATAGGCCATTGACAGAGCAAAGGCCGATGGCAGATTCATAAGGCAGAAAAAGAAATGGGCAGACTGGATGGGCCTTGCAGTCCTTATCTGCCGTCAACTAATATGTTTCTGTGTGATTCGTGCCAAGAAGCACTCGCTAGGAACCTGCAACACGACTTTGACCTCTTGCAGGACTGGTTCAAAGATGGCCTGCTAGTGCTCAGGAGCAAAAAAAACAAAACTATTCTCTTCACTGGATGGCAAAAGAGGAGAGCTCCTGCACCCTTCACAACTGCCTGTAACCCGCACTCCACTCTTGAGCAGGTATCTTCATTTCAGTACCTAGGGATCATGATTAATGAGTCCCTTTCCTTCTATGAACATATACGAAATATTACTACTGCCACAAATAGGAAGCTAGGGGCCTGCTATAGACTTTGGTTCTGTCTCACACCTGAGGCCAGGGCCCAGACGGTAAGAGGTATGGTCTTACCTATTCTGGACTGTGGTAATATAGTGTATGGCGCAGCCTCTGATACCAGCCTGCACAGAGTCTATACTACCCTCAACAAAGCTCGCCGCTTTGTCTTAAGCGCAGATCACCTTACACATACATGCGACCTATACATTGGAACAAAATAGCTTCCTCTCATGGACTGAATCAAGCTCCACCCCTGCCTTCTAGGGAAAAAGGCCCTCCTAGGACTTGCCCCTCCTTTTCTTCAAACTCTGTTCTATCCTGTCCCGGCTGAGCATGCCATGAGAAATGTTACAAAACACACCCTAGTGGTGCCTTTCAGAAGAACTGTCCTGGGGAGGTGAGCCTTCGCTGTAAGGGCCCCCACCTGGCTAAATGAGCTCCCCCATGCCACTACGAACCTTACCAGCCTCGGGCAATTCAAATCTGAAATTCGGAAGTCCATCCTCGCCCCTGAAAACTGCTGTTGTCGCCCTCACTCCTGTTGAATCGAGCCTCTTCGTGCACCTTGCACTCCTGGGCGCACCTGTCCTGACTAACAGGTCCTTACGAGCTCCCACTGCTCCCCACTCTTCCCCTCCTAACAGGTCCTTACACGCTCCCATTACTCCCCTCTTTCCCCCTCCTAACAGGTCCTTACAAGCTCCCACTACTCCCCTTTCTCCCCCTCCTAACTACTTATCTGCACTTGTACTCCGGCTCTTTCGGGCGCACCTGCCCTGACCAGTCGGGTCCCTTTAAGCTCCCATAACTATCCACTCTCCCCCTCCTCTCTACCTAACTACCTTTGTACCCCACCTACTTACCCCATGAACCCCCATACTCCTTCCTTCACCTCCACACCTGCTTATCTCCCCAGACCCCACTGCTATCATCTACTGCTGTTTCTCCTCCATACCCACTTAGACTGCTGCATACTTTCCCCTAACGGCAGTAGTGACTCCAATGAATGATCCTTCATTGTCCCTGCTAGGAACTGACAAGGCTTTATAGTTGCAACATGGGAGCACCTAAAGCTTGCACATAAGTTTCACTTTGCACTTTAATTACCTATGTTAGCAAGGACTGTCTTCCTCCATGTTTTCTGCACCTAGGCATTGGCCCAAGTTATGTTACTGTCTATCCTTATTGCACTATTTGTAATATTCAGTAAGGAATATGTAATATGTACTCTAAGTGTTGTGTTACTGACAGTGTCTGTTCTCATCCCAGTAATTGTCTTATGCAATATATAATTTGTAGTATGTCATCTAATTATGTTGCTGACAATGCCTATCAGCTGCCACTGTTTTCCCATCAATCCATGTACCTTGTTTGTTCCTCCACTCCATGTTTGACGAGGATCCTTTGTAAATGAGCTTTTAGTTCAAAGGTTTGTAATTCCGATTTCTGCAATAAATAAATGAGTGAAAACTAAATGCAAAGAGTAAATGGAATGTAACTGTGGAAATGAGTCTAAAAATGATAGCTCCCAATGATATTTTTGAAGCCAGCCCATTGGCGCAGTGGTAGGACTACAGCTCGTGACGTTGGCAACCCGTGTTAAGGAATTAAACTCATGCCATTGAGAGCTGGTGGGGGGAGGAGGACTGAGCATGCCAGACTCAGAGGATGCTCATCGCCAAGGAGGGAGTGTTGCTGTCCTTGGTGTGATACTGCCACCTGGTGACCACAGTTTGCGGTGCAGCAGAGGGCACTGAGTGGGAGGGGAAAGGTACTGGCTGGAGGCCCACACTGTGCACGCATTGCTTGCAGTTGCTCCCCTTGGTTATAGGCGTCCTCTGGGGCAGGGAGAAAATGGAAAAGTCCCTGTGCCGGCTTCCTGAGAGGCTCTGGTATATCGGGGCCAGCCACTGCTTCGTCGCCTACCACTTGATTATTTGTTCGTTCATGTCCCCTCCACCCCATTCCCCTTCTAGGAGGCAGGTAAGATGAGGCTTTTTGGAGGCTGGCAAGTGCAGGTAGATGGAGGCTAGGTGGGAGAGGTGCCACAGAGCTCCAGAAGGAGCAGGCGCCAGTGATGGAAGAGTGCACAGAATATAAACTGTAAGAATTATATTTTCCAATGTTTCTGTCTGTGATGTTCTTTAAATATCTCCATGCTTCGTGGCATCAGGCAGTTCCTGCAGTTCAGGAGCTAAAAATCATCCCACGTATCTGTGTATGAGTGCAGAGCTGTTTTCGGTTGCCCCAGTGTGTGGAATGCTAGGCACTCTCATGCTGAGCACTCTGGTTACTTTATATAGGCGGGAGCCTCGGCTGTAAATCAGCAGCAGCAGCAAAATTAGGCCCCCTCGTTTATATCCTGCACTTCTTATGTATTAAGCATCTATTGGAGCCTTTGGCTTCTCTGTCTTGTCCTCCCTGACCATCACAGCAGCCAGTAAAGCAATGGATGGCTAATGCAACCCAGATTCGATGATGTTGATGACAGGCATGCAGGCACCAAACACACATCCTACTTCACTTAGAAGGGGAGGGACTTTAGGACACCGAGCACTGACCTCCAGGCAGGAACGGGCTAACAGCCACCTGGCAGCTCAGTATCCAAAGCAGACATGCTTGTTTTATTTACTTGGAATTTAACACGTGTATTAAGGTAGCCATTTACAGTGGAATTTCAAGGTCAAGATGGAAATTAGTGATTTCAAATCACAAAAGTTACACTGGAAATATAGACATAGTTTAAAAACAGTTGGACTGATTGACTTAACAGTATTACAACAAAGATTCTAAGGATGTTAGGAATAATGGCTGTAAAGAAAAAAAAAAACAGCTGTTGTACACCCCCAACAAGCAAACAAATGCTACTTTAGCAGTCAACATATGCAATCTGGCAGCCTTGGACAGCCTGCATGTGGACTGGCAGGGCAGATAAATGGGGTTCTATAAGCCCTGGTAACCTTTTGGCTTCTCTGGCTAGAAGTCACTTGACTTGGCTATGAATGCTGGCAGTCTAGCTCGCCAGCTGTAAGTAGTTTTAGTTAAAAATATTTTTCCGAGGTTGGACATGAAAGTCTACAACAGGGTGGACTCTCCGTGTGTGTGTGTGTGTGTGTGTGTGTGTGTGTGTGTGTGTGTAGAAAATGAAACTGGATCTAGCCAGGCTGGAGGAGTGGGCGGAAAAGTGGCATCTGAGATTCAATGCAGAAAAGTGCAAAATAATGCACATAGGATGGAATAATCCTGGGGCTAATTACTGCATTGGGGGGAGACGCTGCAGGCCACAGAGCAGGAAAAAGACCTGGGAATTTGGATCACTAGCAACCTTAAGGTGAGATACCAGTGTGAGCAAGCAGCTGGTAAAGTGACAAGAATGCTAGCATGCATTGGGAGGGGCTTTACAAGTAGGAAGAGGGGAGGTGATCATGCCGCTATACAAAACACTGGTCAGACCACAGCTGGAATACGGGGTACAGTTCTGGAGGCCCCACTGCAGGGTGACGAGGACAGGCTGAAATGAGTCCAACGAAGGGCGACCAGAATGGTTCAGGGGATGCAAGGAAGGCCATATGGGGAAAGGCCGGATTAGCTAGATCTGTATTCACTGGAGATGAGAAGGGAGAGGGGAGACATGATTGAGACCTTCAAGTACTTGAAGGGAATTGGTAAAAGAAAGCAGGATACTATCTTGAAGCTAAGTAAGAACAGAGCCACCAGGGGTCATTCACTCAAGCTGAAGGGGCCAAATGTTTGGGGGACATAAGGGGGAGTTACTTCTCACAACGAGTGGGGGGGTCCATGGAAGAGGTTGCCAAAAAGGGTTGTGAAAATGGATACGGTGGAAAAATTCAAGAGAGCATGAGATATCTATGTGGGACTTGGTGAGGGAGGGCAGTGGGGTGGGAAGTAAAGAAAAAGGGATTTTGGGGGGGAATATCTTCTTCGGGGCAGACTGGATGGGCCAAATGGTCTTTTTCTGCTGGCAAAATTCTATGATTCTGTGATTAAGGTGCTTTACAGTAAATTCATACAATTTAATAAAACATAAGCACTGAATGTATTAATACCTGTACAATTTAAATCAATCCGTACACTGAAGACATGTAAACAGATGAAACCCATGTACTTTTTTAAAAAATGTTTTAACCTATATTTATCTCCTAACTCCTTACCTTGTGCCTGTCTCCCTCAGGAGCCCCAGGGCACCCCCATGACCCTTGCACCTCTCCCCACTCTAACCTGCCTCCATCCTGCCCTGGATAGTCCCCAGCCAGGGTCTGGTAAAGGGAAAATACCCCCAGTAGCGCCCATCATCAGATGGGTTGTGGAGGCATGGGACACGGATATACCTGGGTCCATCGTCTACAGGCAGTAGGGCTATTTTCACTGTGAATCTTCTCCTTCCTCTAGGATGCCTGCCATTATAAAGCTCAGTGCACGAACGCAAACAGAGTCTGCAGCATCGGCATCATCCCCTCACCCCAGATGTGGGTCCTGCCTGTAACACCACCTGTGGTCACCCCATGGCATTATAGTGGCGGCACTGCACTGTCTCCCTCCATGGAGAGGAAGAGTGTCTTCTGGGATACTCCGACCCTTTTAACTCAGCTGGCCCAAGGTTACTAAGGTTTGCTTTGGAACCCCAGTCACCGACGCTGTGTCTGTGAGCTGTAACTCCGCTGCTGCACTGACCTACCAGCTCCTATCCATGTACATAATTAAGATTTCAGCATATTTTAGACAGTAGTACACATCTGGTCTGTAACCAATCAGAAGGCTAGATCTTTCATATTAGATATCCATATAAAATGCTGGGCTGAAAAGCCAAGTCTCTAGTCTCCTTTTGAAGCACTTGACTGACTGGGTAGTATGGATGTTACTTGGCTTCCAGTGCCAGAGACTGAAAAAGACCTGATTCCAGCTGATTTTAACTTGGATCGCGAGACTGTCAAAAGTTGCTGCCTGACAGGTTGCAAATGGCTAATTTGTACTGCTTGTTGTCATTTCACTTATATTTTGTATTCACTGTTGTTTCCTATCCCATTGTATGTAACCTCCCTGGTCGTGCCTGAAAATAGGTAGCTATGCTGTCTAGCGCACCTACCTGGTCAACAAAAAATAACCAAATAAAGAAAAACCCTTGTGTTAGATAAATCAGAGAAACATTCATAGACAAGAGCATTGAGTGCTTTGGACATGGTAATCAGTATAGCATAAAAGGTTGTGAACTGTATATTAATCCAGCCACCAGGTGATCTGAAACAAGTCCTTATCTGGTTCTGTACCACCCTTATTGGTTACGCAGCATTGTTAGCAGTGGCTTGCTGTCCACTCTATATACTTTTAAAATGGAAGCCATTCCATCCCATGATCATCCTGATGCAACCTAAGGAGTGATGTGATGTGTTCCATCTGTCTAATACTGTAGCATATGGCACACCATTCAAAGTTGTGTCAGAATCGTATTGACTGTCCCTCACTCAATCCTATAGTGCATATATGAGTCGAAAAATTCTGTGTTTGACCTTATTCAAAATGGCTGCCACAGGCTTAGTGAGTTCTAATTAGTGTTGTGGGCTGCAAGAAAGATATCAAAAAGGTATTTACGTTGCTCTGGGGTGAATACTCAGCAGAATCTGAGCTTCCTGCAAATGGTGGTAAAGACCCAAATTCCACCCCCACGCCATGACTTCCAAAACTCTATCCTAGTATGGGTCAGGGTGTCGCAGTTCCAGAGATATGTACTTAATCTGTTCTATCCCCATAACCTCTTCAGTGCCTGTCATTTTGAATTACACTATAAGTGGTGGGTAGTAGGAGTTCTGAAGTAGTTACTTATAATTTTCCACTTGAACTCTCTCCATTCGTTGGTGGCCATGATCTGGTAGGCAGCACCCCCCCCCCCAAACATATCCTTCTAAACCTCTGAAGTTATAGCAGTCCCTAAAGCCCCTTCACATTTTTGGCATAATGCTGAGCCCTGCCCTGACCGGGTTGAGGGGAGAGGGTCAGAGAGTATTGTAAAAAAAGAGAGAGATATTCTCCATTACTTTCTCTGTGTTGTCTTACAGCGGCAGATATTTTTGTCATTTGATCGACCTCCCAGAGCAGTCCCATTTTGTGTTCAGCCAGAAGTAGAAAGGTTCTAAACTGGAGAAATCTGTCTATGTCCCTAAATGGGAGGGTAAATTCTCTCTTAAATGAGTCAAAGGATTTAAGTATTGAGCCCTCCGAGTTGGCCCAGACATTTCAGACCCAGTGTAGCCCATCCTTTTAATAGAGCTATCAAAGCAATCAATATGATTGGAGGAAAACCGTGGGCATTCAGTGATGCTTATCTACAGACTTGACCGTGGCTTGACTTCCACATTCCTTCAGAGCAGAGGCCTAGACTTCTGGGGATAAACGTAACCATCTGTTAGAGATGGTTTCAGTTTCGGAAGGGTGCAGCCTTATGAAGGGAAGTGCCTTATTTTTGGAGCAACTTACTTCCAAATTTAGCCAACCTGCACTTGAGTCCTCCCTAACGTAGGCTACAAGAGCGTTTAGTTGGTCCATTTGCCATCCCCTCATCCCTTTCCCCTCCGACATGCGATGCTCCAACATGCTTTTTTTTTTTTTTTTTTTAATCTTCGCTTGCAAAGTATGCAAATATATCAGTATAGGTCCAAAATTTGAGAAGGCTTTTGGAGGCGTGCCCCTGTTCCACCTGTCACAGTTTCAGAATACCAGATCTCCTCCCTAATTCTTGCCACTTTCCCTCTTGCTCCTCCTTTTGTCTTTGAAGTTTTGTCCAAGCACAAGGCTGAAAAATGTAATTTGGAAGTTTTTCTTGTGTAACTTCTAATTCCTGCCTTAAATCTGGCTTGTGGTTTTTGTTCCACTGCTTTGCTTTTACACTGGGGCACTGTGACAGAATAGTGAACATGGCAGCTTCTTGGGAAACACAAAGAGAACACTCTAGATAACAGTTAAATTTAATCAAAACTGCTTTACTTTAGGTAAAGAACAAAAAACAAAGAGCTTGTATTCAGCCTTACAAAGAAGGTTCCTGTAGTTCAGTCTCTGGTTGTTTTTTCATAATAGTAAATGAAGTCTCCTTTTTCCTCCTTGTTCACCCTCCCCTTTTTGGGGTTCAGGTGTTACTTGTTAATCCTTGCCCTAAGGTATAGCCAACAGTTAGAGCGTGCAGTGAGGTGTAAATGGGCCAACTTTAAAGCAAGGGAGTTTTTTTTTTGTAATTTCTGTTTATGCCCCCTCTACACCAGCACTGTCACCCGACACTCTTACCTGACACCGCGACCCACCGAGGACCTCCCACGGAGCCTTGGCTTTACCCCCAGGTGGGGCCGTGATGGGCCTCTTACTTAGCCTCTCTCTATACTGTAATTTCTATCTCGCCGGGTCTCTTGGTGGGTCATAGCTGGGAAGGTGAGGGCCTGTAGTCAGGCCCTCTTGTCGGTGTCACGCCGGGGCTGAGTATTTTCTTATGTCGTCCCCAGGAGGCGTGGCGTGCACTGATGCCAAGGCCAGCGCCAGCGTCTGTCACGCCTCCCGCAGTTCAGACTTGGGCATGCCCGTGCCGGCTGCTGCCAGAATGGCAAGCAAGCACTGAGTCGGTGTACCCCTCCCTGGAGGCAGGTGGTCCCTCGGATGCTCAAGCCTCCTCCCAAGCCGGCCCTCCGACGACCCGGGCTCGCTCCCGAACCCTGGTCGCTGGCATTGCATGCGGTAGTGCTACCACTGCGCTGGCTCAAGGGAGATTTGCTACAAATCTCCCCACAGTCTCTGTTAAAACCTGTGTTGCAGAGTTGTGAAAGGGTTTATTTTTGGTCCTATGGGACCAATGTGCCTGTCATAAGACTACATTCTTGCTGACTGTATCTAGGCTGCCCATTCCGCCTTCTTATTAGTTTTTTTTTTTTTAAATCAAAATGTGATTTTACTGGGACTAAGGTTATTACTGCTTAGCCTGTCTGAAGTTCTGCCAGCCCAAAGCCTTTTGGTGTTCCCGAGGACAACAGAACACGCATCTGAACAAGGTGACCCCAAACTAACGAGAACTGCATGGATGCAAGTTTTGCATTTTTTAAGCACATCGAGGTAAACATATGGCCTGAAGATGTGCTTTGTCCTGAACAAGGCAATATATTTTTGTCCTGAAAAACGAGCATAGGAAGGGGATCAGTCCGCACTAAGAGTGCCACACCAAGTGTGGGACTGGTCCCAATTTGCACTTTGTGTGCAAAAGCATTATTTTTGTTTACTGTTTATTGTAGTATAGTATTAAACTAATTTTGCTTACTTCCAGGCTGACATTTTCTGTAATTACAAAGCCCAGAATACTCTCTTGCTGACATCAGAGTGGGAGTGCAGCAGTGCAGGAGATTCAGTAGTCTGCAGTGCATGTTAAAGCTCTTATAAGCTCTGATTAGCTGTTTGCCTATCCCACTGTTCTCCCAGGACTAAGTACAGTCCTGTGTGACTGTATGTAGCTAAGGAGGACAGCGGGGCCAGCAAACAAAAGAACAGAGCTTATATAAACTCTTAATATGCACTGCAGGCTGTTGAATCTCCTGTTGCCGCACTCCTGCTCTGATGGCAGCTGCAGGGGATTCTGGGATTTGTAGTTGTAGCAAATGTCAGCCTGGAAGTAAGCAAAATTGTTCTGATGCAATCTCTTATACTACAGTAACTAGTAAGTAAAATATAATGTTTTTTGCACACAAAGTGCAAATTGGAACCAGCCCCACACGTGGGTGTGGAGCGCTTAGTGATGACTGATGCCTTTGAAAACTCTTGCTTTGAAAATCGGAACTGTGACTCTAGGCATGCGTTGAGATATCTGCCGCTTGGCAGTTCTCCTTAGTCGGGAAAGGTGGTGGTGGTTTCTGGTGTCACAGCAACCCCTGCATTTTGGCTACAGAACTTGCTCTCGCAGCAGGGACACTGTGTACGCATAAGGCGGACAGAGGCACTGCTCCTGCCATGGGGTGGAGGGAGGGAATATTGATGGTGTGAAAACTGTGGAAAAAGTCATGTGCACTGAACAATATAAATGATGGTTGCTGGTACACTCGAGCTTTGCTTTGTGTGGATCCCCATTGACTTCAGCGGTGGGTGGCGCAGATGGGGTTGTGGGATTGCCAGCGTCACAACCCATAGGTAGGACTTGGTGGTTTCTAAGGGGTCAGACAGTCGGATGAAAGAAAAAAGGTGATGAATATAGCATCAGAATTTACAGTGACCTATTCCGTTTTTTGGTATTCATGGAAAAGTTAGGGACTTACAGAAGGTGCAAGTAGGGATGCAAATTGGATCTGCTGGCATGTCCGTATGCACGATTGCTTGGAGCCCATGATGTTTGTGTCTCCCTTGGGTTGGGCAGGTCCTAGTACAGTGGAGGAAAAAAGAGCTAACCGTCGAATGGTGGCCGCAACCCTCTTGAGCTCCATGCTGCTTCTTGGTGGCACCAGATATTAGACTGCAGATGGGGAAGCCACTGAAGGATCTGGCGCAGAGGATAAGCTGTTGGGCTTGGGGTGAAGTGGTCAAGGTTGGAGGCTGCTTGAGGGATTGATGTGAGGTTTGTCAACTTTGCTGTACTACTTATTCTGTATTATAACATTTTTAGTTGTATAACTGTTTCTGAGTGTAATGCGTATGTTAAAGTTTTGTACTCGGGTCACCATTGAAAATCAGCCATGAGGCTGTCCTGTTGACACAGTGATAGAGCTACCACTTGCAATGTCTGTGAGCTTGCTTTGCACCTTGAGCCTGGGTTGTCAGAGGGTCGGCTGGGGGTGAGGTAGGGAAGGATCATGTGTCTGATGGACTGCTCCCCTCCTCCAGTGTGCAGAGGTAAGCAGCATCTGAAATTAGCTTGGCCCCTATTGGCAACTGGAGACAGACTGCTATGACTGCAACACAGCGGTAGAAGGCATGGAGGACGCCCAGCGTTCTGGGCATGGAAGCATGCACAGCACCTTATTGACATCATTACATGCCAGCTGGGTATGGAAGCATATTGACATTCTTGCATGTCAGCTTCTCTGCACCACTGGGGAAGGGAGGAAAAATGGAAAAATCACCCTGGCTGTCAGGATAATTCTCCCGATTCCTTGTAGGCCTGCACTGGTGACCTGGTACGACTCTAACCAGATCCTGACTGGCGGGTTGCGCTCAGCTCTTTAACACCCCTCCATGTGGGGTGAGCTGTGGGGGGAGAGAGAGAAGCCAGCCATGGAAGGGGGGAAAAAAAACATGAATGACAAAAAAAAAACAAACAAAAAAAAAAGTACATGAGCTATGCTCAGTGCTTGTAACCCTAAATGTACGGAAGAATGAAGAAAGTATCAAGTCTATTTCTTTAAATCTGTTCATCGCCCCCCTTCCCCCGATCCCTCTTAAGTGGCAAGCATGATTATATTCTGTATCCAACACTAGAGGAAGAATCCCTACTTTGGAAAATGGATATTCAGAAAGTAGGCCCTGGCACACACTGTCAGACCAGCCTGTTTCCTCATAGTGAAGATATTTACAGGGACAATCCCTTTACGCGTGCCTGGCCCCTCCCTATGTTTGGACCAAGAATGTGAAACTTCTTTGGGGGGGGGGGGCAGTATTGGCCAGAAACCAGGATGTCATGGGATCAGTAAGCTTTGTGGTATGGATGATGTAATTGTGGCCGTGTGCGCGCCCCCCCCCCCCAAGCATGGCTCTGTTACGTGACCATGTGTAGGGCAAGGGAGGTGTATTTAACCTATACAGGTCCAAACCTTTCTTGGGGGAGACATATTTCAGGATCAGAGATGATTCCTTGTTATACTTAAAGAGCCACCAGCATTCTGTTCTGTCAAAGCAATGAGCAAAGCTTCACGTGTTGGAGGCTTTTTGTTATAACTTGTTTCAGCTCGTAGTGCGCCTGTAACTCTCCAACTGCTCCTTTGTGTCTTGCGCCCTACCCCCTTTTTTTGAAAAAAAGGGCTTTGCATGCAGAAGCATGAAATTACTTTGGGGGGTACTGATGATTTGTCACCAGCAGCTACAAGGGCAAATGCAGCAGTTACATGTTTGATGCCAGCACTGTGACTGTATTATCCTTATTCTCATCTTGTGCCACACTTCTGTTTGTGAGTAGCTGTCGACGCAGCTCACAGAAGTTTGAGCTTCATCTGTTTAGGTTCTGCTAGATACCTGTTCCATCTGGAGCAGATTCGCTCCCAGCTCCCCAATTTTTGTTCCATAGAGCTTTTTCTCCCAGGCCATTTGTGTTAGGAACATACCCTGTTCCCAGGAATGTACTCTGCTCTGGCCTGTTAACCCCTCCATCCTCCCTATTCCTCGACAACTCCAGTGCAGGGTTCCCATGATGGTCTGCTGTTTGAGGTTGCTCTGTATTCTCCATGGTTGTTTTTGGAGGGTACAGTTTGTGATTGCAGCCATGTCTGCTGTATAAGGCATTGTGGAACCAATGATTTTCCTGCATACATGTACCCCTAGAAGCTTGGTGACATAAAGCATGTAGGCTGCTAACAGGCACGGATAAACTGATGCATACATATGACCTCTACAGACTATCCAGCTAGCTCCACATAAAAGGTAGGATTGCGTACCAGTCCAGTCTGTTGCTGAAATACATTTGCCTTGGCCTTACTCCCCCAGCAACCCAGCACCTACTAAAGCTGGTACATAACATACGTGGCACGAGCAGCACAACCAAACAATCCTACAGTGTCCCTTTCTGTTGGACCACTCACGCTCAACGTACCTTCAGCTATAGAGCCACCCATCTTCCTAAATGGCCACCCCAGCGAAGTTACCACAGAACCAAAGCTTGGCCCCTACAAGTCTAAACTTTGGCAGCACCTCGCCACTCTCAGCTGCAGTGATTGTACCCTGTAACATGTCACAGTGCTCACCCATGTACATCATCTGCACTTACTCCCCCCTTTTACACGCACGCCTTCTTTCCACCACTGTAACCCTTACTCCCACCCTCCAGTTTCTACTGTCACCCCTTCAAAGCACTATTCCAAATTTACTGCAAAACCTTTGCCTTGTAAGGTCTACCATCATATTCTAAAACCCTCCACCTCTTCCCATTCCGAACAGACACCCCTCTCCTTCTTCTGCCATCACCCCTTATTACTTACCCCCCCAATCTAACTGTCCCCTTAGGTCTTCCCACCCCCTGATCCCCATCCCACCATCTATTCTCACCTCCCTGCTACTGTTCCTGGGACCCCTTGCCACTCAGTGCCCCCCTTCATCTACCTCCTCTCTTCCCTAATGCTCCCTCGCCTACTCTTTTCTCTCAGCACTTATAACGTCTCCACGTACTCGGTTTTGACAGTGTCACCACTGTGATGGCCTCCTTGTTTTTAACTTTCCCTTTATTTAGCCTACCACTACCTTTTCCTTGTTAGTATAGTATTGTGTGTCTTCCCTACCTTCTGCCGTTGAATTATGTTTTTAATATACCTTGTAATGTATGATCTTACTTCGAGAGGGTTCCTGCAGTAGGTCTTCACATATAGGACTGCAGCCCCTGGCGTCAGATCCGAACGGCAAACTTGTAGATAGCAATCATCAGCAGGGACGCCCCGGCGTCAGGTGGCGTGATGTCAGCCCGACTATAAAAGGGGCGGTCCCGCTCCTGCTCTCCAGTTCTTTCCCGCCGTCGCCTCAGCACGTTCGGCTCATGTTTGAACAGCAATCCAACGCTCGCGTTGATTTTTGTCGAAGTTTTCTTTGCCTCTTACTAGTATTTTCAATTTGATGTCTTGTAGACAGAAGAAAAAGTGCTCTAAGTGCGGCGCCCAAATTCCTCACGGGGACGACCATTCCCGCTGCTTCCTTTGCCTTGGTTCTAAAAATGACGTCCAGGAGTGTTCCATCTGCCAGGCCTTCAACCAGGCGACCAGAACCAGGTGTAAACGGTCCCTCGAGGCCCATCTTCTGACCCGAAACTTGGCGTCTATGGAAAAGGAGCTCCAAAAACTGAGGGAAAGGTCGTTGTCGCCGGCCCCAAAAAAGAAGAAAAGCAAAGAGAAGCGCTGGGACCGGAGTCCGTCGCCACATGAGAGGCCTGCAACTATGAGTATTTCTTCGGGCACCCTGTCTGCTTCTTTGGGCCGGGCCCCTTCTCCCCCTCCTGCCGAGGTGAGCGGGCAGCTGGGGGTAGCCTGTCTGGAGGTTGTAATTTCTTCAACTTGTCCTGCTGGTAAGACACCCCTCGCTTCTAGTGAAGGGCACGTGGCCCCAGCTGATTAGTCTAGTGGCGGCCTTCCACCTGCCTCTAGCCTGGCTGAATCTGCTGTCTCGGACGCTGGCTCCTCCGGCATCCGCCCAGATCCATCCACTCTCCCGTCAGGCTCCAGTTTGGCCCCCGACGCCGGATAGAGTGAGGGACAAGTCGACTCGTTGTCCGCTAGGGTTCTTCATCCCAGGGACTCGCCACCTGATCCTCTGCTTTTTGCACTAGCTAGATTGCATTCTGACCTGCCTTCGGGGGGGCCCCTTTGGTCCCCCCCCCCAACCAGGCCTTCCGCCATCCCCAGACAGGAGTCCGTTGCCAGCTGGGGATCCTGCCATGGAGCCTTCACCCTCTGGTGTTTTGGGCGCGCTTCCGGATCCTGCGCCATCTGCTGGTGCTGTGGCACTGCCCCCCCCCCACGGGCCCTTCGGCTGGGTTCCTAGAACCTGAACCCTCCTTCCCGCCTCAGGGTGGCCCTCTGTCGACCACTCACTACCCGACGCTGCGCCATGTGCCTCCCGACACCGGGGTATCCTACCCCAGGACACCCCACTCTGGGTTATCCCAGGCACTTCTATTGCTATCCTTCTTGGCAGTACCCTCAGTATCCAGGGTATCCGAGCTTCCAGCCCCCTTCTCCGCCACCGGACCGCGAGTCCATCCCCCTTTGGTGGATGGACGCCAGAACGCAACTTCTGTCAGAGATTAGACAGTCGGTGGGAGAGGTACCCACTCCCAAGGTCACCTCTCCGCCGCCTCCTTGGACCAGAGCTTCAGGCTCTTTAACATTTGGCACCACGGAAGCAGACCCATCAGTTCCCAATGGTTCTGAGCCCTCTGGCACAGAGTCCGACTTGGATCCGTCGGACCCCAGGTCTCCCGTAGAAGTTCACCCAAAAGACTCTCCCAAGTCTCCACCGGAGGACTCCTCTTTCCGAGACTTGCTGGGTTCCATTCAGGCGGCTTGCCGACCAAAGAGGTAGACCCGCAAAGAAAATGCCTTGCGGAGCACCTGGATCTGGCCACTTCTGACCCTATCCCCATTCCTTCGTCGATGGGGCTTCATGAGGACCTAGTGACCACGATTTGGCAACAACCGTCCTCTATACTAGCGGTCTCTCACAAACCAGACCGCATCTGTTACACCCAGGAAGGGATCTCCCATCTTAATTCCCATCCTGAGGCTGATTCTGTGGTCATTACGGCCGCTCATGATCATTCAGCCCAGCCCAAACACTTGAGCTCTTCGCCTCCTGACAAGGACTCGCGTCAGCTAGATAATTTTGGGCTTAAAATCTGTTCTTCTTCCTCATGTGCGATACGATCCCTTAATTACATATCGCATATGGTCGCTTTCCCAAAAGCCTCCCATTTGGATCTGGAAAGAGACCTCCAAGAGGTTCAGGATGAAACCTTGAGAAAGAAGTTATTGGATAAAGTTAGGATTAGGAAGTCATCGTGTTGTCACGCTCTACGGGCTACTTACCACTCGGTGGACTCAGTGGTTAGAGGGGCAGCCTCGGGATCTGTCTCCATCGCCTCTCCTGGCTTCGTATAGCAGGCCTGGCGCAGGATGTACAGTCCTCCCATTTGGACACTCCCTTTAGGGGTTCCGTCCTCTTTGGCGGCGATGCCAAGGATATCATTACAGGGCTGCAGGAGAGCAGACGTTCCTTGTGGGACGTCCGTTCCTTGTATAAGACGGGTCAGAAAAAGCAGCCTTTTCGCTACCATAGAAGGTGGAACAAATCCCAGGCTAAGCGCCAAGCAAAGAAACGCGCCCCTAGCTCTGGAGCTCAAACCTCACAGGCCAGATTTCCTAAACAGGCCTGTGGGACAAAAGCTCCCCTCCCCTTGGTGTTCTGACTCCTTTTCTCCTCCTTCCACTCCCTCCATTAACACAGGAGGAACCGGTCGGAGGGAGGTTCGGCCTCCACCTGGACGGCTGATGGTACGTCACCGCAGATGCTTGGGTGCTTCAGCTCATCCAGCGAGGTCACTCAATACAGCGAGATTCCAGCCTCTCTACCACCGGGATGGTCCTTCTATCCTTGGGATCAGGTCCCCATTGTCTCTCAGGAAATTCAGGCTCTTCTTCTAAAGAGGGCCATAGAACCCGTCCCATCGGACCAAATAGGAAAGGGATTTTACTCCCACTTCTTCCTAGTGCCTAAGAAAATGGGCAACCTGAGACCGATCCTGGACCTCAGCACACTAAACATCTTAAATCGAGTACAAGAAGTTTTGTATTTTGGCCGGCCCGCTTGGCCGGTCAAGTTTCCGCTTGCGGCCTGGCGACCAGGTTGAGGCGGACTAAAGGTCGCTGGAGGGCGGCGGGGGAGAAAAGGATAGGCGTCCTACGAGACTGCTCTCCTTCTCCAGGGGAGGGATGGGGTAGTGCTGGGGTCTGCGACTCCTGGTGGAGACCAGGTGTGAGCGACTACCGACCTCAACAGTGTGCGTCGGGAGGCGGGGCAGGCTCCCGCGTCATTGCGTCCGCCTCCGGAAAAAGGAAAAAAGGAGAATGCCGGGGGCCTAGATGAAGCGGTCATAGCTGAATTAGCCCCTCAGGCCAGCCACCCGACCTGAGTCCGGCGCCTGCGGCATGTTATCCGATGCGCCGAGCTCCACGTGGGGGTAAGCCACGGGGTATCGGAAAAGTGCGAGGCCGATGTGGGGGTGGAAGCGTGACCGGCAGATGGTTCCGGGCTACCGGCGGCAGGGGCAGAAAGAATAAATAGAAAAAAAAAAAAAGAAGTTGTTTTGTATTTTGACTCTTCAGTGGCTTCTTCCCCTGCTCCACCTGAACTCGTGGCTGTGCTCCCTGGACATGCAGGATACTTACCTGCATATTTCTATCCTCCCGGCCCACCGCCGCTTTCTCTGTTTTGTTTTTATGGAGAACCGTTTCCAGTTCCGAGCACTCCCCTTTGGCCTCTGTTTGGCCCCCAGAGTGTTCACCAAATGCCTAGCGGTAGTGGTGGTGTTCTTATGCCGTCAGGGGGCATTTATGTCTTCCCGTACCTGGACGATTGGCTCCTCGCAGCACTCTCTCCTACCAGCCTGAAAAGAGTCTCTCTTTCTCTCTGAATTTGTTTGGTTTCCTGGGCATAATGGTCAATTTTCCCAAGTCCCAGCTAGTACCGTCCCAGAGACTCCAGTTAATTGGAGCTGTACTAGACACAGTTCAGGGAGGGCTTTTCTGCCATCGTATCGGGCCGAGACCTTAGCTGCTCAGGCCACTTTCCTGGCCCAGGCCCAGTGGATCCTGGCACACTCTGTGCTCCGTCTCTTGGGACTGATGGTGGCCGCCATTTCGACAATTCCCATGGCCAGGCTTCACATGAGGGTCACCCAATGGTCTCTTCGAGTCCAGTGGGACCAGAGGACGGACGATATGAACCAAAAGGTCATGATCTCCCATAGTCCGCAGAGAGCTCTTCGCTGGTGGCAGGATCTCTCAAACCTATCGAAGGGAATTTCATTTCATCCTTCATTTCCAACCCAAATTATCACCATGGACCCTTCAGATCTGGGCTGGGGAGCCCATCTGGGGACTCACAAGACACAGGGGTCTTGGTCCGACCAGGAGCTTATGCTTCACATCAATGTTCTGGAGACCAGGGCGGTTCTTTACGCACTCCAGGCATTCCAGTCTCTCCTGGTTCTGGGATCACTTCTAGTCCAGACAGACATGTCCACAGTCTGGTACCTAACAAACAGGGAGGAACCTGATCATATCCTCTTTGCAGAGAAGCAGTGAGGGTATGGTACTGGGCGATTCAGCACAGCCTTTACTTGACAGCTGTCCACGTTCCGGGTGTAAGCAATGTTCTGGCGGACAGTCTCAGTCAATCCGTGGCCAGGGCCCACGAGTGGGAACTAAAGTCAGAGGTGGTCGAAGAACTCTTTCTTTGATGGGGTTGGCCAGAGATAGATCTGTTCGCCTCCCCACCTAGCATAAAACTACCCTTCTTGCTAAGCTAGTTTCTAGGCATGGTGCTTTTTTGTGAGGCAGCTGTCTCTTTCATGGACAGGGAGATTTCTTTACGTCTTTCCTCTCATTCAGAAGGTTTTGGTGAAACAACAGGAGGGAGCTCACGCCATTCTTATTGCTCCACTTTGGCCGTGCCAAATTTGGTATCCTATGCTACAACAATTGGCACTGGAACCTCCGGTTCTCTTGCTCATTTCCCACGACCTTCTGACTCAGGAGCAGGGCACCTTGGTGCATCCAAGCCTTCAGTCTCGCCATCTTCATGCGTGGCACCTGTGGACATAGCAATTTCTCATTATGGGGTATCTTCGCAGGTTGCGCAAATTCTAGTGGAGGCTAGAAAACCCTCCACTAGATCCACTTAGACCATGAAGTGGAAAAGATTCATGATTTGGGCCCAAGCAAGATGCTGGGACCCATTTTCATGCTCGGCTTACCAGGTTCTAGAGTACCTCACACATCTGTCTGAGGCGGGCCTTTGCTACTCCTCCATTAAGGTCCACCTATCTGCGGTGTCTGCCTACCACCTCCTGGTGGAGGGCAAAACCTTGGCTCAGCTGGAGGTTGCCAAAACCTTTGTGAAAGGCATCCTTCATTTGAATCCTCCGATCTGGAATCCTTGTCCTCCCTGGGACCTGAATTTCATGCTCAAGAAGCTGACCTTACCCCCGTTCGAACCAGTTTCTTCCTGTGACTTACACTTCTTCTCCTGGAAAACTTTATTTTTAGTCGCAGTTACTTCAGCCAGAAGGGTCTCCGAATTACAGGCCTTCGTCTGTACAGAACCCTATTTGATTTTTCATAAGGACAGAGTAGTCCTTTGGACTAACCCTTCTTTCCTACCTAAAGTGGTTTCGGAAACCACTTTGAACCAGAGCGTGGAATTACCAATGTACTATCCACAGTATTCCAATGGGGGTGGGGGGAGATACCTTTTGCACACCCTTGATGTGCACCGGATCCTGAGGTACTACACGAACTGGACTAAGGAGGTTCATAAATCCAATCAACTGTTCATAGCTTTTGCTCCACAGTGCCAAGGCAAGGCTATATCCAAGCAAACCATCTCTTGATGGCTAGCTAACTGCATCCATTTTTCATATACGAAATATGAGAAGTCCCTTCTGGGGGCTGTTAAAGGCCACTCCACCCGCAGTGTGGCGATCTCTACTGCCTTTTTTAGGAATGTGTCCACGGCAGAGATCTGTGCAGCGGCCACGTGGTCATCTGTTCACACCTTCACTAAGCATTACAGTCTGGACATTGCCTCTAGGCACAGAACTGGCTTTGGTCTTGCAGTCTTGCAAGGCCTCCTATCATGATTTCTTATGGCGATTCTCCTCCTCGGATGCACCTGTATTTTGTTTTTTTCTCAGGGACTGCTTGGTATTCAGTCCTAAATGTGAAGGCCTACTGCAGGACCTCTCTAAGTAAGAGTATATAGCAGTTGATGAGGAACTTACTGTAACAGATCTTCTAGAGGTTCCTGCAGGTCTAGTTTCCTACCCTCCTTCCCCTAGTTTCTGGATGTTTTATCCTTATTTTCCATCCTATCTAGTCCTTCGGGACTAGAGTGGAAGCAGGGTCTGAGGAGTTTTTACTCCGGTCTTATTCTAACCTTTCTATAGATCTCCGTTGGAAAAGAACTGGAGAGCGGGCGCGGGACTGCCCCTTTTAGAGTCTGGCTGATGTCACGCCGCCTGACTTCGGGGGCAGTCCCCGCTGGTGATTGCTATCTACAAGTTTGCTGTTCGGATCTGATGCCGGGGTGCAGTCCTATATGTGAAGACCTACTGCAGGAACCTCTCTTGAAGATCTACTGTTACAGTAAGTTCATACGTAATTACTGTTTACTTTATCACTGTTGCATTGTTATCCTGTAATTGACATGGAACCTTTGTTAAAAAAAAAACAAAAAAAAACTTTGGTTCAAAGGTATTGTAATTCCTTGACCCTAGACTTCAGTAAATACTTGAAATTCAAATTCCTTGAGTGTTTCACATACACCTCTACACGAATAGGAACACTGCTCCAGTGGTTATCTCCTCCGTGGACAGGCCTTCAGGGGAGGGACATGCACCCCCTGAGGCAGCCTGCTGTGTGGACTAGGATCCAATGTTGGGCACTAGGACCCACGGGGAGACATTGGGAGTCCAGGCCGTCATGCAGACGGTTATGGGTTTTTCTCACAGCTTTTTTTCCTGGTTTCTCCCTCCTGGCATGGGCATAGCCTATTGAGCAGCCTCAGCTGCATGTAACAACATCCAGTGGGTGGAACAGAAGCTGCCTGGGCCCTTCATAGGGGTCTCTGCGGCACCAGAGCCAATAACATCCTTCCCAACCGTGGCACACTGCTTGTGGCTGTTGCTGGGTCTGGACTGCTCGGATGCAACCTCTCTGTTCGTTCAAACCGGGTTGCTTGTCACAGCAGTATCTCTGCTTCCGGGCCATTGGGGTGGCCTTTCCCCCTTATTTTTTTTTCTCTGGAAATGAAACAGCTAGTGCCCCATAGTGCTATACAGTACTTCTGAGGAACATTAGAATAGTAGTCCATCCTGTTCGACTGCGTTTCTTATTTTTAGGGCTCCATCTCAAGGAAAGACTATTTGTATGGCTGTTTAGGGGATGGATAACTCTTCCTGTAGTAGTGTTCAGTTACTTGGCTGAGCTTTACTTAGCCAGGCCAGATATAAGTTTAGCTGCACTGTCTCTAGAGCATGTGCCTCCCAACCTTTAATTTCCCAACTGTGGGACACTGACGTGTGAGGGGGAAGAAAGATAGAATGTGAGCTACATTATTCTGCCATAGGGATACAAGCTGCAGACACTTTGGAAATCAAGTGTCTTCAAGTTCATAAAATGTGCTGTTCATTGGGACTCCTAGAGAATGTGATCTCCTGATTAGAAACATTGGTGAACAGTGTGAAGCAGCAGCTTTTCCATGTATGTGGGACAGTGAAGAGAAGGCTAGTGTGGGGGGGGGGGAAGCAAGGGTTGTTCACTAGCACTGCAAGTTTACATCTATTAAAAGATGCATCGCATCCTGAGCATAAACCACATATTTCTTTAAAACTGACTTTTATTTAGTTCTGTAGTAATTAAAGGTCAGAAGGGACTTTAGGTATCTGGGGTTCACCACTTCCTGCTTCATTAGCGTGAACCAACATGAATACTGTGCAAACGTGTACTAATTTATAGGGATTTCCCAACCACCCTACAGCAGGGTAGCCAGTGATTCCCTTGGTAATCAGAAATATTTGTCCAGGGTTACCTGGAAGCCTGTACTGTCTTCATATCCACCATCTCCACGGGTAGGTTATTCCACAGTTTCCCAACCCTCTAGGAGAAAAATTGCCTCCTAATATTACCCCTGAATTGACCACATTTAGACCTGTAGTTGACCTTTTAAGAGTCCTGTACATCTCGGGGAAACTTTGGAAAAACGTTATTTTTATGAAGATAATTTCAGCCAATATTTCATGTATTTTCTGTATTTTGTTTTCCTTCTGTTCCCTGGTCATGGCTGCACCCCACCAGCACCGTTACTGACCTTCCTGTGGACTTACCGATAACCACCACTTGCACAAGACCTTGTAGGTGGGTTTCTTGCCATGTTGGTAATTCTGGCGTGGGGGGGGGGGGTTGCCGGAGCGGATCAGAGCACTTCCTTTGTGGTTTCCTTCCCATGACATTGGTGGGCAGTGATGTGCACATGTGTGTATGTTGACATGTCAGCGTCCTCCGGTAGCCCTACCCCCACCTCACATTGCTGCCCTTTCACCAGTGCTAACACCTAACCTTTGCAAGGTGGCAGTCTAGTGGCGAGAACAGGATCCTCTGTTCCCCTGCAGGCCCCTGATGATCTGCACATATTCCCATACGTGGGTCGCTGGGATCACGAGTGGTACCTCTACCACTGCGCTGACAGGCCGGCGCCATGACCCAGCATTTCACATGAAAATAGGATCACAGCCTCTTAGGTCCTGTACACACTGAGCTTGTTAAAACATTTTAAGTCACTTAAAACATTTTAACAAGCCCAAATACAATTAACGTCCTCACCGAACATGGTTTGAAACCATGCAAGGGTCCTACTCTTAAAACCAGTTTTAGACACGGTTTCAAACCTAGCATGGTTTACTTGGTAGCATGGACGGGAGATCAGTCTGTGTTTCTCCTGAAGCAACACTGGTCTGAGCTGGAGACCGTGCTGGCACTGAGCTTCTTAAACCGTTACAAGGCTACAGTGTAGATGTGGTGCGACCATGTTTAAACATGGGTCTGAAGAAATACAAACAAGTGTGGACAGACGTCTCTGGTGAGTTTAAAACCATTTTTAAAAACTGTTTTAAAAACGTACTGTCAGTGTGTACAGGGCCTTAGACTTCATCTGGTCTGACTGCTTGTCTGCACCTGCCATTGTAGTCCTCGGCTTATGATCGCACAACCTGTCTTGGGAATTAAGTCTCACAGACAGGACTATGATGATGTTGTGTGCAGATGTACAGCCAGAGCACGTGAATTCTGTTGGACAGCGATTGTTTTGAGGGAAAAGTTACCATTCGGTTCTCTGCAGCACTGTGTGGGCTGATTACGGACAGTGACTTGTGTTTTGATTTGTTGCAGGTATGGACTGTGAGAGTGAGAAAGTGATCAACAATGGCGAAGGAACGAACGTGCATTCTGTGCCAAATAGTTTACACCTCAAGAAAGGTAAATCTGCTATCAGTGTTAGCCAAACTTGGGGTCTCATGTGGGTTACATACATTGTGACAGATAAATGCATGTTTTCTGCATTTAAAACCACCACAAATAATTTGGGGAACAGCATTGAAAAACTTATTTTGATACTGTTTAGCATTTTTTTCCTACTTTTCCTCTTGCTCCTTATCACTGTTCAGTACTTTAATGTATTTTTTACTTATGATGTCTATGTGAATTTTGTCTTTTGAATGTCTAACTGTTCCTATTGCCTGTCTACATCTGAGATTATAATCCTCATCTGACATTATAATCCTCATCTGACATTATAATCCTCTGCTTCTTACAACAGTCATTTCCACAGCAACAAATGGTGGTGCCCCCAGGCAGTGAGTTATGATGTCAGGTACAGACAGGTAGCCCTACCACATGCACAAGGTTACGATGTCAGATACAGACAGGTACTTGTGGCACACACTGAGGTTAATGATGGCCAGTGCAAACAGGTAGCTGTGCCACACGTAGAGGGCTAAGATGTTGGAAACAAGCCAACCCGGTGGCGCTGGGGGTTGAGGCACTGGATGCCACACCTTGCGCCACGCCGGTGACCAGTGTTCAGGAGCGGACTCTGGTTGCCGAAGGTCGGCAGGGGGAGGAGGAAAGGATTGAGTGTCCAGGCAACTGCTTTCCTCTCCTGGGGTGGGTCTGAAGGGACGCATTGCTCTGTGGTGGCTCCTGGTGGAGACCGGAGGTCCTGCAAGGAGCATGCAGCTTTTGGGAGGGGCACTGGCTGATGTCAGCGGACTTGCATCCTTCGGCGTGAACATCATTGCATGTCCGCTGCATCTCGGGGAACACAAGAAAAACCCGGCTGGCAGGGAGGCGACGCAGATGCTCCATGGCCCATCCACACTCTAATGCTGGCTAACCCGACTTGACACCCCGTGGTTCCTGCCTCCTCCCATATGGGGTCCACAGGAGAGGAGGGGACCCAGCACCCGATCCATCGGTCAGGGCAGGGGTTCTGGTGGGTGGTAGAGGAGCAGCTGAGCGGGCCCTGCCAGACAGATGCCCAATCACTGATGCCCAGAGGGAAATAAATTTTGAGAGAAAAAAAAAAAAGATATTAGAAATGGATACTTTTGCTTCATGCCACACACAGAAGGTTATGATGTCTGGTACAGATAGGTAGCCGTGCCAAACGCAAAAGGTTATGATGTCCTATATGGTTAGGTAGCTGCGCTGCATGCAGAAGAAATGATATCCAGTACGGGAGGTAGCAGTGCCTTATGCAGAAGGTTATGATGCCTGGTACGGACAGGAAGCAGTGCCACACGCAGAAGGTTGTGATGTCCAGTACAGATAGGTAGGCATGCCACAGGCAGAATTTTATGATGTCCGGTACAGATAGCCCTGCCACACGCAGAATGTTCTGATGTCCGGTTCAGATAGGTAGCCATGCCACAGGCAGAAGGTTATGATATCCTGTACAGATAGATGGCCATGCCACACGCAGAAAGTTATGATGTCTGGTACAGAAAGGTAACTGTGCTGCAGGCAGAAGGTTATGATGTCTGGTACAGATAGGTAGCCGTGCTGCACGCAGAAGGCTATAATGTCTGGTATGGATAGGTAGCCGTGCCACATTCAGAAGGTTATGATGTCCGGTACTAATAGGTAGCCATTCTGCACGCAGAAGGTTATGATGTCTGGTACAGATAGGTAGCTGTGCCACAGGCAGAAGGTTAGGATGTCCGGTACGGATAGGTAGTCATGCCACATGCAGAAGGTTAGTTATGTCGATGCGGATGGGTGGCCGTGCCACATGCAGAAGGTGATGATGTCGAGTGCACGGTTGATTTATTGCCTGCATGAGATGTATTGTCTGGTGCAGATAGGTAGCCATGCTGCATTTAGAAGGTTGTGATATCCGGTACAGATAGGTAGTTGTGCTGCATGCAGAAGGTTATGATGTCCAGTACAAATAGGTAGCCATGCCACATACATAGAAACATAGAATTTGACGGCAGATAAGGACCACTTGGCCCACCCAGTCTGCCCATTTCCCTACCTACTGGATAAGCTGCAGATCCTAGTTAACCAGCAGCACCTACTTCTTCTTACCCCACCCCAGAATTGCCTTATGACTGTCCATGCATGCTTGAATTCCACCATTGATTTTGACTCCACAACCTCCTCCGGAAGGCGGTTCCATGCATCCACAACCCTTTCTGTGAAAAATACTTCCTTAAATTACCTCTGAGCACGCCCCTCTATCTTCAAATTGTGCCCTCTTGTTCTTGCACACCTCTTTTTTGAAAGATGCTACCCTCTTGGACTTTGTTGATTCCTTGAGGTACTTGAAAGTTTCTATCATGTCCCCCTCTCCTCCTTTCCTCAAGGCTATACATATTAAGCTCCTTAAGTCTCTCTCATATGTCTTCCAGTTCAGACCCTACCATTTAGTTGCCCTCCTCTGGACAGCTTCCATCCTGTCTATGTCTTCCTGGAGATTGGGCTCCCAGAACTGCACACTACTCCAGATGGGGTCTCACCAGCTGTCTGTACAGAGGGATAATAACTTCTTGTTTTCTACTGGTGATGCCTCTCCCTAGGCATCCCAGTAACCCCAACCCTCCTTGCTGCCTCTCACATTGCTTGCCCACCTTTAGGTCATCTGATATGACTACCCCAGGTCCTTTCCATTTTGTTGTTGTTAGTATCTCACCCCCATTATGTACTCTTCCCTGGGTTTTGTTTCCCAGGTGCATTACCTTGCACTCTTAGCATTGAATCTAAGCTGCCATACATTTGACCATTCCTCTAACCTTGCCAAGTCCTTCTCATCCTTTCCACCCCACCCTGTGCATCAACTCTGTTGCAGATCTTAGTGTCATCTGCAGAGACATACTTTCCTTCTTGTCCTTCCGCAATGTCGCTTATAAAGACATTGAAGAGGACCGGTCCTAATACTGAACCCTGCGGTACCCCACTAGTAACCCTCCTTTCTTCTGAGTGGACTCCATTTACTATTACTCTCTGTGTCCTATTCTCCAGCCAATTCTTTACCCAGGCTGCCATCTTGGGACCCACTCCCAGGCTGGCTAACTTGTATATTAATCTTTTGTGTGGGACTGTGTCAAATGCCTTGCTAAAGTCTAGGTAGGCCATGTCACAGCCCTCCCTGATCTACCACTTTGGTCACCCAGTCAAAGAAATCTATCAGATTTCTCTGGCATGACCTTCACTGTGAATCCATGCTGCCTAGGGTCCTGTACCCTCTGGCCTCTAGATACTCGACAATTCTTTCCTTCAAAGTGATTCCATCATTTTCCTATCACTGAGGTTAAACTAACAGGTCTATAGTTTCCTGCTTCTGCCTTGCTCCCACTTTTGTGAAGGGAATCACATCTGCCCTCCTCCAGTCCTCAGGTACCACCCCATCCTCCCATGATTTGTTAAAGGGTAGTCAGTGGTGTCACTAGTTCTACCCTTAGCTCTTTAGAATTCTGGGATGAATCCCATCAGGCCCCATTGCTTTGTCCACCTTCAGTTTTGAGAGTTCTTTCAGAACCCTTTCTTCTGTAAATGGGCTGGTATCAACTTCTGTATCCAGAGTGTTACTACTGTTTGTTTAATGTACCTCCCCTCTTCATTTGTAAATACTGAGCAAAAATATTTGTTTAGTATCTCTGCCTTTCACAGTCTCCTCTGCCCACCCTCCCTCCCCTTTATTAAGCCTCACTATCCCTCCCTTGGTCTTCCTTTGCTCCCTGATGTACCTGTAAAAGGTTTTATCCCACTTCTTAACTGAGTTGGCTGTCTTTTCCTCGGTTTGGGCCTTTGCTGTTCTGACTGCCTTCCCAGCCTCCTTTTGCTTTAACTGATACAGTTCTCTGTCCTGCTCCTTCTGCGATTCCTTGTACTTCCTGAATGCTTTCGTTTTCTCTTGAACCTTCACTGCCACTTCCTTTGAGAACCATAGTGGTTTCTTACATCGTCTTGTTTTGTTTATTTGCTTCACACAGGCTGTTACCTCTGTGATGGCAGTTTTATTATTCTCCATTGTTCTTCCACCCTCCTTCCTGCCCATTTGCTAGTGCATTCCTTAGGCACTCACCCATTTTGGCAAAGTCAGCCCTCCTAAAGTCCAGTACTTTTGTCTTTGTAAGGCTTGACTCTATTGCTGTGTTTATTGTGAACCATACTGTTCGATGGTCGCTAGTTCCCAGATGGCTACCCACTTCTACATCTGTGATCCTCTCTCCATCTCCATTTGAGAGAATCAAGTCTAATATTGCTCCCTCTCGAGTGGGCTCCAGTACTAGTTGTCTAAGGCATGCCCCTGTAGAGCATCTAGAATAACTGCACTCTTCGAAGTGGCAGCTGCAACTGCACTCCAGTTAACATCTGGCATATTCAGATCACCCATCAGCAATATCTCCCCTTTTTCTGCCATTCTAAGTATACTTTCTATTATTTCCCTGTCCATTTCCTCCACCTGAGAAGGGGGTCTGTATACAACCCCTGTGCATATTGTGGTGCCATTGCCTGTCTCCAAATTTACCCACAGTGCTGCTTCTCCTCCCTGTTTACCCTTTTGTTCTGTTGCTTTTATCCCTTCCCTTATGTAAAGAACTGCTCCTCCTCATCTTTTACCCTCCCTGTCCCTCCTGTAGACAGTGTATCCTGGTATGTTTATGTCCCAGTCATGGTTTTGTGTGTACCATGTTTCTGTGACTGCCACGATATCCAGATGTTCCTCCTCCATCAAGGCCACTAATTCAGGAAGCTTGTTACCCAGACTACGGGCATTAGTACTCATTGAGCTCCATTTTTTGATGGCTTTACCTTCTGTTGCAGCATCCCCACTGACCATTCTACCTCAGTCTTTTCTTATTTAGTACCCTGTTTTGTAGGGAGAGGCTGGGATTTTCCTGCTGCTTGTCAGTGCCTCCCCCTTTGACTAGTTTAAAAGCTTGTCAATGAAGCATTTAAACCGATTGCTCAAAAGACTTGTTCCCTTCCTGGACAGATACAGACCATCCTGCCAGTATAGGCTGGTGTCCCTCCAGGTGGAACCCCAGTCCCCAATGAAGCCAAACCCCTGTGCTCCGCACCATTTTATCAACCATTCATTAAACTGCATGGTGCCAATTACCCTCGCCTCTCCCATGCTTTTGACAGGCAGCACCTCTGAGAAGGATACTGTGTGTGCTACTTGTCTTAGGTCCCTCCCCAACTCTGCAATGTCCTCCTGCACTGCTCTAATCTCATGATGAGCCAAGTCATTTGTCCCTAGGTGGACAATTATGTCCAGCTTCGGAATCCTTGCAGCTGTTCTCGTGATCCTGAGGATGTGCGTCCTGTCCCTCCAAGCCATGGCACCAGGCAGGCACCTTACTTCAGTTTTCCCAGCTCCCCCCCAGTTCTATACCCCTAATAATTGAGTCCCCCACCAGGAGCTGCTTCCTTTCCCTGTGGTGTCCTCTGCCTCCTTCCTGTGGGCCTCCCTTGTGACAGTTATCATCAGTATTCTCTGTGGGTGCATCCATAGGGGAGCTATGCTCCCCCAGAATGGTGTATGGACTGTGGAGTGGAACAATTGACTGGGTGTGCCTCTGTTCCACCCTCCTCACCCTCTCTGAGCCCACTGTGGTCCAACTGCTGTGCTTTCTTCGTAACCTCTGAGGTAGTGGTGGTGGCGCTAGTGCTCCCTGGATGGGGGAGGTTCCCTTCCTACTGCCCAGTGTGGCCTGGGGGAAGGTTTCCTTACTACTGCAGAAGGTTATGATGTCCAGTACAGATAGATAGCCCTGCCACACGCAGAATGTTCTGGTGTCCGGTACAGATAGGTAACCATGCCACAGGCAGAAGGTTATGATGTCTGGTACAGATAGATGGCTGTGCCACACGCAGAAACTTATGATGTCTGGTACAGAAAGGTAACTGTGCTGCAGACAGATGGTTATGATGTCTGGTACGGATAGGTAGCCGTGCCACATGCAGAAGGTTATGATGTCTGGTATTAATAGGTAGCCGTTCTGCATGCAGAAGGTTATGATGTCTGGTACAGATAGGTTGCCGTGCCACAGGCAGAAGGTTAGGATGTCCGGTACAGATAGGTAGCCGTGCCACAGGCAGAAGGTTAGGATGTCTGGTACAGATAGGTAGCTGTGCCACAGGCAGAAGGTTAGGATGTCTGGTACAAATAGGTAGCCGTGCCACATGCAGAAGGTTAGGATGACCGGTACAGATAGGTAGTCATGCCACACACAGAAGGTTAGGATGTCCAGTACGGATAGGTAGCCATGCCACATGCAGAAGGTTATGACGTCCAGTACAGATAGATAGCCCTGCCACACGCAGAATGTTCTGATGTCCGGTACGGATAGGTAACCATGCCACAGGCAGAAGGTTATGATGTCTGGTACAGATAGATGGCTGTGCCACACGCAGAAACTTATGATGTCTGGTACAGAAAGGTAACTGTGCTGCAGACAGATGGTTATGATGTCTGGTACGGATAGGTAGCCGTGCCCCATGCAGAAGGTTATGATGTCTGGTATTAATGGAGTAGCCGTTCTGCATGCAGAAGGTTATGATGTCTGGTACAGATAGGTTGCCGTGCACAGGCAGAAGGTTAGGATGTCCGGTACAGATGGTAGCCGTGCCACAGGCAGAAGGTTAGGATGTCTGGTACAGATGGGTAGCTGTGCCACAGGCAGAAGGTTAGGATGTCTGGTACAAATGGTAGCCGTGCCACACGCAGAAGGTTAGGATGACCGGTACGGATAGGTAGTCATGCCACACACAGAAGGTTAGGATGTCCAGTACGGATAGGTAGCCATGCCACATGCAGAAGGTTATGATGTCCTGTACGGATAGGTAGCCCAGCCATAAGCAAAAGGTTATAAAGTCTGGTACGGATTGGTAGCCCAGTGAGATACAGAAGGTTATGATGTCCAATACAGATAGGTAGTCCTGCCACACGCAGAAGTTTATGATGTCCAGTACAGCTAGGTAGCCATGCCACACGCAGAAGCTTATGATGTCTGGTATAGATAGGTAGTCGTGCCACAGGCAGAAGGTTATGATGTCCGGTATAAATAGGTAATCATGCCCCAGGCAGAAGGTTATGATGTCCAATACAGATAGGTAGCCGTGCCACACGCAGAAGGTTATGATGTCTGGTATAGATAGGTAGTCGTGCCACAGGCAGAAGGTTATGATGTCCGGTATAAATAGGTAATCATGCCCCAGGCAGAAGGTTATGATGTCCAATACAGATAGGTAGCCGTGCCACACGCAGAAGGTTATGATGTCCGGCACATATAGGTAGCCGTGCCACAGGCAGAAGGTTATGATGTCCGGGTGAGATAGGTAGTCGTGCTGCATGCAGAAGGTTTTGATGTCTGGTACAGATGGGTAGCTATGCCACACACAGAAGATTATGATGTCTGGTACAATTAGGTAGCTATGGCACATGCAGAAGGTTATGATGTCCGGTACAGATAGGTAGCCGTGCCACACGCAGAGAATTATGATGTCCTATACAGGTAGGTAGCTGTGCAACATGCAGAAAATTATAGTGTCTGGTACAGACAGGCAGAGGGTTATGCTGTCCAGTACAGACAGGCAGAGGGTTATGCTGTCCAGTACAGACAGGCAGAGGGTTATGCTGTCCAGTACAGACAGGCAGAGGGTTATGCTGTCCAGTACAGACAGGCAGAGGGTTATGCTGTCCAGTACAGACAGGCAGAGGGTTATGCTGTCCAGTACAGACAGGCAGAGGGTTATGCTGTCCAGTACAGACAGGCAGAGGGTTATGCTGTCCAGTACAGACAGGCAGAGGGTTATGATGTTTAGTACAGGCAGGCAGAGGGTTACGATGCCTAGTACAGACAGGCAGAGGGTTACGATGTCCCGTACAGACAGGCAGAGGGTTACGATGTCCCGTACAGACAGGCAGAGGGTTACGATGTCCCGTACAGACAGGCAGAGGGTTACAGTGTCCCGTACAGACAGGCAGAGGGTTATGATGTTGGTACAGACAGGCAGAGAGTTATAGTGTGTGGTACAGATAGGCAGGCAGGGGGTTATGATGTCATGCACAGACAGATAGCCATTCCAGATGCAGTGGGTTTCGATATCAGTGCCATAAGCAGGTGGCAATAACTTCAGGTGCAGATAGGTGGCAGTGCAACAAGGAGCTGGGTTATGGAGGGGTGTGGCCATGCTGGTGACTGTGGTGTAAGCCTTTGCTGAGCTCTCCACTCAGTGATCCTGAATCCCCCATCAGTCTGAACCAGCTGTACCTGCAGACAGCCAAAAACTACAAAAAACAATTGCCTGATGTGAGGAGCATGTTGAAAGAGAAAAAAACAAAACACAGATTAATTCCCCAACCACAGTGAAGGTTTCAGATCCACCCCAGACTCAGACGCATTCAAACTGCATGGCCACCAAGCAGGAAGACATGGCAGCAGCAGAAGGGAACAGGCCACCTTGTTCAGAGTGCTGATTAGCAGCAGGCGCTTGGAGATGGGAGCAGGATTCACCAGTATGAATGCACACCTTCAGGGCATTCTAAAAACCTCAGTGAAACATCTGCTAGCCAGTGAAGTCATTTGACAGAAGCAGAACCAGGATTAGTGTAGTTGAGGACACCGTACAGAACTGGAACTGGGGAAGAGGCACAGCTCCTTGAGGTCATCCAGCACCTGAAGAAGAAAGTAGACAACCAAGAAAATAGGGCTTGTTGAAAGAATATTCAGATTATTGGTCTGCCAGAAGACACAGAGCAGTGAAACCCAGGGCAGTTTATAGCAACCTGCCTGAAAGAGAACCTGGACTAGGAGTACACCGTCCGAACCCTTGAGATGGGCCAAGTCCACTGGATTTTTGGAGGGAGACTTGAAGCTGGGCAACCGTCAAAATAACACTTCCTGGCTAAATTCCACCATTTTTAGAATAAAAACACGATCCTGCGAGTTGTCAGAACAAAGGGCCTAATCCATAGTGAGAACGCGAGAGTGCTCATTTTCCTAGACTACAGCTGAAACTTGCAGTGGGAAGAGATGAAGTTTGGAGTTGTGAAAGCCAGGCTACGCCGAATGGGATGGCGCCACCTACACCTCTACCCATCCAGGCTGCGAGTATTTAAGCCCGGCCAGCCCTCTCGGATGTTCATAACGGTGGATGAACTGGAAGCATATTGGAACTGAAAGGAAGCTGCCGGCGAGGGACAGTCAGCTGCCTGCCTGTGCAGCAGCTCCAGCAAAATGATAGGATCACTCAACAGCATTAGAGGTACTGTAGTGATTTACTTGTTTTTGGGTACAGTTAGATGTACCCCAAAGGCCTCTTTCCCCCTTTCTAGGGACATGGATATGTTGTTCATCCACACTCATTGGCAGTATCCTTGCCGCTTTAAATCTTGCCGGAAGGTCTTCAAGCTTGCTCCTCCCACCCACCCGGGTGGTATAACTCTCGGCTCCGCCCCATGACGCCAGATCTTCCTTACCGCTTGGAAGCTCAGGTTCCCTCCTTAACGCTCTGCGTTTGCGACTGGTTCCTATTTCTCCGTTTGCGGATTTAAAAATAAAAATTTGCAAAAGACTTCAGTCTTGATCCCTCGCGTGCGATGGACCATCGACTCGGTTGGAGATGCCCATGCGAACGAAAGATGTCTCAGACGGATCCACACTCCACGTGTGTCTACTGCCTAGGCCTTGAGCACGACCCGCGGGCTTGCGACCTGTGCTCATCTTTCTCGGCCCTCGTCCTCGAAGACCGTGCTGCCCGATTGCAACTGGGCCGTCCGAGCGTTCCCTCCGGTGAAGTCAAGGAGGCCCGGTTAGCGGTGTCATGGCCAGGCCTCGGCGGATCAGCTACGAGCGGATGGTGGAATCCTCGAAGAGGAGGCGGCCCTGAGCCGTATCTTCCTCGGCCGCGGCATTTATCCCGCTCTCTCTGGGTTCTTCCTACACGGCTTCTTTTAAGAGCTTTGTCTGTCCCTCTCCACTAAAGGAGAAAGGGCCTAAGTCTGCTGGACCTTATTCTCGGTCAAAAAGAGGGAACAGGGTAAGTCCCTCCGTCGGCGCTCTTGGGGCGGGAAAGGTCCCTCTCCCGGGCGTCGTCCGTCGGCTCGAGTCGACCGCTCGGCTTGACCACTGGCCTCACGGTGTCCCGTCAGGTCAGTTGACCGAGACTCCACTGATGAAGTCGATTTTCTCGACCCATTAGACGGCTGATCGCCTTTAGCAGCGAATTCCCCTCTCCCGGTTTCCCGGGAGGATTGAGGATCCCGTGGGCTCGTCTGTGCCTCCGGTTCCGGAGCCCTCGGATGGACCTTCCGAGCCGAAGGGAGTGCAGTTCGGCCGACACCTCCGCACCGACCCGGAAATTCCGGGACTCGGTCTCGGTCTCGGACCTCTTGGCGTCCAGCCGTTCCCACCGTCATAAGCGGTCTCGGTCCTAAGCACCCCATGATAAGCGGCGTCGCCGCTCGTCCTCGTCCTCCTCCTCGGATGAGGGCTTCCGGCGTAAGTACGTCGGCAGTCGAGACCTTATGTTGCAACAGCTCCTCCTGGCGAGAATAAGCCGACTCGGCGCCTTCCCGGCCATTAAGTAGCTGTCACGGGCAGCCGACACAACCCTCGACTTGTCCGAGGCCTATACCCAGGCGGTTGTTCGGCCAAAACCAGCTGCTCCACCGATTCGGTGGAACCTCCGCTCCACAGCCACCAGTTGGGGCTCCGACCAAGGATTCTCGGTCGACTAAGGGTTTTACCCATCGGCTGTCAGTTACCCTCACTCCCGACCGACCTCGGCAGGTGAAGGTGGCTCAGGCCAAGAGCAGCTCTTCGAGGACTCTTCCGAGTCGAAGATGATTCCTCCTTCTTCTCAAGCGACTGGACTTGGGTCTTCCAGGAGGTCAGTCAATGGGCGATAGCCCGTCGTCCTTCCTAGGACTGCTTCGGCTCATCTCGGAGTCTACGGGATGGAGCCGAACCCGTTCCAAAGCGGGCCAGGTATCCCCTCACGGAGATTCTGGACCGAGGATTCTCCGGCGGAGGCCTTTCGGGTGGCGAGGCCATAGTGGGTCGGCACTGGAACTTTGGCAGCGCCCTGCTTCCTGCCCTGCGCCTTGACCAGGATGGCCAGAAGTATCACGGTCCCTCGGTTCCTTGTCCGGTTTTGGAACACCCTCTGCTGAGGGGTTGGTTACCGACAGCGGTTTTCCGGCGCCGGCTCGCGCCAGGATGGACAAACCTCTGACAGGGTCAAGAAATTGGACTACGTCGGTGAAAAGTCAGCTGCGTCCTCTCTCGACGCCGATCAGGCCAGTTCGGCCGTCCTCATGGCACATTTTTCTCATGCCCTGTTGGGCTCCTGGATGAGGTCATCCCTCATCTTCCGCCCGATCTGCAGACTACGGTTAAGCAGGTGCGGGACCAGGAGCAAGAGCGAGTGGCCAAACAGCAGCTCCAGACTGCTTTGGATATGGGGACTCATGTGCCAGATCGGTGGCGGCCGCGGTGGCTATCGTCGGTGAGCTTGGCTGAGGATATCCACCTTTACTTGGATACCCAGCACAGGTTGGCGGATGTTCCCTTTTGGGGACTGACCTCTTGACCCTGGGGTGGAAGGTCACCTGCAGAGGATCGAGAAGTCAATGCCACCTTGGACGCTGGTCTCTTCAGCTCAGAAGGACAAAGGCAAAACCAGCCTGACGCCTGCGTCCTTCTGTGCCCCGGCCCGGCCCAGCAACGTCAGGGCCAGCAGGCTCGACCTTGGCATCCCAAGCCCAAACCCCGGCTTCCTCTAACAGGAGGCAGGGAGGAAAGGGCCCAGGAGGTCCCTCGGCGGTCCTCCTCCAAGCCTGCCCAGTGACAGGCTGAGGGGTGTCGCTCATCCCGTCTACCCCCTGGTCCCCCCGTGGAGGGCGGCTCCAGCCTTCCGTTCCACCTGGTCCGCTGTTACCACGGACAGGTGGGTCTTGAGAGGTGGTGGGAAGGGCCTGCCTCTGGAGTCGAGCAGGCACCCCCTTCAGGCCGTCGCCCTCGAGGCAGGATCCCCAGCCTCACTGGCGGCGTCGAGCCGACATCACTCTCCTCCTCCAGAAGGAGGTGGTAAGAGAGGTGGTGGACCCTCCTTCCAGACCCAGGGTTTGTGTCCAGGTACTTCCTGGTTCCGAAAGCGGACGGGGGCTGGCCCCATTCTCAAACCTACGACCTAAACAAGTTCCTAAGGTCTCGAACCTTCAGGATGGTCACTCTGGCTCAGATAATACCATCCTTGGGCAGCGTGTGGTTCTGCTCTCTGGACTTGCAGGGCGCGTTTTCACGTCCTATCCGTCCGTCTCACGAGATTCCTTCGCTTCCGGCGGAAGGATCTCTCTTGAGTTCAAGCCATGCCCTTGACTTGTCTCCAGCTCCAGGGTCTTCACCAAATGCATGGCAGTGGTGACAGCATTCCTCGGCGGCCCGAGGTCGGGTGTCCCTTACCTGGGCGACTGGCTGATAGCTCCCTCCAGGAAGGAGGCGGAGTGGTCCAGAGATCTGGCCCTCAGGTCTGCTCTCAGCTGGGCCTCCTTATCAGCGAGGCCAAGTCAGACTTCGAGCGAGCAGGTGATTTTATCCAGGCGCGGCTCGACTCTCTTCGAGCAAGCGCGGCTCCGGACAGGGCGAGGTTCTTTCCTCCTTTGCCCGATCATTTCTGGTTGGGCAATGCGCCCTGCCGGGACTTCCTCGCCTCCTGGGTCTCATGGCGGCCTGTACCAGCGTGGTCCGTTGGGCCGCTGGAACATCGTCCCCTTCAGTGGGGACTGGCCAGCCAGTGGTCTGGCGCGATCCTTGGACCAGCATTAGCCGGTGACACAGGGATGTGGGCACTCTCCAGTGGTGGACCGTTCAGATCATTTGCAGGAGGGCATCCCGTTCGTCCGCCCGAGCCGCGGTCTCTCTGTCGACCGATGCCTCTCTGATGGGTTGGGGTGCCCATCTGGGGAACACGGGCTCATGGCCTCTGGTCCCAGCGGGAGTCCCGATGCCACATCAACCTGCTGGAGCTCCGGCGGTCCGCCTAGCTCTCACCGCCTTTGCTCCGTTCCTCCGGGTCAAGTGGTCCGAGTCAGGCGGACAATACCACGACCATGTACTATCTAAACCGCCCAGGCGGGCGCGCTCCATGCTTCTATGCAAGGAGCTCTCCGCATTTGGTCACTCGTCGCAGCCTGGGCGGATCTCCCTAGCCATTCACGTGGCAGGAGCCTCCAACACCCTGGCCGATGCCTGGGCGGATGGGGCTGCATCCACAGTGGTCTCTCCTGCCCGGTAGTACAGCATCTGTTCTCCCTTTGGGGCACACCTCAGGTGGACCTGTTTGCCTCCATGGACAGCGAGCTGAGTCTGTTTCATGCCGCCCCTCAGCAGGGCTCGCTGCAGGGATGCCTTCTCGAGGCAATGGACCCGGGCCTCTTTTCGCCTTTCCCCATTTCCCTTGATCCACAAGGTGCTTCTCAAGGCGAGGAGGACAAGGCGCAGGTGATTCTGATAGCCCCAGACTGGCCGCCAGTTCTGGTACCCAGATCTCCTCAGTCTCAGCTCCAGGACTCCGCGGCAGCTTCCAGCTCGCCCGGACCTGCTCTCAGTCAATCAGGGAAGGTGTTCCATCCGGACCTTCAATCCCTGCACCTGACGCCTGGTTCCTGGCGGCTAGAGTTCCAGGCTTTGGGTCTTTCCGGCGAGGTCCTCAATGTAGTTAGGCGTCCGTAGAGTCGACCAGAAAATGCTATGCCTTCAAATGGAAAAGGTTTTCCATTTGGTGTCAGAGAACAAGGCTTGGACCCTTCCTCCTGTTCCTTGGCAAGCATCTTGGACTATTTATGGTCCCTTTCTAGTCAAGGGCTTGGGTCGGCGACCCTAAGGGTGCACCTGGCAGCCATCTCTGCTTGCAGGCGCGGGCGGGAAGCAGTCGATGGCGCAGGAGAAGGTGGTCTGGCACTTTTCAAGGCCTTGATCACATTCCCTCCAGTCGGGAACCCCCACCTCCGTGGGATCTACTGCTGGTACTGGCAAGCTCATGGGCAAGCCATTGAACCTATACAGGTGTGCTCTCTCTCACCTGTCGTGGAAGACCGCCTTCTTGGTGGCTATCCGTCAGCCAGAAGGATGGAGAGCTCCAGGCGCTTTCCATCGAGTCTCCTTACCTGGTCTTCCACAGGGACAAGGTTGTCTCGCCCCACCGAAATTCCTTCCGAAGGTGGTGTGAGTTTCACCTTAACCAGGTGTTGACTCTGCGGTGTTCTACAATCACACCTCGGAGGCCGAATATAGGCTCCATACTCTGGACCCTAGAAGGCGCTCGCTTATTATAAGGCCGCAGCTGAAATTCGAGGAGAGGTTCGCCAGCTGTTTGTCACCTACGCTGAAGCCGCATCTGGCAGACCTGCAGCCAAGCGGGACGATAAGCAGGTGGGTAACCTCCTGCATAGATCTCTCTATAAGTTGGCGGGCATGGAGCCTCCCAGAGGATAGAGCTCATTCTACCCGCCATACTGCTAGCAGGTGGCTGCTTCCAGGGCGTCCCTATCCAGGAAATCTGCAGGGCTGCTACCTGGAGTCAGCAAACACCTTCATTACCCACTACCACATCGACCTTGAGTCACGCCGGGATGCTGGTTTTGGGGCCTCGGTTCTCAGTCTCTCTTTCCCAAGTAAGTATGTGGGGTGTCGTCTTGCCTCCCTCCTCCCGGAGAACTGCTAGGAGTCTGCCAATGAGTGTGGATGAACAACATATCCATGTCCTAGAAATACAGGTTACTCACCTGTAACAGGAGTTCTAGGAATGGTATATATTGTTCATCCATTCCACCGACCTCCCGGCCTGGCGCACAACCTGAGCTTCCAGCGGGCCAGATCTGGCGTCATGGGGCGGAGCCGAGAGTTATACCACCCGGGTGGGTGGGAGGAGCAAGCTTGAAGACCTTCCGGCAAGATTTAAAGCGGCAAGGATACTGCCAATGAGTGTGGATGAACAACATATACCATTCCTAGAACTCCTGTTACAGGTGAGTAACCTGTATTTCTCTCCATCCCTAGGCATAGTGTGTTGCATGGATGACAATAAGGCGCAGATACTCCTGCATAGAAACATAGAAGTTGACGGCAGATGAAGACCGCAAGGCCAATCCAGTCTACCCATTTCTTTTTCTACCTTATAAATGTGCCATCGGCATTTGCTCTGTCAATGGCCTATCTATTCATACTTATCTGTATTGCTCCCTTATGCTTATCCCATGCCTGTTTGAAGCCCTGCACTGTATTCGTATCCACCACTTTCTGAGGTAGGCCATTCCATGCATCCACCACCCTTTCTGTGAAAAAGAACTTCTTCACATTACCCCTTAATCGGCCTCCCTCTAATCTCATGCTGTGTCCTCTTGTCCTGCTGTTTTTCTTATATTGAAACATGTTAGACTCTTTCACCTTGTTAATGCCCTTAAGATGTTTGAATGTTTCAATCATATCACCTCTCTCCCTCCTTTGCTCCAGGGTATACATATTGAGTTCTGCTAATCTTTCCTCATATGTTTTCTGATGCAGTCCCTGCACCATTCTGGACTGTCTCAGTTTGGTTAATGTCCTTGAGAAGGTGTGGCCTCCAGTACTGAACGCAGTACTCCAGATGGGGCCTAACCAGTGTCTTGTAAAGAGGGATTATTACCTCCTTCTTACGACTTGTGATACCCCTAGTAATACACCCCATCATCCCCCCTAACCTCACCTACTGCTTTAGTGGTCTGCTTGGATGATTTCAGGTCATCTGTGATGATGATGCCCAGGTCTCTTTCTTCCCTTGTGACTGCCAGCAACTCCCCTCCCAACCTATAGGTGGCTTCAGGGTTTCTCTTCCCTATGTGCATGATCTTGCACTTCTTTGCGTTAAACCCCAGTTGCCACTCTTCCGACCATTTTGCCAACTTATCCAGATCTCTTCTCATTTTGCTCACCCCATCTTGATCATCTACTCTGTTGCAGATGTTGGTGTCATCTGCAAACAGACAAACCTTATCCTCCAGTCCATCTGCAATGTCACTGATGAAGATATTGAAGAGGACTGGCCCCAAGACTGGTCCCTGAGGTACCCCACTTGTGACTTGCATCTCTTCTGACTGTATACCGTTTACCCCCACACTCTGTTTTCTGCCCGTCAACCAGTTTGCCATCCAGTTGACCAACTTCTGACCCAACCCGAGCCTACCCAGCTTATTAATCAATCTTCTACGTGGAACAGTATCGAAAGCATTGCTGAAGTCAAGGTAGGCGACATCGACTGCTTCCCCTTGGTCCACCACTCTGGTTACCCAGTCAGAGAAATCTATGAGATTAGTTTGACAGGACCTTCCTTTTGTAAACCCATGCTGTCTTGGATCCTGTGCTCCTATGGATTCCAGGTGTTGCACTATCCTTTCCTTAAGGAATGCCTCCATAATCTTGCCCACTACTGAGGTAAGACTGACTGGGCTGTAGTTCCCTGCCTCCTCCCTGCTACCATTCTTGTGGAGTGGGATCACATGAACCCTTCTTCAGTCTTCTGGGACCTCTCCTGTGCTCAGACACTCACTAAACAGTTCTGATAATGGCTCTACTAGTTCCACCCTCAGCTCCCTTAGTACCCTGGGATGTATGCCATCAGGTCCCATTGCCTTGTCCACCCTGAGCTTATTGAGCTCTTGTAGGACCCTTTTTTTTTTTTTGTGAAGGGACCAATGCACACCTCCCTCTCCCCTGTGTCTATGGTGCTGAGCTGTGGGCCCTGCCCTACCTTCTTCTCAATAAATACTGAGCAGAAGTATCTATTTAGGATAGATGCTTTTACATGGTCCTCCTCCTCCTCACACGCCCCCTTTTCCCCTTTGATCTTAGCAATACCCCTTCTGGACGTTCTCCTTTCACTAATGTATCTATAGAAAGTCTTGTCACCTTCTTTTACTGTTCGTGCTAGTGTTTCTTGGGTTTGGGCCTTTGCCTGCCTTACTGCCTTCCCTGCTTCCCTTAGGGAAGTTTGGTATGCCTCCCTGTCTTCATCCCGCTGCATTCCCTTATATTGCCTGAAGGCCAGCCTTTTGGCTCTGAATTTTTCTACTACTGTTTTTGAGAACCAAAGTGGTTTCCTTCTTCTTTTGCATTTCCTTTTCTCTCTAACACAATGGGATGTTGCTTCAAATATTGCATCCTTAATACTTGCCCACTTTGCCTGTACCCCCTCACCTGTATTTCTTCTTGCCAGGGCTAGCTTAACTCTGTTTGCCATCTTACCAAAGTCAGCTCCTCTGAAGTCCCATATTTTTGCCTTGGAATGGGATGATTTAGTTTTAGTGGCCAAATTGAACCATGCCATGTTATGGTCACTGGCCCCCAGGTGACCTTCTACTTGGAGATCTGTGATCCTTTCCCTGTTAGTCAGTACTAGATCTAGGATAGCCCTGTCTCATGCAATGAGGGATTTCATTTGACCTAGCAGGCTGAGTGAAGAGTGTACTGTGTCATGACTACGATGCAGATATTTAACTTTTAACAAAACTGTGACTGAACGTTGTGGTAGTAGAAGGAGATGTGCTGTCAACTGTTGGTTAGGATCCAAGACTGTGGAGTATATGCCTGGTGGTGGTGGTGGTGTCAGTCGTGACCGGTGGTAGGGGGTGTCATCTAGCTGGCATTTACTACACCCACAGTGACCCTCATTAGGCGTATGCATGGCTACCCAGCCAAGGAGATATTACTGAAACAGGCTTCATTGGCAGCAACTCTGACTGGGGGGCCATTGCCGCTATAGGTCTGTGGCTGTGCCGATGTCACTGTTGGTGAGGTTGGGGAGACCTGTGCAGGGATTTGCTATAGACTGGAAGTCTCGGACTGTAAAAACTGTTATGGACTTTTTTTTTCCCCCTATTACTGGCCTTTGTCCTCACAGTACCACGTGTAGTCTGTGCTAAAAGTTTAAATGGTTCTTTAGTTTTGAATATTATATCCTAGCTGTGTCTGTTATGTTGGTTTATTATGCTGGAGTTTATATAATTGGTTGTGCTGTTTGAGAGGAAGGTATGAAATTGTGCCAATTTAGTTGCTGTCTCGGGTAAATATATCTTGGGTAAGTTTGATGCAGGGAGGGGAGACGGACAGAGGGGCATCTTAATACCTTGTGAGTTGGGCCATATAGGGATAAGGTGAATCAGAGGCTCCAGGGCAGATCAAATGCAGCGTGAAGTGGGACTGTAGTCTGATCGCAGCGACCAGTCACCGGTGGGGGCTGAGCTTTGGGTCTGGAGCACCCTTGTCATTAGAATGCTGTGAGTAAATCGGAGCCATGCTCCAAACACACAAGTATGTATGTGTGTTGGGTGCCGCAGGGAGCCTTGGGCTGAAGACCTTACTCGTGGAGGGGTTGTGTAATGGTAATGGTGGTGGTGGTGGGGGGGCCCTCATCTGATGGCACGTGCCTTGTTTGGGGAGGCCCCAGAGGCTGATCAGCACACCGCTGGGCAGTGATGCAGGGAGGGGGAAGGGATTGCTTGACTCACAGGATCACTTGACACCAGTCCCCCGACCAGGTAGCTCTGTGATCCTGGAAATTATACCCACCATATGAGGAAAATGGAAGCCAGGTCGGGGTGTGATTCGGGGGGGGGGGGATGATATGAGGATCTTGGGAAGGGTGTGGAGCTGTAGCTGAAGTTGTGGTACAGCACAGTTTTTAACAGCAGGTTACCACTTGTGACTTTGGTGTAGAAGGTAGGGACCCAACTGGGTGTCGCTAGGCAGACAAGCTCAACTGTCATCATTATAAAAACTGTATATTGAATTTACTGTATATCTATGCTCATATGATTAATGGTCTTAACATAACCTTATGGATCATCAACAGTTTGAAAATGGCAATAAAAAAGAAGAAAATACTGGGGGTAATAAGTAATAGATAAACCACCTGAGGTGTGTGGTCACGCTTTGATATACCCACGCAATTGGTGTACGCAGCTGCTCTATGGCATGACATCGGAGTGCCACTACACACCTCAGAGTGGTTTGACCTATTTTATAAAATGTCAACATTTTTTGGAGGGGGGTTAAAGTGCAGGTGTGTGGTTGCGCTCTGATATATGCACAGTCATGTGATGTGTTTTATACAATCAGAAGTTTGGATTTGGACCACTCGTTTTTATCCATTTTATAAAAAAGGCCAATGCCTGACATTGTATGCCCCCCGCCCAAAAACTCCTTTTACCCCTCCTTCTACACTAACTGGGACCTCATTCAGCTGTCACCCAGCACCTGATCCCGCCTCCTCTTCGGCTGTCACCCAGCACTTGATCCTGCCCCACTGAGAGCCTCCCTTGCCTGCCCCTCCGGTCCACCCATGTCTCACCTGCTGGTTCACCCTTTGGCTTGTTCCCCAAGGCGGGGACGCCTTCACCTCCCTCCTCAGCACACCTATACATGAATCCAGTTCCTGCAGGTGGAGGTGAAGACTGGAGGAACTGTGGTGCCCAGGAGGGCAGTGTCTGGTTCTGGGTGTGGTGGCAGGGAGCAGTGTTAGCTGCCCAGCCAATGGGGTTATCTGCTTTTTTCTGGTTTTCCCCAATGGGAGCCAACGTGCAATGACATCTTGGAATGTCACACATGCTCCCATGCATGACGTGCCCATGTCTGCCATGTCCCATAAGTCCCTGCTCTTACTGAGGCTGCAGGCTCAGTGCTCCCTGGACTGCCGCCAGGAGGCACATTAGTGCTGAAGCCTTACACCCATACCAGAGGAGGTGAGCTTTCCATCAGACACGCAAGCCTCCTCTTCCCAGCTGGCCCTCCAATGTTTTGTGCTTGTTCCTGAACCCAGGTCATCAGTATTGCAATTGGTAGTGTTGTTGCTGCACTGGCGGGCCAGCTCCACATTGTATGCTTTGAGGAGACACATGCCACAGAGAGGGAAATTCAGGTTCTATGGCAAAACTGGCAGTGGGGGGGCGGAATCTGGGTAGCAGCGTGGTTTAATCCCAAGGCAAGGAGAACTGAGGTTCGAGTCCGTCCATATTTCCAGATGTAACTGACCAAAACTGTTTATGATCTAGGTGGAAGGTATTTTTTTAGTAGAGTTGAAAATGTCAGATGGTCAGCAGTATGCTATAACTAAGTTCTTTTACAGGCTAAACTATGGTATTCCAGACTTTTATACAGCTCTGTCACTGGACTTGGCCAAGTTCACAGGGGAGTGGATCGGGGATGGGAGGGAATGCCCACTGCGTCTTGAATGGGGTCCTTGACCTGTCCTCCAGAGCCACATGCTGCCATACCAAGAGTGCTTGGGCACTGCGGGCATTGCTGGAAGCCCACAGATTGGTGGAGACATTGAGGATGAATAACTCAAGGGGAAGGGACTATACCTTTTACTTGCATGCCCATAACTCATACATGCAGATATATCTCCTGTTGGTTAGCAAAGTAGTACTTCATGGGGTGGAGAAAGTGGAACATGGCAATATCACGATATCTGACCATGCCCGTACAGCATTACAGTGCAGGGATAGAGGCCCTCCAGGGCAGGGACAGAGACCATGGTGTTTTATTTACCCAGTTCTACTGAAAGATGCACATTTTGGGGGTACATACTGGGCAAAAGATCCAGGAATTCCTGTCCTTAAAAAAAAAAAAAAAAAAAGAGAGATACCGCATATAGTGTGAGGTGGGGCGATATCTTTTTCTCTCACCACAAAATAAGAGAGAGAAGGAGGCTATAGCCAAGCTGGAAAAGCAAACTGCCCTGTTGGAGCGCCAGCATAAGCTTACACCCACACAGAAACTATACTGGGAGCTGCATAGGGCACGAACAGAGTACATCACCTTAAACACATGTACAGTAGAAAGATAGCTCCTACTAGCTAGAGCAGGCTCATACTTTGAGGGGGCTAGGGCAGGTCATAGCAACATAACTCTAAGGTGGGAACAGCCTTTATACCAGTCATTCAGAACACTGGTGGGAGTTGATGAAGATGGTGGATATAGAGCAGGAATTCAAGGACTTGTACAAGTGCCTGTACACCTTGGCTTGCCAGCCTGTGGAATGGAACTTGAGGGGTTCTTTCAAGATCTTAGCTTGAGAACAATCACAAATGAGCATCAGAGCAACTTAGATTTTCTTCTTGTCGCAGAAGGGGGTGCAAAAGCCAATCAAGGGTTTGGCAAGAGGGAATGCCCCAGGGCCAGAGCTAAATGGGTTACTAATTGATTTTATTTATTGAAATGTTTCACCAGGAGGGCACACTGAACAACTATTTTTATAAGGTGTTTGAAGCTCAGTGGCAGGAACCGCTGTTGGAAATGTTATGAGAAATCGTATCAACAGGAGAACTGCCCCCTCCATGCGGTCTCCTGTAAAGTGAAGGCAGTGCACACACCGAAATATATTAAAGTGCAAAAATTCATTGTGACAGTCAGAAAGCTGCCCCCCTCCATGCAGTCGGCCACCGTAGTAGTGCTCCCTAAATCTGGGAAAGATCCCAAAGTGTACTTGTCCTACTGTCCCATCTCCCTACTTACCGCCACGTATAAAATTGTGGCAACTAGGCTGGACCAGAGATCAGCCACATGATATACAAGGGACTAGTGAGAGAGTTTTTATTTAGTATCAGAAACTTTCCTTTCCCATTCATTTTGCTTACCCGCACCAGTTCTGCTTGTAGTGTGAGCAGCTATCGGGGACCAGATTTTCAAACTTCGGGGCAGGGAGTCATAGCCTGCCGAATTTTCAACTCCCTGACTAAGTGTGCTTCAGAGCCACTCCAACGGAATCAGCCATGGGCCCTTCAAGGGGCTAGTGAGAGTTTTTATTTAACATCAGAAACTCTTCCTTTCCCATCCATTTTGCTTTCCAGCACCAGTTCTACCTACAGCGTGAGCAGCCTATTGGGGACTGGAATTTCAGACTTTGAGGCGGGGATTCATACTCCCCCTCGCTCAACTTTGTATTTCTCTAGTGGCCTTTCTGCACAAAGGACCGAGTGTTAAGATCTTCAGGGAGTCTGTTTGACGTCAGCCATGCTGCTCCATTGACTCCCTATACTTACACTCTGTTCACTCCCTGGTATTCTCAGGGCTGTGGACTCTACCCAACAGTTCTCTACCTAAGGTGACTGTCATTTTTTGTTTTGCCTGTTAGATCGTAACTTTAGCCTTACCTATTTGGGTATATCCTACACACAGTTCTGGGCTCTCCATTGCTTATTTTATCACAGTTTGCTTACTGCTTGCATTACTACAATCTGTGTCATTGTTGCCTAATGTCTGCACTGCAGCCTGTCTAGTGTCAGTATTTGCTTTGTGCTAGCAGCTGTTCCATCCCCATTCATGTAATTTGCTGCCTCTGGTCCACTTAGCCAGAGTTTTACCAACTCCTAGAAAAATCCTGTCTGGGTGCATCCACATTCTGCATTTGTCTGTTAGCACTGTAATTTAACTTGTGTTACTCCCATCTGTTAGTAGTGTCCCACCTACTTCCCATACTTAGATATTCAGTAATTTGTGGAGTACATCTGCGTTGCAGCTCTCACATGCTTGTTGCGTTCCTATTTTGTGGATCCTCATTGAGGATATCTCTTGCATCAGGCCACACCTATGGAACTATAGCCGTCAGGCACTAGGACCACATGGAAACTTTTCTAGCTAGCAGTCTACAAGGGGCCACCCACAATGATGTCCGATGCAGCAGCGTCCCTCCCATATAAACGTGGGTGGCCTTGTGCCCTCCTCAGTTCTTTTCCTGCCATCAACCATCACGTATCGGACTTTACGGAGACATCGCCACACTTCAAGCCAAGCACCAGGGAGGCTAGGTGTGCTCTCTTGACCTGCAGGACACATACCTGGATATCAAGGTGTGGGCTCCTCACTGGCAGTACTTCAGATTCTAGTTCAAGGGGGAGCACTACCAGTTCCAATCATTGCCCTTTGGCTTGTCATCTGTGCCACAAGTCTTTACCAAATGCTTGGCGGTGGTAGCAGTGGCCCTCAGGAGAGCAGGGGCTGTGCGTCTTCCCTTACCTGGCCGACTGGTTGCTCAAAGCAAAGTCCAGGGAGCAGCTGCTCCAGACCCTATAGCGTGCCAAGCAGTTCCATCCCTGGGGATCCTGGTCAACCTGCCCAAGTCAGTTTTGACCCCATTCTGGCGCCTCCAGTACATTGGAGTAGTACTGGACACGACTCGGGGCTTTGCAGTCTTGCCACAGGACAGGGCGGACTGCCTGGTGGCTCTGGCCCGGCTCCTTTACAACAGTAGATATGTCATAGCCAGAACCTTCCTGAGGCTCCTGAGCCTCATTGTCACGGTACCGTTAGCCAGGCTGCATATGCAGATTCCCCAGTGGACATTGGTGTCCAGTGGGACCAACATACTGTCAACCTAGAATGGCAAATTCTGGCTTCCTTTCTGGTCAAAAAGGTGCAGCTATGGTGGATGGAGCCCAACTACCTGCTGAAAGGGGTTCCCTTCTTCATTCCTTCCCCTCTGCAGATTCTCACCTCTGATGCTTAAGGGTTGGGCTGGGGGGGCTCCTCTGGGGCCACATCAGACACTGGGGACATAGTCCAGAGTGTAGGATGTCCTCCGCATCAGTGTCCTAGAGATGAGGGCTGTTCTGTATGCTCAGCAAGCCTGCCAGACCCATCTGTCCCTGGACCATCTGCTGGTGCATATGGACATCAATATAGTGCACTACAGCAGCGAACAAGGGGGGACCCATTTGTTCTCTCCGTGTCAGGAAGCAGTGATGAAGGTCTGGTACTGAGATCTAGAACATGGTCTAGAGCTGTTGGCCATCCAGGTTCCAGGCATCCAAAACATCCTGGTTGACAGGCTTAGCTGGTCGCAGTCTCAGATGCACGAGTGGGAGCTGCTGACAGTTGTAGAAACCCTGTTTGACCAGTGGGGTCACCCAGAGTTGGACCTTTTTGCATCCCCACTCAACACAACACTGCCACATTTCTACTCGCTCGCTCCAGGGCCTGGAGTTTTCTGGTGAGACGTGTTGTCCTCTTGGAATCGGAGGTTCCTCTATGCCTTCCCACCCTTTCCTCTGATTCAGAGGGTCCTAATCAAGCTCCGGATGAAAGGGAGCACTCTGATCCTCTTTGCCCCCTTCTGGCCTCATCAGATCTGGTTCCCCTTTGCTGCAATGGCTGGCAGTGGAACCTACTGTGCCCCTGCCCTTGTTCAGTGGCTTGCTATCACAGAAGTAGGGCACCCTGGTCCTTCCGGACCTCTAGCCACTGGCCTCCATGCATGGCTCCTGAAGGCATAGTCATGGCTTGCTTTGTGGTGTCCAAAGGTGGCTGATGGTCTGGTGGCTGTTAGGAAGCCTTCCACCAGGGCCACCTAGCCCATTAAGTAGAATCGCTTTGCTTTGTGGGCGGCTTACCATCATTTGGATTTTTTCACTTATCCAGTGTCTCAGATTCTGGAGTGCTTAACTCCTCCATTATGCAGCACCTGTCAGCCTTTTCAGCCATTCCTGTGCCTATTGATGGCCGTATGACAGCACAGCTAAAAGTGTCCTGTACTTTTTTGAGAGGCTTTCTCTATTGGAAGCCTCCCATCTGCAGTCCTTGGGGCTTGACTTTTGCTTTCAAAGAAACATACCTTGGCTTCATTTGAGCTGGCCATGACACGTGGGTCATGTTTTTTGTGATGGAAAGAGTTATCTTTACTTGTTACTACTAATCAGTGTCACAAACCCACTCAGCACGTCAGGCCCTCTACTCCCAAAGTGCCAACCTCCGAGCGCAGTCTTGTGAACAGTTTAACAGAACAAGGTAACCCTCTTGTCTGTTTTGTGAGTTCAGATCAATCTTTGGTCTCAAGTCTTGGAAGGATTCAAACTGTGAACCTCTTGCTAACGTACCCAATGCACAGGCTCAGATATTTCTGTCTTCGGGGGGCCAGATATCTTTGCCTATGGGCACCTAACCAGGTATACAGAGATGAACCCTTAAAAACTTTAATAAAGACCTCGGATTTAAAACGCTTCTCTTTCCAGTTTGGTACCACCATTTAAGCTTATGCTTCGTGTGTGCTGTAACCATAGATACTCTTCTTGCAAGTGAAGGAAAAACAGAGACAGACCAGGTATGCTCTAAAAAGAGTTTTTACTAAAAGTAGATAAAAATATGTCAAACACAAAATACAGAACTGTTCTATCACAAGACATGCAAATCTATTAAACAAAACAGGTTTTAACAGTGCAATTTCTACTACAGTGCTTAAGTCTCTGAATACCTGCTTAAAGTGCTCACAGACATGTCCTTGTCAGGGTCTAGATAAAAGTGTCCAAATAAAACAGAATATTCCTTAAACAAACTGTATTTGCCAACCCCTTTTTGTGTGAGGTCACTAGCTCTTCCTCTGTCAGAATATTTATATAAAAAAATATATATCTTATACAAAAACAGGATGTCTTTTCAAAGTATTACGTTCTGCAACTTCAGCATAATTCATGTCCTTCAAATTACACTTCATTGATCTCATAATAAGCTTACTCCTTCCAGGACATGAAAGCATCTTTATGATTTTGCACTTCTATGTAATAACCTGGGTTTCCCCTCCAACGTCATAAAATGGATATGATTTAGCAACTATGGCTGTAATTAACTCAGACAAACAGGAGATCCTTGATTAAGGCCTTCCATGTAACACCTAGTGTCTAAAACTGTGTGTGTGATCTCGCATGCTGTTTTCAGCATTTTCTCATAGCTTTCATCTTTCAGCTGAAGCCTGGGGATTAGTGAGGTCATTCTAGAGCATCAGATTTTCAGCAGAGACAGTCAGTAATACACTTTATTTGAAAAAAATGATACAGCACTCAGAACTGGCTGTCCATGTCACAATTCCTCCCTACCTAGACGGAATTTGGGGGTTCTATCCCCTTCGCTTCCCAAATCAGTTCACTCCCCATAGACCCTAGACAGCCCATCTGAGTTCTGGTTCTTCTCTCCAGCTCTATGTACGATTTTCAGATCATACCCTTGCAAAGCAATACTCCAGCTTGGCAATCTCCCATTGTTTTTCCCCATCTACATCAGCCAAACCAGGGGGTTACGGTCAGTCTGCACCACAAAATGCTGCCCATACAAGAATGGCTGTAATTTCTTTTGGGTCCACACTATGGCAAGACACTCCTTTTCCACCGTGGAGTACGCTTGCTGCCTGGGAAGCAACTTCCTACTCAGGTACACTACTGGGTGATCTGTCCCTTGGCTGTACGTCTGACTCAGTACTGCTTCAATACCCATGTCTGAGGCGTCCGTCTGAACTATAAAGGTTTTGCTATAGTCAGGACTTGTCAAAACAGGAGCACTGCACAGTGCCTCCTTTAGTCTGGTAAAGGCTTCCTCACAGGCTGGGCCCCAGGTAATTTTCTTTGGTGTCTTTTTCTTTGTCAGGTCAGATAGGGGAGCAGCCAGGGCACTGTAATTGGGTACATATTTTCTGTAGTACCCTGCTATCCCTAGAAAGCTCCTGACCTGTTTCTGGTCTGGGCCACGCCTGGATCATCTCTGTCTTTATTTGGTTAGGACGAAGCTGTCTCCGGCCTACCACATGCCTGAGGTATGCCACTTCCCCCATTGCCACCTGGCACTTCTCGGCTTTGACAGTGAGCCCGGCCCTCTGTATCCTGCCCGGCACTTCCCTAAGGTGGGATAGGTGTTCCTCCTAGCTGGTACTAAAAATGGCAGTATCATCCAGGTACGCCACGGTGTACTCCTCAGCACCATTTAACACCTGGTTCACCAACCTTTGGAAAGTGGTCAGGGCGTTCTTCATTCCAAAAGGCATTACTTTAAACTCAAATAAGCCTATCGGAGTGATGAAGGCCGACCTCTCGCTAGCTCTGTCTGTCAATTCTACCTGCGAATACCCCTTTGTCAGGTCAGTGGTCACAAGGTAGGTCACCCCTCCCAACTTGACCTGGAGTTCTTCCATCTGGGCATCGGGTGGGCGTCGGATTTCGTGACTGCATTTAGTCCACGATAGTCCACACAGAAACGAGTTAAACCATCTGGCTTAGGTACAAGGACTATCGGTGAGGCCCAGGGGCTGTGGGATCTCTGGATTACCCCTAAATCCAGCATCTCCTCCACTTCCCTCCTAATGTCCTTTTGGACAGCCTCTGACACCCGATATGCTGTCCACCGTATGGGTGTCTGTGTCCCTGTCTCCACATCGTGTGTCGCTAAGGAGGTTAGTCCCAGCTTGGTGCTAAACAACGGGGCAAAGTCTGCTAAAACCTCCCTTACTTTCTGAATGTGGTCTGGGGCCAGCTGGGAAGACAGTTTTACTGCCCCCACAGAGGACTCCCGATTACTTTCCTCCGGCAAGTCCAGAAGGGGGTCTCCTTTGTCCGACCACTCCCCATGACTACACACTGCAAACACCGTGTCAGCCCTGTTTGCATATGGCTTCATCATGTTGACATAGTGCATTCTTTCTGTCTGTATTCTGTCAGGTAACTCCACAGTGTAGTTCATGTCATTTACCTTCCTAACCACTTTGTACGGTCCTGCCCACTCAGCTTGCAGCTTCTCTTTCTGGACCGGAATAAGGACCATGACTTCCTGACCCACCATGTACGAACGAGCTCTGGCTTTGCGGTCGTACCACTCTTTTTGTTCCTGTTGGGCAGCTGCTAGGTTGCTCTGGACTGTCTCCATAAGCTCCTTCAGCTTTTCCCTAAACGTAAGGACGCAATCCACAATGGGAGTTCCCTGGGTGGCGTGCTTGCCTTCCCAGTCTTCCCGGATCAAGTCTAGGGGCCCACGTATCCGGCGTCCACATAAGAGTCCAAAGGGGGAAAATCCTGTCGACTCTTGGGGCACCTCTCTGTATGCACACAACAGGTGGGGAAGGTATTTCTCCCATTCCCTCCCATGCTGTTCAGCAAATGCCCGGAGCATTGACTTTAGGGTACCATTGAATCATTCCACAAGTCCATTGGCTTGTGGGTGATCTGATATTGTGCATCTCTGCACCACCACTTCTCCATAAACATTTCATCAGGTCCAACATGAAGGAACCCCTTGATCAGTGATAACCTCCTCGGAAACCCAACACGGAAAATCCCAACTAAGGCATCTGCCACTTTGTCTGTCCTCGGTGAGGATAGGGCAACTGCCTCTGGGTACCGGGTGGCATAATCCACCACAGTCAGGATGAATCTCTTCCCTGAGGAGCTGGGGGTATTTAAAGGCCCCACAATATCCATTCCCACCCTCTAGAATGGCTCCTCCACTATGGGCAAGGGAATCAGGGCGGCTTGGGTTTTCTTGCCCGCCTTCCCTATTTCTTGGCACCGGTGACAAGACCTGCAATACTCCTTCACCTGATGGGTGAAGTTAGGCCAGTAGAAATTCTGGGCTAACCGCTGCGTTGTGCGCGCGATTCCCAGATGACCAGACAAGGGAATATCATGTACAATTTTGAGCAGCCGCTCACGATACCCCTGGGGAACGACAAGCTGCCTGCCTAGCATCCCTCCCTCTGTCTGTACTGCCTGAGTATACATAAGTCCATTTTCCCAATAAACCTTATGTTTGCCGTCACCTCCCTGTGCACTGTCCGAGTCTGCCCAAGTCCTCGGCTTCTCTAAACTAGAGTCACTCCTTTGAGCAGCTGCAAGCCCCTCACATTCCCAAGGCATGGGACAGGTCCCCTTCACTCGCTAAACTAGGGTCCCTAGCACGAGCGTCAGGACCCTCAGGATCACTGTCAATCCCAACCCTCTGACAAGGGGTCACCCCTCCTTCTTTGGAGTAACTTTCCATAGCTGTGTGGTCATTTGTTACCAAGGAAATTTCTACCCCCTTTTTATCAGTCTCCATATCAGGATACACAGGCTAGGGAACCAGCCTCCCAGTGGTTTCCACAATGGCCTCCGTGGAGTTCAGGGAACTACAATTTTCCCTTGCCACTTGGCTACGGGTAACTTCACATACCATCCCATGTTTGAAATTGTTACCCAGGATCACATCTGCTGCTAATGTTTTGGCTACAGCCACCTGTTGCACAGTTCCCCCTGTTTCACCCCAGTCTAAAAGAACACTAGTGAGAGGTAATGTTTCTCTTCACCTGTGAACCCTTGGACAGTGACGTATTTATTGAGTATAAGCTGACCAGGCTGTAGCAGATCCCCCTTTACTAACTTCAGGGATGCCCCTGTGTCTCTTAACTCCTGCGTCTGTACACCATTCACCATGACTGGGTGCATGTGTTCCCTCATGTTCACTGGCATGCTTCCAGGGACACACAAACAACCCACTTCTTTTCTAGCACCCGGTTGTGTAGTATGGCTCGCCTTTTTGGGACACTGTCTGGCAATATGCCCAGTTTCCTTACACAACCAACATTCAGTTCTCTCAGAGAAATCTTTTCTCTGAAACCTGGGGCTAACTGGTTTTGGTGGAGGCAGCGAGGGTTTTGGCTGCACTGAAGGTGCGCTTTTCCCTTTCTGCACTGCCATGCCCGTCCCATTTGCTCTCAGAGCAGGTCTGCTCTTGGCATAGTGGTCCGAGAGTTCAGCAGCCTCTTGCACTGTTTTGGGATCTCAGTCCTCTAGCCAGGTTTTTAGCTCTGCTGGGCAAGCCCAATAAAACTGTTCTAATAAAATCACATTTTCAATTTTATCAACAGTTTGCCTCAGTTCCTTCCCACCAATGTTTTAAAAACTGACGTTGTTTCATGGCTAGCTCCTCGTAGCTCATATCAGGGCTTCCCCTGAGCTTACGGAATTTAGCTCTGTATGATTCAGCAGTTAATTCATACTTTAGCAGTGCAGCTTTTAGTTTGCTGTAATTATTATTGTCCTCATTGTCCATTTGACCCAGTGCATCCTGAGCTTTCCCGGTAAATAGCGGGGATAGCTGGAAGCTCCAGGATTCTCTAGGAATTTTATCCTGAATACAAACTTTTTCAAAAGAATTTAAAAAGGCATTCATGTCCTCCCCCTCTTTAAACTCGGCTATTAATTTGGATTTCAACTTGTAACCCAGTGCTGCAGTCCCAGTTAAACCCAAGCCACTTACCTGCTCTGGTGCCGCTGGTTGGAGTCGTAGCTTCTCCAGTGTGTGTTGCCTCTGGCGCTCCTCTCTCTTCTCCTCGGCATCTCGCTGGCACTCACGCTTCTCACGGTCTGCGTCTCTCTGTTCTCGCTCTGCCTCTCAGCGTTTGCGTTCTCTCTTCTCCTCTGCAGCTCGCTGGCGCTCACGCTCCTCACGATCTGCCTCCAGTTCCATCCTGCGTAACTCGGTTTGCAGCCTGAGTACCTCTGTATTCAGGATAGTGGTGACCTTCCCCTGCTGCTGTGGCCCTGCACGACAGTGGCCCTGCTGTCCTCCTCATCGGCTCTGGACCCTTCACTAGCCACTAGCCCTTCCACACTTGAGATTTGGTCCTTTCCAGTCATGGTTGGTGACTCACTGCTCTGGGTATCTGCTACCATCAGGGCATCTATGAGGCTCTGCTTGCTTCCTTTCACCTCGAACGGGACTCCTCTGTCCCCGCACAACTGCCTTAAGTAATCTACAGTGTGCCTGCTGTAGTTGGAAGTCATCTTTCCTGACTACTGCTACTCTGACTGACACTTTTAGAGAAAAAACAAAATGGGTAGGAACTTGACTGTAAGCCAAGTGATATGTAGTTTTGTTTCTTTTTTAAAATAAAACTTTTTCTTTCTTTGCAAGAGAGCTTACGGTCTCAGCTGACACAGAACAATAAAAGCTTGTGATACCAAAAATATGCCACCGCTGCCAACCAATCTGTCACAAACCCACTCAGCAGGTCAGGCCCTCTACTCCCAAAGTGCCAACCTCCGAGCGCAGTCTTGTAAACAGTTTAACAGAACAAGGTAACCCTCCTGTCTGTTTTGTGAGTTCGGGTCAACCTTTGGTCTCAAGTCTTGGAGGGATTCAAACTGTGAACCTCTTGCTAGCGTACCCAATGCACAGGCTCAGATATTTCTGTCTTTGGGGGACCAGATATCTTTGCCTACGGGCACCTAACCAGGTATACAGAGATGAACCCTTAAAGACTTAAATAAAGACCTCGGATTTAAAACGCTTCTCTTTCCAGTTTGGTACCACCATTCAAGCTTATGCTTCGTGTCTGCTATAACCATATATACTCTTCTTGCAAGTGAAGGAAAAACAGAGACAGACCAAGTATGTTCTAAAAAAAAGTTTTTACTAAAAATAGATAAAAATATGTCAAACACAAAATACATAACTGTTATATCACAAGACATACAAATCTATTAAACAAAACAGGTTTTAACAGTGCAATTCCTACTACAGTACTTAGTCTCTGAATACCTGCTTAAAGTGCTCACAGATGTGTCCTTGTCAGAGTCTAGATAAGTGTCCAAGTAAAACAGAATATTCCTTAAACAAACTGTATTTGCCTACCCCTTTTTGTGTGAGGTCACTAGCTCCTCCTCTGTCAGAATATATATATCTTATACAAAAACAGGATGTCTTTTCAAAGTATTACATTCTGCAACTTCAGCATAATTCATGCCCTTCAAATGACACTTCATTTGATCTCATAATAAGCTTCCTCCTTCTAGGACATGAAAGCATCTTTATGATTTTGCACTTCTATGTAATGACCTGGGTTTTTCCTCCAACATCATAAAATGGATATGATTTAGCAACTACGGTTGTAATTAACTCAGACAAACCAGAGATCCTTGATTAAGGACTTCCATGTAACACCTAGTATCTAAAACTGTGTGTGTGATCTCACATGCTGTTTTCAGCATAAATGGCTTTCATCTTTCAGCTGAAACGGGCGGGGAGATGAGTGAGGTCATTCTAGAGCATCTAATTTTCAGCAGTCAGTAATACATTTTGGTTAAAAAAAAAAAAAAAATGACAGCACTCAGAATTGGCTGTCCACGTCACAATCAGCTCGATGGATTTCCAAACTTTAGACTCTGCTGTGTGAGCCTCTTTTCTTTGCTTCTCCGCAAAGCCGATGTGTCTTTGCCTATGGCCCTAGGTGTCTTCCTCAGGTGGTGTCTGAATTTACCTTAAATCAAGCCATCCACCTGCCTGTTTCTTCTCCAGAGCATTCCGATCCAGGGGAAGCATTGGCCCACACCTTAGATGTGTGTATGGTATTCTGCATTACTGTACATACTGTACACACTGTACAGTGGATTGCAGGAAGTCCTTGTGACGGTAGGTTTCTTTCGCCCTGGGAACGAGGGCTTTCCGATTTCTGTACAGTGCCTATCCTCTTGGTTTGCCTTCTGTGGTGCTTTTCTTTCCAGGAAGTCAGATTTGTGGTGTTGTCTGCGATCATTCCTCAGGTATGGTCACTTCTGTTGCTTGTTTCAGGAATATTGCAGCTGCAGAGATCTGTGCTGCTGCACCCTGGACTACTGTTCACACTTTCTCTAAACTCAACAGTCTGGACATTGCCCCTCGGAGAAAGGCTGGCTTTGGCCTGGCTGTGCTTCAAGGCCTCGTGCCTTAGGTCTCTAGCATCCAGCCACTCAGAATGTCTCTCTCTGTCTCTCTGTAACTGCTTGGGCCTCATTTCATAGGTGTGACCTAATGCAAGAGATACCCTCGATGAGGATTAGTACAGTTTCGTAAGAACTTACCATAACAGTAGCTCGTCGAGAAAATCTCTTGCATCAGACCATGCCATCTCGCCCGCCCCTCCCCCCCGTCCCCTTGGCCTTAGGGTCTTTTTGTGTCTGTCTCTCTCTTTCCAGGATGTTTCGCCTTGTGTTTCACCTCTTCTTCTGGTGGGCATCTCTGGTCCCCCTTGGTTCCCCAGCAGGAGATCCTCTGTATGGGGTCTCCAGGAAAAGAACTGAGGAGGGCGCAGGGCTGCCCACATTTATATGGGAGGGATGTCGCTGCATCTGATGTCATCATGGGCAGCCCTTTGTAATAGACTGCTAGCTAGAACATTTTCTGTGTGGTCCTAGTGCCTGACAGCTATAGTTCCATAGGTGTGGCCTGATGCAAGAGATTCTCTTGAGGATCTACTGCTACGGTAAGTTCTTATGTAACTGTACTTTTAGGGATGTGGATATGATATACAGTTCCATACTTCTGGCAGTGTTCCTTTCCCCTTTAAATCCTGCTGGAACATCTTCAGGGTGGCTGCTCCCACCCACCTGGGTGGTAACTCCCCTCCTCGTGATGCCAGAAACATAGAGTTTGACGGCAGATAAGGACCGCTTGGCCCACCTAGTCTGCCCATTTTCCTACCTAACAGATAAGCTGCAGATCCTAATTAACCAACCGCTTACTTCCTCCTACCCCCACTAGGACTGCCTTATGTCTGTCCCATGCATTCTTGAATTCCCCCACTGTTCTTGACTCCACGACCTTCTCAGGGGGGGCTGTTCCATGCATCCACAACCCTCACTGTGAAAAATACTTCCTCACATTACCTCTGGGCCGCCCCCTCTATCTTCAAATTGTGCCCCTTGTTCTTGCACATCTCTTTTCTGAAAGATGCCACCCTCTTGGACTTTGTTGATTCCCTTGAGGTACTTGAAGTTTCTAGCATGTCCCTCTCTCCCTCCTTTCCTCAAGGGTAGCCATATTAAGCTCCTTTAGTCTTTCTTAAGTATGTCTTCTGGTGCAGACCCTGCACCATTTGGTTGCCCTCCTCTGGACAGCCTCCACTCTGTCTATGTCTTTGCAGAGATGGGGTCTCCAGAACTGCACACCGTGCTCCAGATGGGGTCTCACCAACTGTCTGTACAGAGGGATAACAACTTCCTGTTTTCTAGTATTGATGCCTCTCCCTATGCATCCCAATATCCCCCCAGCCTTCCTTACTGCCTTCTCACATTGCTTGCCCACCTTTAGGTCATCTGTTATAATTACCCCCAGGTCCCTTTCCATTTTTACTGTTGTCAGTATCTCACCCCCGTTGTGTACTCTTGCCCTGGGTTTTTGTTTCCCAGGTGCATTACCTTGCACTTTTTTGCATTGAATCTGAGCTGCCATACATTTGACCATTCCTCCAACCTTGCCAAGTCCTTCTCATCCTTTCCACTCTATCTGGTGTATCAACCCTGTTGCAGATCTTTGTGTCATCTGCAAAGAGACATACTTTTCCTTCAGTTCCTCTGCAGTGTCACTTATAAAGACATTAAAAGGACGGTCCCAGTACTGAACCCTACGGTGCCCGCTAGTAACCCTCCTTTCTTCACTGTGGACTCCATTTACTACTACCCTTTGCATCCTGTTGTCTAGCCAATTTTTATCCAGGCTACCACCTTGGGACCCACTCCAAGGCTGGCTAACTTGTGTATTAATCTTTTGTGTGGGACTGTATCAGATGCCTTGCTAAAATCTAGGTAAGCCATGTCCACAGCCCCTCCCTGGTCTACTACTTTGGTCACCCAGTCAAAGAAATCTATTAGATTCGTCTGACACGACCTTCCCATCGTGAATCCATGCTGCCTTGGGTCCTGTGCCCCACTGGCCTCTAGGTACTCAACAGTTCTTTCCTTCAGAAGTGATTCCATCATTTTCCCTACCACTGAGGTCAAACTAACTGGTCTGTAGTTTCCTGCCTCTGTCCTGCTCCCACTTTTGTGAAGAGGAATCACCTCCGCCCTCCTCCAGTCCTCTGGTACCACCCCATCCTCCCATGATTTGTTAAAGAGAGTAGTCAACGGTGTCATTAGTTCTACCCTTAGTTCTTTTAGAATTCTTGGGTGAATCCCATCAGGCCCCATTGCTTTGTCCACCTTCAATTTTGTTAGTTCTTTCAGAACCCTTTCTTCTGTAAATGGACTAGTATCGACCCTCGTCTTCAGAGTGTTTCTGTTGTTTGGTTTAGGTACCTCTCCCTCCTCTTCCTTTGTGAATACTGAGCAGAAATATTCGTTCAGTATCCCTTCTTTTTCATTGTCACCCTCTACCCACATTCCCTCCCCTTTATTAAGCCTCAGTATCCTCCTTTGGTCTTCTTCGGCTCCCTAATGTACCTATAAAAGGTCTTATCCCCCTTCTTAACAGAGTTGACTATCCTTTCCTCGGTTTGGGCCTTTGCTATTCTGACTGCCTTCCCAGCCTCTTTCTGCTTTAACTGATGAAGTTCTCTGTCCTCCTCCTTCTGTGTTTCCTTATATTTCCTGAATGCTGTCCTTTTCTCCTTAACCTTCCCTGCCACCTCTTTTGAGAACCATAGCGTTTTTTTCCTTAGTTGTGTTTTGTTGATTTGCTTTACACAAAGGCTTGTTGCCTCTGTGATGGCTGTTTTGATTACTCTCCATTGTTCCTCCACCCCTCCTTCTTGCCTGTTTGCTAGTGCTTTTCTGAGGCACTCTCTCATTTTCCCAAAGTCAGCCCTCCTAAAGTTCAATACTCTTGCTTTTGTATGGCTTGATTGTGTGTGTTTGTGTGAACCACACAGTTTGGTGGTGCTTGTTCCCAGATGGCTACCCACTTCTAAATCTGAGATTCTTTCTCCTTCCCCATTTGAGTACCAGGTCTCGATTGCTCCCTCCCAAGTGGGTTCCAATACTAGCTGTCTGAGGCATGCCCCTGTAGGGGCATCAAGAATGACCTGCTCTTGGATATGCCTGCAGCAAGGTGCTCCAGTTAACATCTGGCATATTCAGGTCCCCATCAAGAATATCTCCCTTTTTCTGCCATTCTAAGGAAGCCTTCTATCATTTCCTTGTCCATTCCCTCCCCTGAGATGGGGTCTGTATACAACCCCATGGGATTGTGGTGCCATTTCCTGTCTCCAGGGTGACCCAGAGTGTCTCATCTGCTCCCTGTTTACTCTCTAGTTCTGTTGCTTTGATCCCTTCTTTTACATAAAGAGCTACTACTCCTCCTCTTTTACCCTCCCTGTCCCTCCTGTAGATTGTGTGTCCTGGTATGTTGACACCCCAGTCATGGTTCTCTGTATACCATGTTTCTGTGACTGCCACAATATCCAGGCAATCCTCTTCCATCAAGGCCACTAGTTCAGGGAGCTTGTTACACAGACTACAGGCATTGGTACTCATCACCCTCCACTTTTGATGGCCTTACCCCTTTAGCCCCATTCCTGTCCTTACTGCCTTTGCCTTTTTACATTTACTTGGCCTGCTCCTAATGACTTCTGTACCTTGGTGTTTACCCTCACTAATTACTGTTGTTTGTGGGGGAGGCTGGGTTCTGCTCCTTTCAGTGCCTCCCTTGGCTAGTTTAAATGCTTGCCGGTAAAGGCATTTAAACCTCTCACTGGGATCCTGGTCCCCCGGACAGATGCAGACCATCGCACCAGTATAGGTCTGCATCCCTCCAGGTGGCTCCCCAGTCCCCAATGAAGCCAAAACCCTGAGCTCCACACCAGTTTTTCAACCATTCATTGGCTTCCCTGGTGAGGAGTACCCTAGCATCACCCTTGCCATAGACAGGCAGCACTGTATGCGCTACTTGTCTAAGGCCCCTTCCCAACTCTACAAACTCCTCTTGCACTGCTCTGATCCCATTCCTAGCCAGGTGATTTGTCCCTAGGTGGACAATAACATCCAGCTCCCTCCCTCGTGCAGCTGCTTCCACGATCCTGAGGATTCGCTTCCTGTCCCTCCAAGCCGTGGCGCCAGGCAGGCACCTTACCTCCCTCTCCCCTTCCTCCCCCATTTCTACCCCCCTAATGATTGAGTCCCCCACCAGCAGTTGTTTCCTTCCCCTGTGGGGTCTCATGCCACCCTCCTGTGGGTCTCCTCTGTGAAGGTTCCCAGTATCCTCCTCCTTGGTCTCCACTGCAGGTGCCTCCGTAGAGGAACCACTATCCACCAGAAGAGCGAATGAATTGTGGAGAGGTACAGCTGGAGGGATGCAACTCTGTTCCACCACCCTCTCCCTCCCTGAGCCCACCCTGGTCCAGCCTCTCCTCTTTCTTGGCAACCTCTGAGGTAGTGGCATTGGCCTGGTGGTCCCTGGGTGGGAGGAGGTTCCACAATCCTAGCCAGGTCAGCCTGGAGGCAGACACCTCCTCCTCAGACCAGAGGTGCCTGCAAATAGGGCAGCATCGCAGCCTCCAGAATGTCTCCGGAATGCTGCGCCCACAGCCATTGCACTGCACCACTCCTATCATGTCTTATTTTGTGTCCCCTCTCCTGTTTCTCTGTATGCTTACTCTCTCCTCTCCTTACAACTCTCACCTTTCCTGTTCTGGGACAGTAACTTCCTATATTCTTCAGTAGCCTCCTTCTTCCTTGCTCAGTGTCAGACCACCAGCAGCTGGGGGGGTGGTGAGCTACTTTTTTCCTTTAGGGTTGACAAAACCAATGTTTCTCTATGATCCTTCCCTTCCTACTGCCAAACAGGAAGTTCCTGTTGACAGTCAAATCCAGTGGCTATAAAAGTAGAACTGGCTTAGGGTGGAGGGCAATTAGTAAGAAAAAATGCTAGCAACATGGTATAAGTGTTAAATTAATAAGAAAATGTGGCTTCTTTTAGTTAGCTGCTTTCTGCTCTACAAGCAAGGCTAGGAACAGGAAGTTGTAATTTGAGTCACCTGCTTTTATAGTGTCTAAATCACACCCCCAATTAAGCTCTCTTTCCTCCTACTGGTTTAGCAAAGTAAATTGATACAGAACCCTTCCCAGCACAGAACACACACTGACTTTCTTTCTTTTCTTTTTTTTTTTAAACCCTAAATAAGGCCCCTTCTACTTCTAATAAAGTATCTGTTGCTTAAACTCAACAGACACTGACTCCTGCTAAGATATAAGTGTTAAATTAATAAGAAAATGTAGTTTCTCTTAGTTAGCTGCTTTCTGCTCTACAAGCAAAGCTAGCCAGATCTTCCTTTCTGCTGGAAGAAGGTTCCCTCCTTATCGCTCTCATGCTGAGAAGGCCCTTTGCTTTATATTAAACCCTTTGACTTGCATCTTTGTTGTCTTCAAGCTACTCCTTCACCTCATCTGTGATGGACGACACAAAGTCGGCACCAGGTTTCAAAAAATCTGCCTGCTGGCAGAAGATTTTATTTAGTTTTTGTTAACCGGGTAAGTGCACTAGACAAATTCTGCCTATTTTCAGGCACGACTCGGGGGAGGGGGATACAGATGAATGCCAACTGACCTTGAACCAGATTAAGCTGTTGGTGGTATTTTTTGTGACTGGGGAGAAATTTGGCCAGGGCAGGGATCTTTAACATCCACCTGAACTACCACCAGAACAGGCAGATAGGACCTCGGTTTAGCATCTCATCCGAAAGACGGGTGTCACGAACGGACCTGCACACCATGTGCGTCTCAAGGCATAAATTAGTGTCGGAAACTTGATTAGTGGCCTTTGCTAATCAAAGTAAAAAATGATTAGCAATTGGCCAAAGTTGATTAGCAGTTGCCAAAAATGTATATGTTTGCTCAAAACCCCATAAAATGGAATTATCTTGCTCTATATTGATAAAATTCAGATTTACACAAGTTTCTGAGACTGATACTGTTTTTATTTAGCCTTTTCCAGACAGCAGTTGTGCAGCAGCACATATACATTCAATAGCTGAGATAGGATGTCTGCCAAAGCAGACCGTGAATATTCGTGACTGTGAATTCGTGAGTGTGATCCAGCGTGAGTTGTGACAAATTAAATAATCCCCTGCCCCAGCATAAAAACGGGGACCACAACTCCCTGAGTCTCTTTAAATGTTCACTGCTGATGCAGGACATGCAACATAACAGGGCACAATAAATGTTGGGCAGAGTACAGACTCTGTAAAAGCAGGGCACATTAATTTAGTCTTATTCTGTTCCCAAATGTTCACTGCAGACGAAGCAGGGCACATTAAATAAGTTCTAGTTCCCCCAATCTCTGCAAAGCAGGGCACAATACGTGTCTCTTTTTCTGTTCCCAAATAATTGTTCATTGCATGTGGGCACACAACTAGCAGGGCACATAGACTCCGAAAAAGCAGGGCACATTAACTTATTCTTATCTGTTCCCAGTGTTCACTGCAGATGAAGGGCAGATTAAGCAGGGAGGGCACATTAAATAAATCTGGTTCCCCCAATCTCTGCAAAGCAGAGCACAGTCTTCATTTCTGTTCTCAAGTGCAGTTGTTCACTGTTTGTTCCCAAATTCACTGCAAGCAGGGCACAAACTTAAAGTTCAAGGCAGGGTGCCTCTTTCATGCCCTTGTTCTCCCACCATCCACAGTCCAGCTCTAAGCCGTGCCCGTTCATTGCAGTTACGCCATCCCCCCAGTCTGTGCGTCCCCTTTCCTCCTCCTCCAGCTCCCTAAATGAACATTTTTTACTTGTTTTGCTGTTGAGCTCCCTGATTCTGCTGCAATGCTGCTCTCCTCTGAATCTGCCTGTCCCACTGCCTTGCTCTGCAGTGCAACCACCTGTTTCTGCTCCGTCATCCAGGTCGCCCCCGTGCCCTGTCATGGTCTCGGACAGGCCTTCCTCCTCCGGCTCCTCCTTGATGCAACCTCCACTTCTCCTGAGTCCGGCTTGTCTCTGACCACCTGCAAAACAAAAAGACACAATTAGTTAACCGGACAACGGCGCAATGATGATAAAAATTAAAAAAAAAGTGAAGTGAAATAAAATAAAGAAAACTCACCTTTGGACTCCTGCTCGACCTCTCAACGCCTGCTTCCTCTTCTGGATGCGCTGCAGAAGGACTCTGTCACATTTCTCCCATGCGGAGACCGGGTTGGGGGGAGCAGGAACATCACTGGACCAATGGGGGAACAGCTGGGGGTTCATGGGTGGGACGAGGAGGAGGAGGAGAAGGTGGGCAAAAAATGGATACCAGGACAAAAAATTAAAGTGTTAGTGCCCAATAAGGCACTTTTACAGGACCCAGGACCAATTGGCAATGATTAGCAATGACTGCTGATCATTGCCAGATTTGACTCTCTTTCTGCCGATCTTGTATCGCAAATTGCGATGTGAACCCGCTTATTTTATGCCTTGTGTTTATTGCCTGATCCATGAGCACGATCCCCAGACTTGCGGCCTATGTCGCACTATGCATCCTTTCAACCTTGGAAGACTGGCATATGTGATTACTTCTTGGTTGCCAGACGAACGGGATCCTCTGGTGAAATCTAAAGATGCCTATCGGGTGGTCTCCATAGCTGCGGGTTCTGTGGAACAGCTTGCAGCGCAGGTTTCCTTGACTTCTGCCTTTTTGCTGCTGTCTTTGGGCACCTCCTTTTCAGGGGCATTTAGAGACCTGTGCCAGGCCCTTCCCACTCTTGGGCAAGGATTCTCTTCAGGCATTAAATCCAAAAAGAAGGAGGCTAAGAAAAAGTCTCGCCATCAGTTGTGGGATTGTGAGCACTCCTGGGCCTCGGATTTCTACATTTCCATGGAGGTTTCAACTACGGTTGATCCTTTGGCCAGTGAAGCCAGCTCCATGGTTTCCCCGTCGGGCCAGTTGGTTGAGACGCAGGTCGACCTTCCTGCCAAGATATTTCTCGAACCAGTCGACCCATTGTTGCAAGATGAGGCCGATACCTCCCTCTCTAGGACTCCGGTCCTACCTTTGACTTCACAGGGAGGGATGGACCAGTCCGCTGATCTGCCTCCTCTTCCTCAGGATCCTGTGGACCCAGAGGAGTCTAGGCTTTCGCTGGCTCCCTCTGAGACCCGCAGTCAGTGGCCCCGATGGTCAAGGTCGCGGTCCCGATCCCGTAGTCCTGGGTTGAGCAGCATGCGTCGATATTGACGTGCTCTCAACACTCGGGCAAGTGGTGCCACTGCTGTTCCTCCTTTTCTTCCTCCTTGGATGAGGAGAGCCTCTGCTGCGAGATGTCACGCCATGAAAACCTTATGTGGCACCAGCTCATGTTCACTGGAGTGAAGCCGATCTGACCTCTACCCCTGCTATCACATGGCTCTCGCTACAGAGGCCTTAACCCTCCCCGACCCAGCAGCCGCTGGCTTGGCCGGAATCTGTTCATACTCCCCAGGCTTCTCAGCCTATTTTGGTGGAATCACTGCTGAAACAGCAGAAGTTTGGATCTCCTCCTAATGGTGCCTGCTTGGCACCGGGGCTTCCGCATCGGCTGTTGGTCACCATCACTGCTGACTGACCTCGCAGGGTCAGCGAGGATTCAGGCGGTCGACCTTTGTTCAACGAATCCTCAGTGTCCGAAGGCTCATACTTGCACTCCCGCCCGGTGGACGTGGAGTTGGCAGAGCATTTGTCGACAGATCAGGGTCCCACCCCGTTCATGGGGCTCCTCCATCTTTTCTCAGAGTCCATGGGTCTTCCCATGGAGCCCGTCCAGAAACAGGCTAGGTATTCACTCAGTGATGTTCTGGATAAGGGTGACTCCCCTGGGGAAGCCTTCCCAGTCGCAGAGGCCATTCTTGGTCCTGCTCTGGAGCTTTGACAGTATCCAGCCTCTTGTCCTATGTCTTCATCCTGGATGTCCCGAAAGTATGCGGTCCCTACTGGTTCCCTGTTGGTTTCTTTTTGGGGCACCCCTCGGCTGAGGGTCTAGTGTCCGACTCTGTGTTCCGGCACACTGGCAATGTTGGGGACGTGGACAAGCCCCCCGACAAGGTGTCCTAGAAATTTGACCTCATGGCCAAGGAAGTTTGTGCTGCTTCATCTCTCGACCTTTGGCTGGTGAGTTCAGCTCTTCTTATGGCCCACTTCACCCATGTCCTTTTGGGCAAACTGGATGAGGTGCTTCCTCATCTCCTGGCCAACATGCAGACTATGGTCAAGCAGGTCTGGGATCAGGGCAGAGTGGTTGCTAACCAACTGCTCCAGATTGCCACGAATATCGGAGACTCTTACGTCCGGTTTGTGGCAGCCGAGGTTGCCGTGCACCGCAGGGCTTGGCTGAGAATCTTGACCTTTACGGCAGATACCCAGCACAAACTGGCATATGTCCCCTTCTTAGGCACTGACTTGTTTGGGCCTAATATTAAGGGGCACCTCACCCACATTGAGAAGTCCAACACTGTCTTGGACATGGTGACCTCTGCCCAGAGGGATCTCAAGGATTGCAAATGTCAGAGGAAGAAGCACTTTCGGCCTCTCTCTACCCCTGCGTTCAAACCAGCCTACCCTCAGGTGGGTCAGCAGGCTCAGGCTTGGTGTCCCTAGCCGAAGTCCATTGCCTTGGTTGTGTGGAAGCCAAGAGGTTGAGGTCCCGGTGGTTCCTCGCCTGGCGCCTACTCCTCCTCCAAGTCTGCCCAGTGATGGCATGGGGCTGCCTTTCCTGTGCCCATCCTGCCTTTCCTGGGTCCTCCTGTGGGGGGCCGGCTCAGCCACTTCCTTTCCACCTGTTCTGCTGTCACCATGGACAGGTGGGTTCTGGAAGTGGTTGGCCAGGGTCTGCCTCTGGAATTTGAGGCTTGCCCTCCCTGCTGCTCCCATGCCCCATGGGAGGACATAGTGTCCGTCGACGTTCAATCAGCTCTTAGGGACGACATCGCCCAGCTTCTCCTCAAGGAGGTTGTGGCTTCAGTCTCGGCCCCTCCAGCTCACCCAGGGTTTGTCTCCAGGTACTTTCTGGTGCCAAAGTGGATGGGGGGGCCTAGCGCTCCATCTCAGATCTACATGACCTGAACAAGTTTCTCAGGCAGCGGACCATCAGGATGGTCACACTGTCTTAGATTATACCATCTTTCAAGCAGAACATGTGGTTCTCACCCCAGGAATACTCCAATATTCCTAGCTCTTCTGCAGTGTGCCTTTAAGTCAGATCTGCCCAGAGATGGAACGTTATGCTAATGATGGAACCATTGGCATGAGCCACTTTTCAAATGCTGCCATCTATCAACTGCTTACATTGTAACCCTCAGATTTCTCTCTCCGCCTGTCAAGACCAGACGCTCAGAGATTTCTTCTTCCTCATCTCATCAGAGAAGCCTTAAATAAATAAAAACACTTAAGTATCTTTCATTTATTTTCATTTGCTGCCTCTTATCAGTGTAGTTTTAATAACCATTAGCTTAATTTAGTAAATCTCAGTTGTTTTCTTGGTTTATCATGGTTCGGTATAACCGCTGAGGAACCGAGGCCTTTTTAGTTAACCGGGGATTTTTCCCCTTTTTTACCGTTAATCAGTTTTAAAGTTTATTATTTTAGTAACCGATAACCTTGGTTACCGAACCGATAGTCTCTGTTTCTTTTGTCTCGGTTCTGATCGTTTTTTCCGTTCAGTTTCTGAACCGACTGCATCCAATAAAGTTCTTGTCTTTTATCTTTAAAACTATTCTAATTGTTTGTTTGTTAGCGGTTATGGTTTTTCAAACAAAATGTCAGAAAAACCGAAAAAGAGAACCAGAGAACCTGGTTTCAAAAACTGTATTGAATGTGGTGAAGTTTTGCCAAGGCAGATAAACACTCTGTTTGTGCTTTCTGCCTTGGTTTTGACCATCTTAAAACCACTTGTGAAATTTGTCAAACTTTCCCTGAGGAGATGCTTGAAAAACGTTTGAAAAGATTGAACAAAAGATTTAAGGATCCCTCTAGCTTTGACCAGCTGAAACCCTCAGGGTCTGTGGGTAAAACCACAACCTCTACTGTTACTGCCCCTGATATGGGTAAAAAGAGACCTGCTGAACCGGCCAGCTCTCCGGTTCCAGGCAAGAAACAAAAAAAGACTAAGCACCCTGAACCCCCTGCTGATAAGGGGACTTCTGTGGTGCCTACAGCTGTGCCTTCTCATCTTGAGATTGCACAAGCTATGAAGATGATGCAAACTTTACAGGGTCTGCTGCCTGTGGTCCCATAGTCCCCAGATCTGACCACTGTACCCCCCAGTCCATCCTCTTTTCCAGAGGAGCATGGGGAGAGGGAAGAGGAGGAAGAAGAAGAAGAAGGTGAGCCTGATGAGCCTATAGAGCCTGAGGTCTCTCCTGAACAGTAGTTTGGCTCTCCTCCCAGGTCTACAGAGGATTATTCCTCTCATTTTTCCTTTGTCGGGGAAAATTGTAGATGCCTTGGACATCCCTACCTCTGAAGTGGTAGAGGATGAGGAGAAGGCAGAGTATCTCGAAATGATGGGTTAGCTCCCACTAAAAAGTTACTTCTCATAAACAAATTCCGTAAAAGAGATGCTTTAAAACTCCTCCAGACTCCTGGGTTTGTCCCTCCTTTGGACAAAAGGTTGGATAAAAAGTATCAGCTTGACAGAACAGGGGCCGAATTTTTAATTTCACACCCTGACCACAGATGGTGGTGTAAGCTACTTTGTGTGACAAGGCAAAGGTCCCTCTGGCTTCCTACCCTCCAGAAAAGGACTCTTGCAAGATTGATAGTATGGCCAAGAAAGGTTATTTATCGACCTCTCTGGCCATCAGGCAGGCTAACTATCAAGCTTATGCAGCCCAATACCAGAAGACTCTCTGGCAACCTGTTCTGGCTATGGCTGAGAAAGTTCCTTCCTCTCTTTCTGCAGACCTAGCTGAAACTGCTTGGTTTGGCATGGAGGCTGCCAAATATCAGTTTCAAATGGCAGCAGAAAGTAATGACACTGCTGTAAGGTGGATGGCAAATACCATCACCTAAAGATGGTTTGCCTGGTTAAGAGCCACAAACCTTACACAGGATACCCAGAATAAAGCTCTGGATTTTCCTATGGAGGGTACCTCCTTATTTGGCAGCCATATAGAGGCCTACATGAAGAAGGTGGATGAATATAAAACCACCTTCCTCAGTAACTCTGCAAAAGAGAAACCCTCCACCTCCACTAGACCCTATAATAGGGGAGGCAGGGGCAGGCAGTTCCATTCCAGGCCGTTGTGGTTCCTCAGGCACCCCAGTATCCCCAGCAAGGTTACTTCAGGGGTAGGGGCAGGAGAGGTACCTGGCGTGGTGCCCAGCTTCAGCCCCAATCAAAACAGGATTCCTGACTTCCTAGATCAGGCTGCCTCTCCTTTACCAGCAGGGGGCAGATTACCCATTATTTCCAGATTTGGAAAACCATCACCACAGACAAGTGGGTTCTGGAAATAGTGGGTCAGGGACTGTCCTTGAGTTTCAAGTCCTTCCCCTCCCTAAAAACCAGGGTTCTCAAACCAGTCTCTCTTCTAGAGAGAAAACTGTTAGAAAAGGAGGTAAAACACCTGCTAGCTGTCATTAAAGGCAGTGGAACCTGTACCTCCACAGCAAAGAGGAAAAGGACTATATTCAAGATATTTCCTTACACCAAAGAAAAATGGAGAGTTGTGGCCTATCTTGGACCTAGGGGTCCTCAATAGGTTCCTGACGAAGCCAAAATTCAAAATGGTAACACTGTCTGTGATTCTGCCAGCACTCCAAAAAAGGAGATTGGCTGGCATCATTGGACCTAAAATATGCTTATTTCCACATCCCCATGAGGGAGTCTCACAGAAAGTACCTCAGGTTCAGACTCCCTTCAGGGCAGTATCAGTTTTCAGCGCTACCATTCGGTCTCACCTCAGCTCCAAGGGTGTTCACCAAGTGTCTGGCTGTAGTGGTGGCACACTTGCGGAGGCAAGGGGTGTCAGTTTTTCCTTATCTGGACGACTGGCTAGTGATGGGAAAATCCCCACAGCAGTTGACAGAGCATCTTCAACTCACTCAGCAACTCCTGGAATCTCTGGGGTTTCTTCTAAACACAGAGAAATCAGTTCTCTTCCCTTCTCAAATTCTGAAGTTCATGGGGCAGAATTGAATGCTGAAGTGGGCAGAGCCTTCTTACCCAGGGACAGGGTAAAAAGCATCCTGCAGTTGGCAGGTTCTTTCAAACTAGATGTTTCAAGACCTGCAATGCAATTTCTCCAGCTCCTGGGGCATATGGCAGCAGCCACAAGCACAGTCCTGGGCACCAGGTTTCAGATGAGGGACATCCAATTTCACTTAAGGGCTCATTGGTGCCAAATAAAGAATGCCCTCTCAAAGCTTATCACTTTATGCATGCATGGAACAGTCTTCCTGAGGAAGTTGTGGGGTCTAAAACTGTGGGAGAATTCAAGAATGCATGGGACAGACATAAGGCAATTCTTGTGGGGGCAGGAAGATATAGGCTGTTGGTTAACTAGGATCTGCGGCCTATCCTGTAGGTAGGGAAATGGGCAGACTAGATGGGCCTAGCGGTCCTTATCTGCCGTCAAAGTCTATGTTTCTATGTTAACAAAAACATTCATTCAGGCCCTCCAATGGTGGAAGGTGGAAGCCAACCTCAGAGAAGGGGTTCCCTGTCAAAAGGAGCTTCCATCAGTGATTCTCACAACAGATGCATCCCTATTAGGATGAGGGACTCATCTGGCAGAACACACTACCCAGGGCACTTGGTCAAGTGCAGAAACTCTCTTACATATCAGTCTGTTAGAGCTCAGGGCATTATTTCTGGCAATGCAAGCCTTCAAATCACTGATACAGGGAAGGGTGATACAGGTCAGAACAGACGACACTACCACCATGTACTACATAAACAAGCAAGGAGGAACAAGGTCAAGCCTTCTTGGCACAGAAGCAATGCGAATCTGGACCTTGGCTTACTCTCTAGGATCCTTGCTGCAAGCCATTCACCTGCCAGGCAAGGACAATGTCCTGGCAGATGCCCTAAGATGAATTAGTCAGGCCCATCATGAATGGTCACTGAACAAGCAGGTGATGCAGACACTATTCAGGAGACGTGGCACTCCGAAGATAGATCTCGCTGCCTGACATCAAAGTCACCACCTACCTCAGTACTGTTGCAGGCCTCCAGCAGCGGGATCAGTCCTGCTGGATGCTCTCATTCTGGATTGGTCAGGGAAATTCCTTTATGGATTTCCTCTAGTATACAGGGTACTGCTGAAAATCAGGCTTTAGCCTGCCACAGTGATTCTGATAGCATCAGACTGGACCAGACAGCCATGGTACCCTCTATTGCTATCCATGTCAGTGGACAGACCAATACACCTTCCCCAGAGGCACAATCTTCTGACCTTCAGGCCTTATGCACTGAAAAGGACTATATTGCCTTTCACAGGGATAAGGTGGTCCTTCAGACCAACAGGAAATTCCTTCCCAAAGTTTCTTCAGACCAACAGGAAATTCCTTCCCAAAGTAGTTTGATTTCCATTTGAGTCAATCCATCACTTTGCCAGTGTTTTTCACTGAGCATTCTTCTTCTGGTGAATGCAGGCTTCATAGCCTGGATGTCAAGAGAGTTTTGAGCTACTACATGACAGCTACTAAACCCCATAGACAGGACAGGACACATCTCTTCCTCACTTATGGGGATGTGGGAAAGGGAAATCCAGCATCTAAAAGGTCCATTTCTCATTGGATTGTTCAGTGTATCCAGTTTTGCTATTCAAAGGTGGGCAAGGAAGCACCAGCAGGGCTCAGAGCCCACTCCACAAGGGGTACAGCTGCCACACTGGCAGCACCAAGAGATGTTCCCTTGGTGGATATTTGCAAAGCAGCGACCTAGCGAACAGCACATACATTTGTCAAGCACAGCAGCTTGGACATGCAGGCTAGATCCAATGCCAGGTTTGGTACATCTGTCCTGCAGAGCCTGTTTCTAAAATAGGTTCTTCCCGCCTCCAAAGGTACTGCTTCTTAGTCTGCAGAAGAGTTAGGAATATTGGAATATTCCTTTGGTGAGAAGAAAAAGTTACTTACCATAGTAACCTTGTTTCTCCCAAGGGATACTCCAGTATTCATAACTCTCCCACCTTGCCTCCCCTATTAAGAACCAGTGGCCTCTGCAATCCATACTGTAATAGAGAGTATGTATGCCACATTCTACTTTTTATTGGAACTTATTCTTTGGTGTTTCTCCTTTTCAGATGATTCTGATATAGGAGTTTGTGTGGTTTGGTTAATATATATTTATATTATTCCTCCAATTGGAGGTTTGGGTGTGGGAATTTTAAATTTAATTATTTATATTGTAGATATTGGGCCCTGTCTTTCCAGGCATCCACGAAATCTCAGGGTTAGTATGTAGGCAGCTGATAAGTGGCAGCATGTGAAAAGTGTTTCATGCCAATGAGCCCATCATTAGCATAACGTTCTATATGTTCGGGAAGATCTGACTTAAAGGCACACTGCAGAAGAGTTATGAATATTGGCGTATCCCCTGGGAGAAACAAGGTTCCTGTTGTAAGTAGTTTTTTGTTTTGCTCTCTGGATCTTCAGAACATGTTCTTCCACGTCCCAATCCACCATCCCACTCCTGGTTCCTTCGGTTCCGGGTGGAGGGGGTCCTTTATGAGTTCCAGGTCATACCATTTGTCCTGTCCTCGGCTCCCAGGGTCTTCACCAAATGCATAGCAGTGGTGGTAGCATACCTATTGTACCAAGGGGTCCAGGTATACCCCTGCTTGGACGACTGGCTTATCGCAAGTCTCTCCAGGGCGGAGGTGGAGCGGTCCAGGGATCTGGCCTTCCAGACCCGTGCTGCTCTTGGCTTCCTGGTCAGTGAGGCCAAATCAGAACTCGTGCCCTCACAGGTGATTCACTTCATCTGAGATGGAGCTCGACTCTTGCAGAGCCAGGGCTCGGCTTCTGGCAGACAGGGTGCGGTCTCTCTCTTCCTTTGCGTGATCATTTTGGGTTGGGCGATTGTACCCTGCTCGGGATTTCCTGCGCCTTCTGGGATTCATGGCAGCATGCACCAGTGTGGTCCATTGGGCATGATAGAGAATGCACTCACTGCAATGGGAACTTGCCCGCTAGTCTTCTCAGCGCAAGGGCCACTTCAACCAGCAGGTCACTGTGACCCAGTTGATATGGGATGCTTTCCATTGGTGGTTAGTCCCTGAACATCTGCAGGAAGGCATCCCGTTTGCCCATTTCCGATGGTCACCCTGATGACCGATGCCTCCCTGATGGGCTGGGAAGCTCACCTGGGGATCCATGAAGTCCACAGGCTCTGGAACCCCAAGGAGTGCCAATGCCATATCAGCCTGTTGGAACTGCGGGCGGTTTGGCTGGCACTGACTGTGTTTGCTCTGCATGTTTGGGGTCAGGTCCAGACAGACAACACCATGACCATGTACTGTCTCAACAAACAGGGCAGGACGCACTCCTTTCCACTCTACAGGGAAGCTATCTGCATCTGGACCCTCATGCTCAGCCTGGATGCTGATCTCCTGGCCATCCATGTGGCCGGCATCTCCAACCAACTGGTGGATACCCTCAGCTGGGTGGGTGAGGCATCTCACAAGTGGTCTCTTCATCCAGAGGTAGTACACAGCCTGTTCTCCCACTGGAGTACCCTTCTGGTAGATCTGTTTGTCTCCAGGAAGAATGCCAAGTTGAGACTGTACTGTGCCTGCCCCCCCTGCAGGGGATGCCTTCTCCAGGCCCTGGACCCCAGGCCATCTCTGTGCCTTTCCTCTCTTTCCCTTGATCAACACGGTGTTGCTCAAGGCCAGGAAGAGCAAGGCATGGATGATCCTGGTGGCTCCGGACTAGCCCTGCCAGTTCTTATACCCCCATCTCCTCAGCCTCAGCATTAGGCTTCCGAGGCGCCTTCCTCTTCACCCGAATCTGCTCTCTTGCAGTCTGGGGAAATTACTCCACCTGGACCTTCAGTCCCTGCACCTGACAGCCTGGTTCTTGAGCGGCTAGAGTTCCAGGCTTCAGGTTTCTCTGATGTCCTTGCCGTGGTCAAGGCATCTCGGAAGAAGTTTACCCGAAAGTGCTACACCTTCAAATGGAAGAAGTTCTCCATTTGGTACTAGAGAAAGGGGCTGGGCCCCTTATCTTGCCCCGTGGCTAGCATTCTCGACTACCTTTGTTCCCTCTCTGTCAGGTCTTCAGTTAACAACCCTTAAAGTGCACCTGGCGGCCATCTCTGCTTACTGGGTGCTGGTTGGTACACAGTCAGTGGCACAGGAGAAGGTAGTCTGGCGCATTTTCAAGGGTCTTGACCACATTTCCCCTCCAGTGGGTGAACCACCACCACCTTGGGACTTGTTGCTGGTATTGGCAAAGCTCAGGGGCAAGCCATTTGAATCAATGCACAAGTGTGGGATGTCTCACCTGTTGTGGAAGATCGCCTTCTTTGTGGCAGTCACGTCAGCCAGAAGGATCAGTGAGCTCCAGGTGCCCTTGGTGGAGTCTCTTTACTTGGTCTTCCACAGGGACAAGGTCATCCTTTGCCCCAACCTGAAGTTCCTCCCAAAGGTTGTGTCGGATTTTCACCTTAGCCAGGTGATTGATCTCTCGGTGTATTTCGCTAACCACACCTCGGAGGCCGAGCACAGGCTCCATACTTTGGACCTGTGGCGAGCACTAGCCTACTATAAGGAGCGCACGGCTTGAGTTCAGGGAGAGGTTCACCGGCTTTTTGTCACCTATGCTGAAGCCGCACCTGGCAGACCAGCAGCTAAGCGGACGATTTGCAGGTGGATTGTATCCTGCATCGACCTCTGCTATAGGTTGGCGGGCAGAGAACCCTCCTGTAGGACTGAGGGCTCATTCCACCTGCATACTGCTGCCTCAGTGGCTGCTTCCAGGGATGTTCCTATCCAGGAAATCTGCATTCCTGCTGCCTGGAAGTCGGCACACACCTTTATTTCCTACTACCACATCGACGTTGAGTCATGCTGGGAAGCTGGTTTTGGGGTCTCAGTTCTCCACTCTCTGTTCTCTAAGTTGGGGGTGTGTGCCTTGCCCCCTCCTCCCAGGAGAACTGCTAAGAGTCTGCCAGAAGTGTGGAACTGTACATCATATCTACATCCCTAGAAAAACAGGTTACTCACCTGTAACAGTAATTTTAGGAGTGGTATATGATGTACATCCACACTGTCCCACCTGACCTCCCCTGGCAAGTGGCACACCAGTCTTGCTTCCAGCAGGTAAGAGCTGACATCACAGGGTAGTGCTAGGGAAGTTACCACCCAGGTGGATGGGTGGGAGGAGCTAGCTTGAAGACATTCCAGCAGGATTTAAAGGGGAAAGGAACACTGCCAGAAGTTCTGGATATTCTCAAGGTCTCCAGGAAACCTTCTGCCAGAAAAACATGTAATTCCAAATGGAAAAGATTCAGCATTTGGTGTTCTCAACAAGGCATTCTGCCAGATACTGCAGACATTGCTACAGCCTTAGATTATCTGGTTCACCTTAATGGCCTAGGCCTTAGGCCTGCAACTCTGAAGGTTTACCTAGTAGCTGTGTCTGCATTCCTTTCAGCAGGGAAGGGTTCTTCCCTGGCATCTCATCCTGTTTTCAGTAAGTTCTTCAAAGGTCTGGTTCATATCAACCCTCCCATTAGAGAGCCTACTCTGGCTTGGGATCTGAATGTCTGCATTGCTCAGCTTATGCAGTCACCCTTTGAACCTCTGGCTTCGGCTGAGCTTAAGTACTTGACCTGGAAAACTGTGTTCCTGGTAGCTATCATTTCTGCCAGGCGGATTAGTGAATTACAGGCCCTGTCAGTTGAACCTGACTTTATCTCCTTCCATAGAGATAAGGTGGTCCTGAGAACAAATAGGAGGTTCTTACCCAAAGTGGTATCAGATTTTCATCTGAACCAATGTATGTACCTGTGTTTTTCACTGATCATTCTTCTTCAGGGGAAAGAAGATTACACAGTTTGGATGTTAAAAGGGCACTTAGCTACTGCATAGAGCATACTAAGGCACACTAGAATGACTGTCTTCAATTATTTCTCACGGTGAAGTGGGAAAAGGTAAGCCTGCTACTAAAAGAACTGTTGCCAGGTGGATTATCTCTTGTATTCAGTTATGCTATGCCAAGTTGGGCAAAGCACCCCCATCAGGCCTGAGGGTTCACTCGGCTAGGGTAACAGCTGCTTCTCTGGCTGCTGCCAGAGAGATACCCTTGGTAGAACTCTGTAAAGCAGCCCCCTGAAAACAGTCCATACATTCACCAATCATTACTCTCTGGACATCCAGGCTAGGAGTGATGCTAAGTTTGGTACAGCAGTACTGCAGAGACTGTTCCCAAAGTAGGTTCTGTATTCCCTCCCCCTGTGGGTATTGCTTGGTAGTCTGCATATTGTCAGAATACAGCAAGACTTCATGTTCTTTGAAGAAAAAAATTACTCACCATAGTAATGATGTTTCTTCTAGTGGAGTCTTGCTATATTCTGACTTCCTTCCCTGCCTCCCCTCTCAGAACCTAGGTTTTGGGAAGTGGGCTGGCAGGTACAGTGTTGCACCTCAGGGGTGTACCTTGTACCCTCCCTCTTAAGGATGGGGTAGTTGTTGTGTTGTTGTTGCTTTATGTTTATATATTTTTTCACTACCTTTTTTCTTGGGTTCTCGACTTGAGTCTTTTGGACCCAAGTTGTAGCCTTTTGACTTAAAGTTAAACAATTTCCATACTTAAGTAGTTAGTTTGCATGTAAAAATCTGACTGTTACACTGATAAGTACTAGAGACAGAGGTTTGAAAACTGAGCTCGAACTCAACGTTCTATATTTCTGCATAGAGTTAACCCTTTCCTCTCTGGGGCAGTTCAAGTGCTGGGGCTAACTACATATTGTCAGAATACAGCAAGACTCCATTAGAAGAAACAACATTACTACGGTGAGTAATTGTTTCTTCCCTCCCTCCTCCTCTCTTCCTACCCTTCTTCCATCCTCCCTCCCTCCCTATCCAACCTGGTCTCCTACCATTCCCTTCCCTCAACTTGGAGTTTCTCCACTGTGCCGTCCTCTGCCTTTGCCGCCCCTCTCCTCCTTGCTCTTGAACCCACTCCAGTGGTAGAATGCCCCGCTCTATCCTTCTCATTCTCCTTCTGTCTGGTGATATGGAGCACAACTCTGGTCCCTCTCCTTCCTCCCTCCCTCCGCTACTGCCAAAGGTCTTGGTTTCTTCCATCTGAATGCAGGAGCCTTCTACCTAATCTTGACCTGGGACTCCTAATGCTAGTTTGTTCCTTGCTGATTACCATCTTTTCAGGCAGGACAGGGGCAGATGTGGGGGAAGGGGTTACCATTTACATCCACCAGAGCCTCTCATGTACTCTGGCCATCAGGAAGGTCATGCCCTCATTCCACAAATTTCCTCTAGTCAGGGTCTCATTCCCCCCTCCTCTGTACCTTTATTTGTTGGGGTTGTCTGTGCCTCTCCTATGACCTGTCAGTCATCTCTGGTTGACTCTCTTTTCTCCATTGCCTCTCATTACCCCCCCCCCCCCAAACTGAACTCATCCTCCTCGGGGATCTTAATGTAAATTGGCTTTCACTGTACTCCAAATCTACCTTTCACGACTGAGTGTCTTAGTTTGTCCCAGGTTATTTCAGAACCCACACAGCTCAATCCCCACTCTGCCAATCATGCCCTTTTGGACTGGGTTCTAACCTCGCACCCCCACTGCATTGTTGCAGCAGGTTATCTTGCTGGACTCATTCAACGACCACTGCTTGATGTTCTGCACTAGGAAAATCCAGCATTCCCCGTCCTTGCCAAAATACATCTGATCAGTGTTTGTCCTGTTGTTAAACAGCAATGCTCTACTGAGTGACCTTACTGCAGCAGACTGGTCAGCCATTCTGCCTGCCTCAGATATTGATGTGGCCCCCATACTATTCCACTCCAAATTCTCCACTGTCTGGGGCAACCATGCCCCTTTTAGGAAATCCAGAGTAAAAACTTCCCACCACCCCTGGATTATCACCGTAATCATTGATCTGTGCAAGATCCGAGACCTTGCTTGGGCCCTCTACAAATCATCCCACTTCTGTGCTGACCTCATCTCCTGCTGGGATCTGAGGAATAACTGTATGAGGGCTGCCTGTGCCACGCAATTGCATTGTTTCAAGGCCAGCCTCCCAAAAAACCTTAATGCACTAGCTAATTTCTGAAAGGTTATCCACTCCCTTTTTGACCCCCCTGCCTAGTCCACCTCCAATCCTCCTGGTAAATGGTTCACCTCTGTCTGACCCTACCTCTGTTGCTCTCATTTAAGTGAGTTCTTCATAACCTGCGCCTTCCCTTCTTCGCCCCCTCCTGGCTCCTCTCCTTCCCCTCCTGTTCCCCTTCCTCATCAAGTTTCCACTCCCCCTTCCCCTGCCATCATCCAGGAAACCTTGCTTGCCCTTACCTCTCTTAACCTTCATACTTCCAAATCTTCAAAAAAGGAGACTAAAAAGAAGTCTCGTCGTCAATCGTGGGATTGCGAGCACTCTCGTCCTCGGATTCCTGCGCTTCTCTGGAGGGTTCCACAATGATCGTTCCTTCGGTCCAGGCCGCTGGCTCCACAGTCTCCCCATTGGACTATCCATGCAAAACTCGTCCCAAGCTTGTTGCCCTGTACCTCAACAAAGACTGCTTATCACCACATGTCCACAAGGAGCTTGTTACCAAAATGATGCTCCATGTCTTCGACTATGCGGATGTGGTCTATGGCACTGCCCCTTCCACTTCTCTCACCAGACTGGACACCCTCTGCAACTTCTTTTGCCATTTTACTAACCTCCACTTCACACCCACCACTGTTCACTGTAATCATCCCTGTCCATCCTCCTTTGCCATCTTGTCACCAGGCTCCTTGTACCTCCTTCATATCCAAATACTGGTTTGATTCCCTCCCTCTTACCTCTCCTCTCCCATCTACCCCCTGCTTTCTGTTCCCTCTATTCCAGGGACCATCGCACTTTTGCCACTCCTCACTCCTCCTTTGGTTGGCAGTATGCCTTCTTTTGTCGACTTCCCTCTCTCAGGAACCAACTCCCCTCCTCTCTCCGCCTCTCCCCATCCCCTCCTCCCTCAGGCATCATTTGAAACTCCCACCCTTCCCCACCTGTTCCTCTTACCCTTTCTCCTGAAACCTCCACAGCCGAGACATAACCACCCTAGTAAGCAACTGGTTAGATTCCCGCTCCTGCCTTGGGTTAACTTTCACACCACTACACTTTTCTCCCTCCATTACAAGGTTGGGCAATAACTTGCCCCTCAGGTCAGTTGCCGGTTGTCAGCATTGTTCTATTCACCTATTGCTGCCACTACTGGATATGCATTTGCTAGGCCTTCTTATTGAGCTGTACTGCAGTTTACTCTGTACACATGCAACTTGTTGTATTTATTCTACTTTTGTACTAATTTTTTTACTGAATATTGTTCTCTTAGTTTGCTACCATGTATTGTGCTGCTGTTCTTCCACTGTTCCCCTCTATCAGGTTGCACCTGGAAAGGAACCTTGGCTCAGTGTGCCTCTCTTGGTTACCAATTTTTAACTAACTAACTAACTACCCACCCCTCAAGCCACCCTGATCAGGCAGGATTCATAAAGGATGCCAAGGAAAGGGTAGCATACAGAAAACCCTCAATGTCGTCTAACGGTGGAGGTGGGATCCAACGAGAATTCTTACCTTGGATGCAGAAAAGGCCTTTGACTGCATGGAGTGGGGGTACCTACATAGGACACTGAAGCAGTTTGGGATAGGCAGCACGTTTAGAAGCTGGATTAAGACGCTATATACAAATCCTACAGCTCAAGTCATGGTCAGCGGAGGGTCTGACCACCACCTTCGAGTTAAAGCATGGCACCCGTCAGGGCTGCCCACTGTTACCCTTACTTTATTTACTCTCTTTGACACAGCTAGCTGAGGCTGGCGGGGGCAGTTCAAATATCGAGGGGCTGAGGGTACAAGGGCAGGAATTTAAAATATCACTGTTTGCTGATGACCTACTTCTGTTTGTGAGACACATGGGTATGGCCTTGAAGCATCTGGCAGAGACATGCAGAGAGTACAGTAAACTATCTGGTCATAAGATAATTTTGGGGGAAGTCAGGGGTACTTTATTTTATTTATTTATTTATTGAAATGTTTCACCAGGAAGGCACACTGAGCAACAAGGTGCTCGTCTCCTGGTGCGACCTAGGGGGAGGAAGAGTACAACAGGAATGAGACATTAAACAATTCAATTTACAAGATTAATAATAGCATACAGTTGTAAGGCAGGTGTTACAAAAAATGTTACAACAGTGTTCAGCATAACGTAGAAAAAGTGGACAATAATAAGTGCCAGGTTAATAAGTAAACAAGTGCTCATGTGAAAGAAAAGGGAAGGGAGGGGTGAGGTGGGGAGAGGTGGAAGAGTCATGTCCCTGGATACCCCCTCAGGGTGCGAGGAACCCTGCAATGGGACTGGTGGGACCAGAGAGAAGGGAATAATGCAGTGTACCAGAGAGACCCCTTTAGGATGGTGGGGGAAGGTACTAGATCAGAGATACAAGCCCTTTGGGGTGGTAAGTGAAGGTGAGGGTAGAGAGGTAGGGTTTGTCCAGGGCTTAGAGGAGGGAATTAGATGGGGGACATGGCAGGAGATGCTAAGTGCAAGGTAATTATTGAGGGCAGAGCTGATAGAATAGGCAGAGGATGAGTGCTGGATTTGAGGTGGGAGGGAATTCCAGATTTTTGGGAGGTGGTGAGAGATACTGGATTCGCCGATTTGGGTGGATCTGCGGGGGACAACCACTGTATGGGAATCTGACGATCTAAGGGAATGGGAGGGTCGAAGGGGTGTTATAAAGGAGGAGAGGAGGTGAGGTAGGAAGGGAGCTCACCTAGCCAGTGCTTGGAGGTGAATTTAGCACAGCGGGAGAGTTGCCTATTTGTAAGAGACGGGAAGGATAGGGCACAATAAAGATCACAGTGATGGGTGCGAGGAGGGGCCATGCAGGGCAAATCTGCACAAGGAATTGAAGAGGGTGTCCAGTCTGGCCAGGGAGGACTTAGTGGCAGCACCATAGACTACATCACAGTAGTCGAAAATGGGCATTATGTGGGAAAGAAGAGACAAGATCCCCCAACTGACCCCAGAGTTGGCAGTACAAGTGGTAGATAACATCCCTAGGAACCTGTCGAAGTTATACAAAATTAATTTCCCTTCCCCTAATTAAGGGGAATTAAGGAGGAACTAGATAGGTGTGTTCACCTCCCCCAGACTCTCATTGGGAGGGTGAACACCATCAAAATGTATACATTCCCCAAACTACTATATGTTCCACAGGTGGTACCTATTAATCTATCATGGAAATTCTTCCATAAGATAATCTGTTCCATCAGTTTTTCTTGGGGGTAAGCCAGCCAGAATTAGGGCAACCACCTTGTAGGTTCTAATCATATATATAAAAAGGCCTGCAATGACTGTTCGAAAGCTATCCGCCATGCAAAAAGTACATACTACAAAGCAGCCCTCTCTAACTCATGGAACAGCAGGAAGTCTTTCTGGGCCAACCTTAAAGACATCACAGGGAAAGACTCCCAAACTCCCCCTGCTGTGCTTACTGTTGAGGGGATTCCAACCTTGGACCCTCTGCTTATTGCCAACTCACTGAATCATGCTTTCACTGACCTCAGAAGTGTGCTCCCCAGGGACTTTTTCAATAACCCCAACCCAAGTGACAATATGAGGTCACCTGCACTGCCACCTCACCAGCTGCTATTCCACTTCAAAGTGGTCTCTGAAGCAGATGCTAGGAAACACCTTGAAAAGGTCCTTGGAAAATCTAGGCACAGCGGGGACTCTTTGGACCTCAAATTTGTTCACTTAACACTGGATGAAATACTTGGACCACTAACCAGAATACTTAAGCTATCCCTCTTCCACTCCCAATTCCCCCAAAGATGGAAGTCTGCTACAGTAACCCCTGTACACAAAAGTGGGGACAGGTCCTTACATAATAACTACAGATCAATTTCCATTCTCCCGCCACTCTCCAAGGCTCTTGAGTGGATTGTGTCTGACCAGATGGTGGAATACTTTAATCAGTACCAAGTCCTATGCCCAGAGCAACATGGGTTCTGGGGTGGCCGCAGTACCATCACAGCCCTACTCGTATTTACCGAATACATCCGTAATGCCTTAGACCAAGACCACCTTGTAGGGGAAGCCTTCATTGACCTATCAAAGGCATTTGATGCGGTTCATCATGCCCTCCTCCTCATGCAGCTATCTGACATTGGACTCGCACCTGAAAATGTGAACTGGTTTAGGAGTTACTTGAGCTGCCGCTCCCAGCAAGTCAGGATTGGGGAAGTGCTATCAGACAGCTGATCTGTCTTATCTGGTGTACCACAAGGGTCCATTCTGGAACCGTTGCTGTTCAGTGTTTTCTTAAATGATCTCCCGGCCTCCTGCCATTGCCGCATGCTCCTATATGCTGACGATGCAGTGATTTTTACCAGTAGCCAGCGTCCTGAACTCCTTGAAACTGATCTCCAAAATGGCTTTGTATCGGCAGAAAACTGGTTTAAAGAGCAAAGAATGGTCATAAACTATAAAAAAACAAAGACCATGCTCTACTCGACAGCCCAAAGCAAGCAAAAAAGCATGTCACTGCAGCTCGTCTCACATTTCAGATACCTGGGGGTTACAATCGACTCCTTGTCCTTCTCCCAGCATATCGATATCACTACAAGAGCTATTAACACCAGAATCGGGATCCTCTACCACCACAGGCATTGTCTAACCCATGAAGCTTTAAACCTGGCAATCAGCAGCTCAGTTGTCTCCCTCATAGACTATGGGCTGGCCATATACAGTTCTGCTGCCAACAGTGCGCTCCAGTGTATCTCAGTTGCCTCAAACAAAGCCTGCCGCATACTCTCAAATGCACCAAGACTCACACACACACCTGTTAACTTTATGCTTGGGCTGGCTGGCTTCAACTGAATGACAGAATCGGGTAGCATACCTGCCTTCTTGCCAAAAAAGTCACATTATATCTGCTTCCAACCGGGGTGCAGAACCTGCTAACACTGCCTATGAATACCAGACAAACCAGAAGCTCTGCCACTCAAATTTTCCAAGTGCCCAGATGCTGCACTACCATGGTGCAGCGTGCATTCTCTTGCCGTGCACCCCTCTGGGTAAATGCACTGCCTCCTGATATCTCTGGCTCCTCAACGACTGGCTGTTTTAAAAGTAGACTGTGCCAGCACCTCTTTGATACAAGTAGCTGTATGTGCCCCCGCTAAGGCTCAGCACGCAACAGCACTCTGCCTCTAGCACTTATCTTTGCCTCTGTCGTGACAGGATAGTCAAACCGTAGCACTTCGCTCACCTCCCTACCCCCCTGGCTCTGCCCCTTGCCCCTGGGCCTCTCCCTACCCTCCTTCCTCCCTGTCTTATGTGCTCAGCTCACCTAGCTCTCCCACTCCCATGTATCCTTATCTATCTTTGTCTGCTTATCTTTTTGACACAGGCATACATTGTACAATGCCTCAGCATAGCTAGTGCTTTATGTTTGTTTTCTGTAATCTCCATGAATATTTTTCTCAGTGTTTGTATATTTGTGCACAGTATTGTACCTGGTTGTCTAATGTATCTGATGTGGAACCTTTCACGAGCATCCGCTCACAGGTATTATCCAAGAACTCAATAAATAAATAGAATAAAATAAATCAGGGAGGGGTGTCTGGCTCTGCCCAGTATAAGGTGGTATTCCTGGGCAGTGCAACTAGCCTTTCTGGACAACAGAGGAGGAGAGGAGAGGCCATCATAGATGGTCATGGAGGAAAGGGAACTGGACTGTGCATCCTTGGTGCAATCTGTGTTGAGCTCTGACCTGGGTGGGGCAAGGAGCGAACCCATTAGGAATCCACTAACCAGAGCACTAGTGCAGAGCTAGTGCTGAGTGCATGAGGCTTTAGGACACAGTGGAGGTGTATCCCCCATAGCAGATATTACTAAGGCATTTAAGTGCTTAAAGGGATACATTGTTTATGTGCACAAGGACTGCTCAAGAGGAAATAAAAATGGTATGTTCATGGTGGGGGATCTATATGTAGGGGTTATGGTAACTTTTGTCAGTCATGTACGCAGGTTCAACGTCCATAAAAAGACACATTTTGTATACCTCTGTGTGTGGTACCTGCTTCAAGGGCAGAGGCAGTCTGTTCCCACACTTAGCATATCCACTTTGGAAGAGGTTATTTGGGCTACAGGTTTATTGGTGGGAAGGATGCCCCTTAAACTCTGAAGATTATACAGGTGTGGTAGGAAGACCCGGGCACAACCATTACCCAAGAAAAATGGCACAGGGCGATCCATAATGGGGCACTTGTACCCAGTTTTTTTTATTTTTTATTTTTTTTTTTTTTATGTAAAAGGACTCCGTTGTAAATGCGATTTATCTCAATCGAAAGTATCCTGGTTCATATAGAAATATGAATAAAACATTTTACCTTACCATACCAGTCTAACAGGTTATGGCAGATTCAGTTTAACATTCTGTATGGGGCCTACCTTGTTCCACACAGGATGCACAAGATCTGCCTCGAGGTTAGTGATATCTGCACAAAATGCAACACAGGAGAGGGTAACTTTGGCCATATGATCCTTATTTGCCCAAAGAGTTTGTCTTTTTGTGAAAAGAAACTTAAAATCATGGAGCAGGTGGTGGGGACAAGCCTTACCAGACACTCCAATGGAATGGATACTGGTCGCTGAACCTGACAGTAAGGGCAAACTGGGGGATAGACTTCGGCAGCTGGGCCTGGTGAATGCGAAGAAGACCTTTGAACAGCACTGGGAACAGTTGAATCCCTCGCCAGTGACTCACTGGCAGGCCATTCTCCTTGAGTGTTTAAAATCTGAAACTAAAGGCCAGTGGTGAGAGCGATGCATTTGAGTATGTATGGTGTCCATTGCTAGTGGCAGTGTGTGTGTGTGTGTGTGTGTGTGTGGGGGGGGTCATCTCTGCCTGAGAGACCAGATCATACTCAGGGCCTGGTGGCACTAGGCACCTGACCCTAATGTTTGCTAGAGCTTTAAGGGTATAGTAAATGTCAGAGTACTCCTGAACCATTAAAACCATTGAGAATATTCCTTGAGCAGTTATAAATTCTGTATATAACAGTCTGGATAAACTTCCGTACTCTCTGTAACTATAATGAACATTGCTTGCTAGGTATAAATTGTGTTAATGCTAGCTTAAGAAATCAGCTGAAGAGTTCCGGTATTGTTAATGGATACAGCACTGTAATACTTGTATCAAGTTGACTACTCTTTGATGCATAGGCAGGGGGTTTTCCAGCAGAAAGAAGGCGGTTATTTTGCCACTCTATCGATCGCTGGTGAGACCACACCTGGAGTACAGCGTCCAGTTCTGGAGGCCGCACCTTAGAAAAGATATCAACAGCCTGGAGACAGTGCAGAGGAGAGCTACAAAAATGATCCACGGACTACACAACAAATTGTATGATGAGTGTCTGCGGGACTAAAACATGTACTCCCTGGAACAGCAGAGGGAGAGGGGAGACATGATCAAGACTTTCAGATTCCTAAAAGGAATAAACAAAGTGCAGGTTCAGGACCTGTTCCATATAAAAAATCACTTAAGAACCAGGGGACACAACATGAAGCTGGTGGGGGGGGGGCAGATTCAGAGGCAACACATGATGCAAGTTCTTCACCGAGAGAGTGGTGGATTCATGGAACTGCCTTCCACAGGAGGTGGTGGAGGTGAAAACTATGGGAAATTTCAGTAAGGTGTGGGACAGCTACACAAGAGCACCATAACACTGAATAGCATTTAAGGGAAGGGGGTAGGCCTATGGGCAGACTAGATGGGCTGCATGGTCCCCTTCTGCCGTCACTTTCTGTGTTTCTGTGTGAAAGTGTACCTGCTTGAAAAAACGTAAATAAAGGTAACAAAAAAAAAGGCAGCTGGGTTATGACTTCAGGTTCACACATGTGGCAGTGCTACAAACAGGTGGCAGTGACTTCAAGTACAGACAGAGATCGCACATGCACGATGCTGCAAGACTAGCTCATGCCATAAAGGCTATCTCAGCATCGACCCTCCAACCACTGCAGTTCCTTTCTTCCCCGCTGTCGAGTGCGCTTCAGTGACGACGTTGCTCACCTGCTGGGAATCGAGACTTCGTCTACACGGCAGCAGCTAGAGCCGTTCAGTATTCAATTAACTTACTACTTTTAGTGTTCTTTTCTTATTTAAAAAAAAAAAAGGGAAGAAATTCTCAACCTGCCATCAATGGAGTCAACCTTAGATGTAGCGGTGATGGTAGGGAGACTCCGTTTTTGAAAGCTGTGATGGCAGTGGGGCTGTGTCTGTTCCACCACCCTTTGCGGAGGGGGGTCCGACCATGGGCAGTCCAGTACTTTGGGGGGGGGGACAGTCCGCCCGAAGGACATAAGTAGTGGGCCCGTTCCTGACCTCGATCGGGGACCTGGCTCTGCTCGACCTCGAGCTCTTCTTCCTCCTGTCGGTGGAAGAAGACACGGTACCGCTCGAGGTCACCCTTGCTACGTCTTCGCACGGATCATTCGTGGTGGAGAGCGGTAGAACTGACCTGACTCCGGTGGGGTCCTCTGTGGCTCCTTTCTTAACGGCCACGATTGTCGACACCGGATCCTCTCTCTGTCCTTGATGGGGTTCCAGTGAGAAATTTAATCTCTGGGCTGCTCTTTTAGAGCAGTGGATAGGGCATCTGCCGATTGACCTGGCCAGTGGACCCAGTTCCGGGGCCTTAGGGCTTGAGCCACTGGGCAGCGGCCGAGGGCCAGTCGGGCCAAGATGTGTGCATGGTGCCCTCTCTGATGCCATGGCCACCCGAGCTGACTGTGACCCCTCTCCTTTTCCCTGCAGGGGCCAGCGCCAGGTGCCGCTTTCCTTACCCCCTTCAGGTCTGGGGCCAAAGCGGTGCTGGCACTGCGTGTGGTGCCGGTGCTGTATGGTGCCGATGCCGCCGCCGATCTGGGTGGCAGCGTCTCCCATGATCCTGGCCTAGACTTGCCTTTCGGAGGTTCTTCTGGAATAGAAGTGGATCTTGATGAGTCTCACCCTGTCCTGCTTTGTCGAAGACGCAGCGGATGATTTTTTTTTTTTTTTTATACTTCATCTTTATTGGTAAGAGCACATTACCAAACAGATCCAGTAAAGAAACATTTACCATTACGATATCCACAGTAATGAAGAGACCATTTACCTGAGAATAACCCTTTGCCAACGTAAGAGCCAAACCCAGTGGGTCTGGAAATCGTTTAACATTACTTTTAGATTCAATGAGTTACAGAAACAAATATCCAACAATACTACATCTCCATTATTTAATATAATTAAAAGGAAAAAACATGGTTTAAACTATGACTTTCCACCGATAGTATTAAGTCAGCATATCCTCAGGGGAGAAAAAGGAAGGGGGGGATGAGGGAGCGGCAAAAAGAAAAAGTAGGACCAACTGAGAATCTAAAAGGGAAATTAATAAACCAGAGTCTGATAAGAGAAAAAGTGAAAAGAAACCTAGCAGGCCTAAATTCCATTAATGATGACTACATTTTATATAATGGATTCATGTTGAATTGAGTTAATATCCATAAACTATTGCACATCCATCAGGATTCCTCCTAGAGTGGTGGTGGGGGCAGGCAAGGTCCCCAGTCCCTCTTTCATCAGAAACCCTTTAACTAAGTAGCTCCCATCTACTCCATCTATTTACAAATTGTAGGGTCTTCAAAGCCAGGGAGAAGGTTATTCTTTTGTTGGTTTTAACATTGTTTACTAGTTCCTTCCATTCCATCTCAGTGGGTGGCAGGGGGATAGCCATTTCCTAGTAATCACCTTACATGCTGCTGCAGCCAAGATGTTCCAGAGGTATTTAGCTTCCCAGCCTCTTACCTCCAAAGGGTGTAAGCCCAGAATAACATGTTCTGGTCCCAACGGGACTGAAGTAGTAAATATTTCTTGCAATCGCCTAAGTATACTACTCCAATACTGGTTAAGCAAGGGGCAGTGCCAAAAAATATGGGCCTGAGATGCCCGAGGAGCACCACATTTTCGCCAACAGGAGGGTGAAATCTCCGGGTTCCATTTAGCCACCTGCTTAGGTACACGAAAGTACCTACTTCTGAGCTTCCACAAAGATTCGCGCCATCCTGGAGACGAGAAGGAGCGGCAGGTGTTTTTTATGGACTGCAACCACCTCTCCGTATTTAATCATATTTCGAAATCTTTCTCCCACTTCACCTTAATATATGTTGTTGAATGATTTAGGTTAGTGATATAATTCTTATAGCGTATAGAGATTGCCCTCTTCCCCCTCCCCACCCCCGAAATCTTTTCAAACACTACTGGTTGTATGATCTCCCCGGAGACTATGGAGGACCTACGCAGGTGCTTCGTTGTGTAATCTCTAATCTGGTAGTGAAATAAAAGGTCTCCCTATGTCCAGCGGAACTTATCCGCAGCCTCTTCAAATGTTAAGATCTGATCCCCTTTTAAAAATTGCCAAGGAGCCCAGCACCCTCGTCTCTCTTGACGTTTATACCAGGGGTCCCCATGGGTCAGCGTGTGAGATGTGCTCTGAGACCAACACTGATATTTCAAGAGGTAGGCCTTTGTAGCACCTCGCCTCCATCCTCGTCTGCATCCCTCCAGAGCCGCCTCAGTACCCAAAAATAGTGGATTAGAGTTATTTATTATTGCAGCTTGAGCAAATATCTGGGACAACAAAAGGGGGGAGCAGGGGGCAGCCAAATCAATAGTCTTCCAGCTGGACCGGTAAGTAGGATGTAACAATAAGAGGGCAACCCTCATCTGTGCTGCTACCCAGTACCCCTCCAGACAAGGTACTTCATAGCACCCCTCCTCCTTAGGGAGAAGGAGAGTTTGTTTTCTAATTCTGGGGCGTCTACCTGACCATATAAATTTTAGCAGAATCTTCTGCCATACATCCAGTCTTTCCTTTGGAATTGTACAAGGTACACATTGAAACAAAAATAAAAACCTGGGGAGTAGGTTCATCTTAGTTGTCTGTATTCTTCAATGGAAAGGAAGAGGGAGCACAGACCACCTTTCAATGTCTGCTTGTATTTGCTTTATTAATGGGGGAAAATTTAGATCATAAAGTTGGGAATTGTTGGACAATAAGATTATCCCCAAATATTTCATGGTAAGAAGGTCCCATTTCAGGGGGTACCCATCTCTGAGAGTTTGAGTCAGAGTCTAATTAAATGTAATGGCCTCCGTTTTATGGGTATTCAGGGTGTACCCTGAGAGTTTCGAAAATTCGTTTAGATGTCGGAATAGGTGAGGGATAGAAGAATTTGGTTCCGTGATATAGAGCAGAATATCATCTGCATGCAAAGCGAGCTTATGTTCTTCCCCATTTATGTTTACCCCTTTTATATTTGAGTTCTCTCTAATCCCCTGTGCTAGAGGCTCGAGGTATAGGGCGAAAGAATAGGTGACATGGACACCTGTCGTGTACCCCTGCACAATGTAAAGGATGTAGAGACGTGGCCATTAGCCCTGATAAAACCCTCTGGTGTGTTGTATATTTTAAAGATAGCATTAACGAATTGAACAGGAAAGCCAAATTTATCGAGTACTGCTCGAAGGAAGGGACATGAGACTTTATCAAAAGCCTTTTTGGCATCCAGGCTTAAAAAAATGGAGGGCATTTGAGTGAGGTTTATATGGTCTGTTAAGTGGGCGGTCCTTCAAAGATTATCCTGCGCCTGACGATTGGGGATAAAATCAGTCTGGTCTAGATTGATCAACTTGGTTATAAATTTCTGCATGCGCCGGGCAAGAATTGACATAAAAATTTTATAATCAGAATTTAGAATGGAAATAGGACAATGCGAGGGGCCAAGTGTTGGATTTTTCCCCTGCTTGGGGATAACTGATATAATGGCCTGTTCCCACGAGGTGGGGGGGGGGGGTTCTTCAGTCTGCAATATCATGTTATATACCTTGAGTAGCAGGGTAGCACCTGCCCTTAAATGTTTATAAACTCCCGAAGTCCATCTGTGCCCGGCACTCTGAGGCCTTCAGATTTGAGGAATTCATTCATGAGCTCTAACTCCGAATGGGAGCTGTCAGGCCTGTTTTAGCCTGCTGGGACAAAGAAGGAGGGAGTTCTCAGGTATTCTATTATATTATACTCCTGCGGGGTGAGGCGAGCATACAGTGAGGTGTAGAAGTCTCTAAGGGCTTCAACTATTTCAGGAGTCTGGTGTGTCTTCTCCGCTTGGTAGTGGGGGTGAATTATGGTTGGGATCAATGTCTTCGGCTTCTGATCGCAAGCAGGCGCCAGTAGGTGAGTGGCCCTGGGGCCCTCTCATAGTATTTTTGTTTAAGAAACATGGCCTTCTGCTCCACCTGATACTCCAATAAATTGTTCAGTTCAGCTTTAAGTTTGCCAAGCTTTTTATAAGTCGCTGCCTCATATTTAATTTTAAGCTGTGATTCACAGGAATCAATCTCCCCTTTCAACCTTGATTTTTGGGCCTCTCGCTGCTTTTTTTTAAAGGCCGAGATAGCGATAAATTTGCCCCGGATTATAGCCTTAATAGTGTCCCAGAGGAGAGGAGCTGGTGTCGCAGGGGTCCCATTGTCGACCACAGCCTGCTTTATCATTTCTACAATTGTCCCCTTCACCTCAGGGTCCTGAAGCAAGGATGTATTAAGTCTCCAGAAAGTCCGCTTAATGAAGTCCCCCAGGTGAAGCTGGCTAAACACAGGGGCATGGTCCGACAATGCCCTATCTCCTATCCAACTATCCTTTATCTGCCCAACGTATTCTGTTGGAAGCAGGAGGTAGTCCAGACGAGAATGCGACTGATGAGGTGCAGAAAAGAAGGTATAGTTTCTCTGCTTGGCATGGGTGAGACGCCAAACATCAGCATAACCTAATTTCCCTAGTAACCCCACAACTTTTTTCATGCACACCTGATTACTCTGGGGGACTGCAGAGGAAGAGTCCAGCATCGGGTTTAGGACTAAATTTAGATCACTGTCAATAATCACCTCCCCCATCCGCCCACTCCTGCAACCTTAGAAAAATTTGACGGTACACTTGAAAATCTGAACCGGGTGGCACGTAAATGGATGCCAATGTTAGAATTTGCCCCAGAAAATGCCCCTTTAGAAAAGCATAACATCCCTCCCCATCTACCAGTTGGTCTATTTGCTCAAAAGGCGTTCTGGCTGGAACCAGGACCGCCACCCCCCTTCGCCTCCCCCTCCTATATGCTGCGCAAGCCGTGGCACAGAATCCAAATTTCCCCAATTGCTGGTGTTCCTTTAAAGAGAGATTCGTCTCCTGTAGTAACAAAAAGTCAGCATCAGTCTTTCTAGTAAAGGACAGAATTTTGCTGCGCTTTACAAGGTTAGTCAGCTCATTTACATTAAATGAACAGAAAGTCGTGGGTTTAGCTGCCATTCTAGTGGACCATAAGACTCCTCCTCTGCCGTAACCCCTGTATTATTTATCCTACCCTCCTTATCTGACAATATCCCGTCTAGTCTGAGTAATTCCCTCTCCTACTCAGATCGAACTAACAGTGCAATAATAAAAAAAGCAAAAAACGCCCTGCCTACTAAAAGGAAAAGTGGCGAAAACAAGGGGTGGGGTGGGGCTGGGGCTGGATGATACTGTGGTATTAGTCTGTAGTTTCGTGTGTATATATTAACCTAGTATTCAACACTATTCAACAAGCCAAGAAATATAAACAGTGTTTTAAACAATAGTGGCTTCCAAGGTAGGGGATCCAAGACCTAGGATCCCTTGCCCTAACCTCTGAAAATGCCGTTGGACTCAGGCAGAGAGGTAGGGGTTGAAGAGTAAGTATGCCCTGAATTAACAGAGCCTCTTCAACGAAACTGCTCCAAAGGAGTGGTTTATGTGAGTAAAACAGCCACGGATTCACTCGGGTCGTATTAACTTTTGGAACGAGGCGTAAAGACCCAGAACTTTTCCCCAAAACTCCCTAGGAACAGTAGAAATCTGGCAACTCCATTATCCTAACAATTTTAAAATTCCCATTCCTTTTAAGAACATAGATACATATATACATAGACAGTGTCGGCAGATAAGGGCCTATGGCCCACCCAGTCTGCCCATTTGAGCTTGTAAGTTCAGTTTGTTTTCCTAGAAGTCTGTTGCCCCTTACCCCTGACCTCCAGAATTCCTTTATGTCTATCCCATGCATTCTTAAATCCCGTGATTGTTTCAGCCCCCACCACTTCCTCTGGCAGGGTGTTCCACTTGTCCACCACCCGTTCTGTGAAGAAATTCTTCCTCACGTTTCCTCGGAATCGTCCTCCCTCCAACTTCATCCCATGCCCTCTAGTCCTGGAACATCTTTTTCACTTAAAAATAGTGTATTCCTGCACCCTGTTCCTCCCTGTGAGATACTTGTATGTCTCTATCATATCCCCTCTCTCCCTCCTCTCCTCCAGGGAGTACCTATTCAGTTCCTTCAACCTATCCTCACAGGACTTGTAATGCAATCCATGTACCATCTTTGTTGCCCTCCTCTGAACCTTCTCTACCCTGTCTATGTCCTTACGTAGGTAAGGTCTCCAGAACTGTACACTGTACTCCAGGTGGGGCCTCACTAGTGTCTTGTATAGTGGAATTATGACTTCCCTTTTCCTGTTGGTGCTGCCCCTGCCTATGCATTCCAGCATCCTATTTGCTTTACCTGCTGCCTTGTCACACTGTTTCCCTACCTTGAGGTCATCAGAGATGATAACCCCAAGATCCCGTTCCTCCTTGGTGCATGCTATATCCTCACCCCTTCCAACTGATATATTGTGCCAGGGTTTTTGTGCCCCATATGCATTATCTTGCACTTCTTTGCATTGAATTTCAACTGCCAAACCCTGACCATTGTTCAAGTTTCTGCAGGTCCCTTCTCATTCTGTCACACCCTGTGTGTCTACTCTGTTACAGAGCTTTGTGTCATTAGTGAACAGTGAAATTCTGCCTTCTAGGCCCGCGCAATGTCACTGATGAAGATGTTGAATAGGACCGGTACCAGCACTGATCCCTGTGGTACCCCACTGGTCACTCTTCCTCTGTAGAGTGACAGCCATTTACCACCACCCTCTGTGTCCTGCCGCCCAGCCAGTTACCTACCCACCACACTACTGTCCTGCCCACACCTATATTCCCCAGTTTGTGTGATAGTCTTATATGTGGCACAGTGCCAAACGCCTTGCTGAAGTCCAGATAGGCCATGTCCACTGCCCTCCCCTGATCCACCTCCCTAGTCACCCAGTCAAAAAATCCAACGAGGTTGGTCTGACATGACCTCCCCCTGGTGAAACCATGCTGCCTTGGGTCCTGTAGTCCATTGACAACCAGATATTCCACCAGTCTGTCCTTCAGTAGTGCTTCCATGATCTTCCCGACTACCGAGATGAGGCTGACTGGTCTGTAGTTCCCTGCTTCCTCTTTGTTCCCACTTTTGTATAAGGACTACATCTGCTGTCCTCCAGTCTTTGGGTACCTCCCTGTTTCCAGTGATTGGCCAAACAGGATAGCTAGAGTTCAGCCATCTCTAGATTCTTTAAGGACCCTGAGGCATCTGGCCCCATTGCTTTATCAACTCTTATTACTTCAAGTTCCTTCAGGACCCTTTCTTGTGTAAAGGGACTTCTGTCCATTTCTCACCATTCTCACCTCTGTACTCTCTTCAGACCCATTACCCTCCTCTTCCTCAGTAAAGACTGAGCAGAAATACCTGTTCAATATGTCAGCTTTATTGTTGTCATCCTCCACGCTCTCCACCCTCCCCTTCAGTCTCACTATCCCTGTCTTTGCCTTTCTTTTCACTTATGTACCTGTAAAAGGTTTGTCCCTCTACCCACTGATTTTGCAATGTGTTCTTCTGTCTGAGCTTTGCTTCCCTTGCTACCTCCCTGCCTCCCTTTTCTTCTCCTGGTACTTCTCCCTATCCCCTTCTGCCTGTGTCTTTTGTATTGCCTGAATGCAGTCTTTTTAGCTTACCTTTCTTTGCTACCTCTTTGGAAACCATAATGGTCTCCTCTTCCTTTCCTCTTGCTAACCTGCTTAATGCATAATTCTGTTGCTCTTGTAATCCCCATTTTAAATACTGCCCACTGTTCCTCAACCCCTGATTCCTGCTCCCTTTCCCTTAATGCCTCTTTCAGGTATCTCCCATTTTCCCAAAGTCTGCCTCCTAAAATCAGGATCGTGTTTTGTGTGGTTTGGTTCTGTCCTTCTGTGATTTAAAACCACAATGACTGGTGGTCACTGTTCCCCAGGTGCTCCCCACTGTTATCCCCATCACACTGTCCCTGTTTGTGAGCGACAAGGTCCAGTATTGCCTTCTGCCAAGTTGGTTCCATGACCAGTTGCTTGAGGAAGGCACCCTGAAGGAGTCCAGGATAAATCTGCTCTAGTTGATGCTGCTGCTGGGATGCTCCAGTCCACGCCTGGAATATTGAAGTCTCAACCAGTACTACCTCACCTTTGTCGGCCATCCTTTGGATGGCTAGCATCAGCTCCCTGTTTCTTCCTCCTGGGCTGGTGGTCATAGGACCACACCTGTGTGGATGGCTGTCCCCATTTTCCTTTCCAGCTTAACCCACTGTATCTCTCCCCCATTTTGTTCCTCCTGGATCTCTGTGGTCCTTATGTCATTTTTCACATACAGTGCCACTCCTCCTCCCTTCCTACCTGCCCTGTCTTTTCTGAATATGTTGTAGCCAGGAATGGCCATCTCCCAGTCGTGGTTATCATTACACCAGGTTTCAGTGATGGCCACAATGTCCAGGTCTGACTGCACCGTGACAGCCTCAGATCTTCCATCTTGTTGCTCGGCTCCTGGCATTGCTTTCATGGCTTTCCATGATTTGATCTCCTTGACTGTTTTGCTGTTCTACTCAGCCCTTTCCTTGGTTGTCCTTTATCCCTGGTCTCCTTGCTGTCTGCCCTTCTGCTGAATGTTGCCCCTTTCTGCCTATCCACCTCTTGGGTGCTAAGCTCCATCTTTGCACACTGCTTTGTAGAGATAGCCACCTCCTCGGTTCACTGGTTCCACTGCTAGCTGTGGAAGCAGCAAGTGAGGTACCCTCCTTGCTGGCCTGCTACCCCTTTGCTAGTTTAAATGCTTTGTCAATGTAGCATTTAAACTTATCATTGAGTGCTTGGATTCCTCCAGGATGGATGGCTGTCAGGCTTGAACAAACCTCCATCCTCCAGGTGGGTCCCAGTCACCAATGAATCCAAACCCTTCCTCACAGCACCATTTCTTCAACCATGATAAAGTTCCTGATGCATGCACCCCTATGCTCTCCCTTGCTCTCTCACAGGTAGTACTTCTGAAAAGTGACAGAAGTAGCTACTTGCTTGAGACCCTCCCTAATTTCCTAAACTCTTCCTGAACTTCCTCTGGCTCCCATTTGCCAGGTCATTAGTACCTAGGTGGATAATGACATCCAGCTCACCCTCCGTGCCTTGCCTTCCCAGTGATCCCCAGGATCTTCCTTCCATCCCTCCATGCCATGGCACCTGGTAGGCACCTCACCTCCCTGTCCTCCCCCTCCTGTGTTCCTAGCTGGATTCCTCTTGTGATGGAGTCCCTCACCAAGATTCGCTTCCTCCTCCTCTGGGGTCCACTGCTCTCCCCGCTGAGGTCACCTCCTTGGCTAACCTCCACATCCTTTCCTTCCACTTCTCTGGGTACCTCTGTTTGGTTGTCTCCATTTGCCAATGTGGCATATGAGTTCTTGAGTGGAATAGGATCTGGGATGTGCCTCTGCTTGACCGCTCTAACCCTCCCTGAGCCCACTGTTACCCAAGTGCCCCTCATTCTCGGTATCCTTTGAGGCAGTTGCGTTGGACTGGGTGGTCTCTGGATAGGGGTGATGGTACTCGTGACCCAGTTTACTTCTGCTCTGAGTCTGGCTAACTCCTCCCGCAGTCCAGAGAGATGCATGCAGATAGGGTAGCACCTCAATGTCCAGAAGGTCTGCCTGAATATGGCTGCCCCACAGCCACTGCATTGCACCACTCCCCACATTATACTGCAATTATGCTGCTATTCCACTACTTGTCTGTTACTGAAGCTCTCCTAGTTCCCTTTTTATTAATTTACTGTCCTATAAATCCTGCCACTGATCCTCAGATACTTTTCTTTTTTAAAAAAGTAAATAAATAAATGAGTCAAAGCACTTGTGCTGAGGGTGGGCTTCTTCCCCCTTCAAACAACATGAAGTCTTGCTGTATTCTGACTATTGCAGTGATCTCCAACCCCTGAACTGCCCCGGAGAACAAAGAGTTTACTTTCCATGCAAGGCATGGAACGCTGAGCTCGAGCTCAGTTGAAGCCTCTGTCTGCTGTTGTTTGAACCCCAACTGTCAGATTCTTTACTCCACCTCACTGAACAGTCGCCTCGGAGATTTCTCCTTTGCTTGGTTAAAAAAAAAGTCGGTTAAAGTGTCATTTTTTTTCGCTCGGTTTCAACCGAATTTCTGCATCTAATCTGTCGGTTTAGGTCTCTGTCTGTGGTACCGTGAGTACTAGATAGGTTTTCTATATTAGTTTTCTGTGTGGAACTGGTAAAATTGGATCAGTTTGGTTTGAACCGATCAGGTTTGTGTGAAAAAACCTTTCTCTTCATTAGAGTGTGGTAACCGGTCCGTATCGGTTCTAAAAAAAAACGGATTTCATTACGGTTTTTTCCAAGACCCATCAGGAACCAATAGGGGTGTCTTGCCTGGCGGGTTGCCGAAAAAAGGGTAAATTTTGGTTAGGATTAGCCATGTCTGAGAAACCCAAGAAAAAAACGGGCCCACTGGGTTTCAACACTGTAGTGTGTGTGTGGGGAAGCCTTTGTTAAGGCTGACCCCCACACCACCTGTGTTTATTGTCTGGGGTTTGACCACCTCAATGCAGACTGCCAAATTTGTAAAAGTTTTCCCAAAGCTACCCTGGATAAGAGAGTAGGTAGACTGAGGGAAAGGGAGGCCGAGAAGTCCGCTGACCTGGATGGCCAGCCCGTTTCAATTCCAACCGAACCAGAAGGAGTGCCCTCTGACCAGGGCGAAACTTCTTCGGGCAAAAAGAACCGATTCTGAGGAGTCTGTTCCAGTTAAAAGAAGGGATAAATCATCCGGTTCGGATCCACAAGTTCTTTCTCCGACCGCTGATGAGATGGCCAAAGCGATAAGGATAGTTCAGTCACTAACTTCGGTTCCGGCCGAACCGGCACCATCGGTTAGGGGCTCGGTTCGGTCGGTTCCCCCAGTTCCAGATTATACTTTAGAAGAATCTTATGAACCAGAGGAGGAGGAGGGAGAGTATGAAGATAATGATGATGATGGTGATTATGAAGTGTGGATGTGCCTATTGACCCAGACATCTCCCCAGACAGACCTTCAGGTGTTTCTGCTCCTAGGCTTTCTGAGTCCCCTTCCCACTTTATGTTTTACAAAAAAGTGGCTGAAACCCTCCAGCTTCCTATGGAAGAAGCAGTAGAGGATCAGGAGGAGCCTGATTTTGTTGAGATGATGGACATCCCAGAGTCAGGAGACTGTCTATTCCCTCCATAAATATTTTGGGAAACAGACATTTAAAATTTTAAAACTCTAATTTCATACCTCCTGTGGACAGAAGAATGGACAAGAGGTATACTTTTCAGGCTCAGACAGAGTTCCTTTCCCAGCAATGCAGCCATGTTGGGTAGTGCAGGCTGCTGCCTGTGATAAGGCAAATATTCCCTTGGCTTCACACCCCCAGACAAGGACTCCAGGAGGATTGATGCCATGGCAAAGAAACAGTACATGGCATCTTTGGGACTCAGGCAGGCTAACTATATGGCCTACACAGCTAGATACCAGGAAGTCCAGGTGGGACACTGTTATGGCTCTAGCTAAACAGGCCTCTGACCAGCTTGCCAAGGAGCTGGAGCGGTGGCTGGATGGGATTGAGGCATCCAAGGTGCAATTTCATGCTGCTGTGGACTCCAATGATGCTTCTTCTAGAGTCATGGCTACATCTGTGGCCCTTCGCAGGATGGCTTGGCTCAGATGTACTAGCCTGTCACAGGATACCCAGGCTAAGGCCATGGATTTTCCTGTCATTGGTAATTCTCTGTTTGGGGAGCAGATAGAGAATTACATGAAGAAGATGGACGAGTACAGGACCACCTACAGGAGTGCTCAGGCCAAAGAAAGGCAAGCTACTCATCAGAGGCAGCATTCCAGGGGCAGGGGCAGGCCTTTTCATAGGCCTTTTTACCAAGCCCAGGCCTCCTCTTCTACTTTTGCTCAGAGGGGGTTCTTTAGAGGGAGAGGCAGACGGGGTATGAGCAGGCCTGCTTCCACCCCTCAGCCTAAAGCCCCTGCCAAGCAGACGCCCTGATGGGTCTGCCTGGGCCGATTCTCCACTACCTGTAGGGGGCAGGCAGGCTTACTTTGTCCAGGACTGGAAGTCTTAACATCAGACAAGTGGGTCCTGAAGTAGTGGCCAGGGACTGGTTCTCAGCTCAAAATTTCCCAAGATGAGGACCAGATCCTTTCCACCTGCAAATCCTTCAGAGGCTCTTGCCCTAGAGGCAGAGGTTTCTTCCCTCTTGGCCCTCAGAGCCATAGAAAGGATTCCTACCCTACACAGGGGCAAAGGATTGTACTCCAGGTACTTCCTAACCCCCCAAAAGACAGGAGAATGGCGGCCCATCCTGGATCTGAGATACCTAAACAAGCACCTTTTAAAGCCAAAATTCAAAATGGTGACTCTGGGAATAATTCTGCCCTCTCTAAAGCCAGGGACTGGCTAGCCTCCCTGGACCTCAAGGATGCCTACCACATTCCCATCAGGTGCTCCCACAGAAAGTACCTCAGGTCTGAGTTGCCCTCAGGCCACTGTCAATTCAGAGCAATACCCTTTGGTCTAATATCAGCCCCAAGGGTGTTCACAAAGTGCCTGGCAGTAGTAGTTGCTTTCCTAAGGAGAAAAAAGACTCCATCTTTCCATACCTGGACGACTGGCTCATAGTAGGTCAGTCTCAGACCAAGTCAAGTCACATCTTCAGATAACTCAGCAACTGCTCACTTCCTGGGGTTCCTCCTAAATCTTCCAAAGTCAGTTCTAGAGCCAGTGCAGCTCCTCACCTTTATAGGGGTGGAGCTGGATACAACAGTGCAAAGCCTTCCTTCCCCTGGACAGGGCAAGGACACTAATAGAACTGGCCTCTTCTTTCACCCTTCAGGTGTCTCGACCAGCAAGGCACTTCTTGCAGCTCCTGGGCCACATGGCAGCCTCTACAGCAGTGGTCCAGGGTGCAAGATTTCAGATGAGGGACATTCAGTTCCACTTGAGAACCTTCTGGTCCCAGAGAAAGGATTCCTTGACCAAACTAGTCCCAGTGACTCGAACCCTGATCCAGGCTTTGCAGTGGTGGCAGGTTCAGGACAATTTAAGGCAAGGAGTTCCTTTTGTCACTCAGTCTCCTTCTCTAATCCTCACCACAGACGCCTCCCTCTTGGGCTGGGGAGCCCACTTAGGGGATCTTACCACCCAAAGGCTGTGGTCACCTCAAGAATCTCTGCTTCACATCAATCTCTTGGAACTCAGAGCAGTGTTTCTGGCACTACAAGTTTTTTCCAAGTCTGTTCAGAACAAAGTAGTCCAGATCAGAACAGACTACACAATGTGGTACATCAACAAGCAAGGGGGCACTCTGTCTACGGCCTTGTGCACAGAAGCAATGAAGTTGTGGTCTCTGGCCTATTCCCTGCAGACTTCTCTCACAGCAGTTCACCTGCCAGGGAAGGACAATATCCTGGCAGATGCTCTCAGCAGGATATCTCAGGGCCACCACGAATGGTACCTGGATCCCCTAGTTTTGAAGCTGATTTTCTCAAGATGGGGCACTCCACAGATAGATCTTTTTGCAGCCCCAGACAATCACCAACTTCCTCTCTTTTGCTGCAGACCCCCAGTGTTGGGCTCAGTCCCTCTGGATGCTCTGGTACTCAATTTAGAAGGCAAGTTCCTCTATGCTTCCCCCCTTCCCTCTGCTGTTCAAGGTACTAGTCAAGATCAGGTATCAACCCTGCAAAGTGATTCTGATCGCTCCAGACTGGGCCAGACAGCCCTGGTACCCACTGTTGCTGTCCTTAGCAGTCCACCTTCCCCTGTCTTTTCCCAGGAATTACAACCTGTTGACATCCTCTCAGGGGAAGGTTTGGTACCCGAATCTCAAATCTCTCAATCTCAAGGCCTGGCTCTTGAAGAGTTATCTGCACCTCTCTCAAGGTGTCCTGGATATTCTAAAGGCTTCTCGAAAGCCTTCCACCAGAAAGACTTACAACTCCAAATGGCAAAGGTTCACTATTTGGTGCTCTGATAAGCATATTTCTCAAGAATCTGCTGGGTTGCCTATAGTCCTGGACTATATGGTTCATCTCAATGGCTTGGGACTCAGACCAGCTACACTCAAAGTACATTTGGCAGCTGTTTCTGCTTTTTTGTCAGTAGGCAAGCCTCTTCTCTTTCAGCCCATCCTGTATTTTGCAAATTCTTCAAAGGACTGTTGCACACCAATCCTCCCTTCAGGGACCCTGCTCCTGCTTAGGACCTTAATGTTTGCATTGCTCAGCTTATGCAACCCCCTTTTGAGCCTTTGTCCTCTGCAGAGCTTAAGTACTTGACTTGTAAAACTGTGTTTTTGGTAGCCTTTACCTCTGCCAGGCGCATCAGTGAATTGCAAGCCCTGTCAGTGGAGCCTGATTTCATCTCTTTCCATAGAGATAAAGTGGTCCTAAGAACTAACAGAAAATTCTAGGGACATGGATATGTTGTTCATCCACACTGTCTGGCAGGTATCCTTGCCGCTTTAAATCTTGCCGGAAGGTCTTCGAGCTGGCTCCTCCCACCCACCCGGGTGGTAAACTCGGCTCCGCCCCATGACGCCAGATCTTCCTTACCGCTTGGAGCTCAGGTTCCTCCTTAACGCCTGCATATAAGACTGGTTCCTAATTCTTGGTTTTCCAAATTTAAAAGTTTTTGCATTTATAGACTTGGTCTTCTATCCCTACTGCTGCGATGGACATCGTCGACTCGGTTTTCAGAGGTGCCCTTGTGGGCGAAGATGTCTCGGACGGATCCGCACTCCACGTGTGTCTATTGTTTAGGCCATGAGCATGACCCGCAGGCTTGCGACCTGTGCTCTTCTTTCTCGGCCTACGTCCTCGAAGACCGTGCTGCCCGTTTACAACTGGGGCGTCCCGAGAAACGTTTTCCTCCGGTGAAGTCAAAAGAGGCCCGGTCGGCGATTTCTGCGGCGGCGGGCTCGGCGGATCAGCTAGAGCACATGATCGCCCTCGAAGAGGAGGCGGCGCGGGCCGCATCTTCCCGACTCGTGCATTTATCCCGCTTCCTGGGTTCCTCTTGCAGCGCTTCCTTTAAGGCTGTGGTCTGTTCCACTCACGAGAGAGGGACCAATTCTGCTGACCTTCTTCTCGGTCCAAGAAGAAAGACAAGGAAGTCCTCCGTCGACACTCTTGGGAGTGGAAAGGTCCCTCCCCGAGTTGTCGGCCATTGACTGGCCGATCGTCTCGCATCGGCCACTGGTCTCACGGTGTCCCCGCCAGGTCAGTTGACTGAGACCCGTCGATGCAGTCGAGATCTTTCTCGACCCGCTGGACGGGTTGTCTGACCGTGAAGCCGAATCCTCTCACCGGTTCCCGGTGGAGTTGAGGATCCCGCTGGCTTGCCAGTGCCTCGTTCCGGAGCCCTCGGGTGAACCCTCTGAGCCGAGGGAGGAGCCGGTTCCACCCGTCCCCTCCCCGCACCATCCTCGGAAAGGCCGAGGTTCTCAGTCTCGGACTTCTTCGCGGTCCAGCCGATCCCGCCGTCATAGGCGGTTTCGGTACCGTGGCAAGCGGTGCCGCCGCTCGTCCTCGTCGTCCTCCTCGGATGAGGGGAGGCTTCGACGTAAGTTATGTCGACGATACGAGGACCTCATGTGGCAACAGCTCCTTCTGACCGGGAACAAACCGACGCCGTCGCCCTCCCTGGCCATCAAGTGGCTGTTACCGGAGCGGCCGAAACAACCCCTCGTCTTACCCGAGTAGCCTGTTCCCAGGCCGGTTGTTCGGCCCAAACCAGCTGCTCCACCGATTCCGTTGGAACCTCCGCCTCCACAGCCGCTGTTTGGGGCTCCGACCAAGAACTCTCGGTCGGCTCAGGGTCTGCCCCATGGGCTGTTGGTCACCCTCACTCCCGATCGCCCTCGGCAGGTGGAGGGTGGCTCAGGCCCGAGGCAGCTCTTTGCGGACTCTTCTGAGTCCGACGACGATTCCTCCCTCTTCTCCAGGTGAGTGGACTTGGAGTCCTCTGGAGGTCAGTCGCTGGATGACAGCCCTTCGTCCTTCCTGGGTTTGCTCAGGCTCATCTCGGAGTCCACCGGGATGCAGCTTGAGCCTGTATCCAAGTGGGCCAAGTATCCCCTCACGGAGATATTGGACCGAGGGGATTCCCCTACGGAGGCCTTTCCTGTGGCCGAGGCCATTGTGGGCCCGGCCTTGGAGCTCTGGCAGCCCCCTGCTTCCTGCCCTGCGCCTTCGGCCAGGATGGCCAGGAAGTATGCGGTCCCTACCGGTTCCCTGTCCGGTTTCTCGGAACATCCCTCAGCCGAGGGTTAGTTACCGACAGCGTTTTCCGGCGTGCCGAAATGCTGAGACATGGACAAACCTCCGAAGGAGTCCAAGAAATTGGACTATGCCGGGCGAAAAGTCTACGCTGCGTCCTCCCTTGGCCTTCGTCAGGCCAGCTCGGCCATGCTTATGGCACATTTCTCCCATGCCCTGTTGGGCTCCCTGGATGAGGTAGTCCCTCATCTCCCAGCTGACCTGCAGACCACGGTTAGGCAGGTGCGGGACCAGGGCAGGGCGGTGGCCAAGCAGCAACTTCAGACTGCTCTGGACATTGGAGACTCATGCGCCAGGTCAGTCGCGGACGCAGTGGCTATGCGCCGCCGGGCATGGCTGATGATATCCACTTTCACAGCGGATACCCAGCACAAATTGGCGGATGTCCCCTTCCTGGGGACCGACCTCTTCGGCCCTGGAGTGGAAGGCCACCTCCAGAGGATCGAAAAGTCCAATGCCACTTTGGACTCGGTCTCATCCGCTCAGAGGGACAACCCAAGCCCTTTCGTCCATCCGCGTCCGAGGCACGTCCAGCCCAGCAGCATCAGGGCCAGCAGGCTCGCGCTTGGCGTCCCAAACCCAAGCCCGCGGCTTCCTCCTCCAGGAAGCAGGGAGGCAAAGGCCCTGGAGGTCCCTTGGCCGGTCCTTCCTCCAAGCCTGCCCGGTGACGGGTTGAGGGGTGTCGCCCCAACCCCGTCTCCTCACCCCAGGTGCCCCCCATGGGGGGGCGGCTCCGCCACTTTCTTTCCGCCTGGTCCGTTATCACCACAGACCGTGGGTGTTGAAGGTGGTGGGAAAGGCCTGCCTCTGGAGTTCGAGCAGGCCCCACCCTTCAGAGCCGTCGCACCTCGGGGCCTCGGGGTCCGAGCTCGCTGTCAGCTCGCCGAGCCGACATCGCTCTCCTCCTCGAGAGGAGGTGATAAGAGAGGTGGGGACCCCCCTCAAGCCCGGGTTCTGTCCAGTTACTTCCTGGTTCCGAGCAGACGGGGCTGGCGCCCATTCTCGACCTACACGACCTAAACAAGTTCCTAAGGTCTCAAACCTTCAGGATGGTCACTCTGGCTCAGATAATACCATCCTTGGAACACGGCGTGTGGTTCTGCTCTCTGGACCTGCAGGACGTGTTCTTTCACGTCCCTATCCGTCCGTCACATCAGAGGTTCCTTCGCTTTCGAGCGGAGGGATCCTTTTCGAGTTCCAAGCCATGCCCTTCGGCTTATCTCCAGCTCCCAGGGTCTTCACCAAATGCATGGCAGTGGTGACAGCATTCCTGCGGCGCCGAGGGGGTCCAGGTTTAACCTTACCTGGACAATTGGCTGATAGCAGCCCCCTCCAGACAGGAGGTGGAGTGGTCCAGAGATCTTGCCCTCCAGGTTTGCTCTCAGGTCGGCCTCCTCATCAACGAGGCCAAGTTGGAACTCGAGCCGGAGCAGGTGATTCTTTTCATTGGGGCAGAGCTCGACTCTCTTCAAGCCAGGGCACGGCTCCTGGCGGACAGGGTCGAGGTTCTTTCCTCCTTTGCCCAATCATTTCTGGTTGGGCAATTGCGCCCTGCCCGGGACTTCCTGCGCCTCCTGGGTCTCATGGCGGCTTGTACCAGCGTGGTCCGTTGGGCCCGCTGGAATATGCGCCCCTTTCAGTGGGGGCTGGCCAGCCAGTGGTCCCAACGCTGCGAACCATTGGACCAACTAGTGACGGTGACCCAGGGGATGTGGAACGCTCTCCAGTGGTGGACCGTTCCAGTTCATCTGCAGGAGGGCATCCCGTTTGTCTGCCCCGAGCCGACGGTCTCTCTATCGACCGATGCCTCTCTGATGGGTTGGGGTGCCCATCTGGGGAACATCAGCGCGACGGCCTCTGGTCCCGAGGGAGTCGATGCCACATCAACCTGCTGGAGCTCAGCGGTCCCGCCTAGCTCTCACCACCTTTGCTCCGTTTCTTGAGGTCAAGTGGTCCGGGTCCAGACGGACAACACCACCACCATGTACTATCTAAACCGCCAGGGCGGGGCGGCTCCATGCTTCTATGCAAGGAAGCTCTCCGCATCTGGTCACTGCGCAGCCTGGAGGCGGATCTCCTAGCCATTCATGTGGCAGGAGCCTCCAACACCCTGGCCGATGCCCTAAGCCGGATAGGGGCTGCGTCCCACGAGTGGTCTCTCCTGCCGGAGGTAGTACAAGATCTATTCTCCCATTGGGGACACCTCAGGTGGACCTGTTTGCCTCCAGGAGATCAAGGCTGAGGCTGTTCCATGCCCGCCCCCTCAGCAGGGATCGCTGCGGGGATGCCTTCTCGAGGGCGTGGACCCCGGGCCTCTCCGCCTTTCCCCATTCCCTTGATGCACAAGGTGCTGCTCAAAGCAAGGAGGGACAAGGCGCAGGTGATTCTGATAGCCCCAGACTGGCCCCGCCAGTACTGGTACCCAGATCTCAGCCTCAGCTCCAGGCTCCTGAGGCAGCTTCCTGCTCGCCCGGACCTGCTCTCAGTCAATCAGGGGAAGGTATTCTATCCGGACCTTCAATCCTTGCACCTGACGGCCTGGTTCCTGAGCGGCTAGAGTTCCAGGCCTTGGGTCTTTCCGTCGAGGTCCTCAACGTAGTTGAGGCGTCCCGTAAGGAGTCGACCAGAAAATGCTACACCTTCAAATGGAAAAGATTTTCCATTTGGTGTCAGGGCAAGGGCCTGGACCCTTCCTCCTGTTCCTTGGCGAGCATATTGGACTACCTTTGGTCCCTTTCTCAGCAAGGGTTTCAGTCGATGACCCTTAAGGTGCACCTGGCAGCCATCTCTGCTTACTGGGCGCGGGCCGGAAAGCAGTCGGTAGCGCAGGAGAAGGTGGTCTGGCGCTTTTTCCAAGGCCTTGATCACATTTCCCCTCCGGTGCGAGAACCTCCACCTCCGTGGGATCTACTGCTGGTACTGGCAAAGCTCGTGGGCAAGCCATTCGAACCAATGCACAGGTGTGGACTCTCTCACCTGTCGTGGAAGACCGCCTTCTTGGTGGCTATCATGTCAGCCTTAAGGATGGGAGAGCTCCAGGCGCTCTGCATCGAGTCTCCTTACCTGGTCTTCCACAGGGACAAGGTTGTCCTGCGCCCCCAACCGAAATTCCTTCCGAAGGTGATGTCGGAGTTTCACCTTAACCAGATGTTGACTCTGCCGGTGTTCTACCCCAATCACACCTCGGAGGCCGAATATAGGCTCCATACTCTGGACCCGAGAAGGGCGCTCGCTTACTATAAGGAGCGCATGGCTGAAATTCAGGGAGAGGTTCGCCAGCTGTTTGTCACCTACGCTGAAGCCGCACCCTGTGGCAGACCTGCATGCTGAGCGGATAGGCAGGTGGGTCACCTCCTGCATAGATCTCTGCTATAAGTTGGCGGGCATGGAGCCTCCCAGAGGGATAAGAGCTCATTCTACCCGCCATACTGCTGCATCGGTGGCTGATTCCAGGGGCGTCCCTATCCAGGAAATCTGCAGGGCTGCTACCTGGAAGTCAGCACACACCTTCATCACCCATTACCACATCGACCTTGAGTCACGCTGGGATGCTGGTTTTGGGGCCTCGGTTCTCCAGTCTCTATTCCCTAAGTAGGGGGTGTGCGCCTTGCCTCCCTCCTCCCGGAGAACTGCTAGGAGCCTGCCAGACAGTGTGGATGAACAACATATCCATGTCCCTAGAAGTACAGGTTACTCACCTGTAACAGGAGTTCTAGGAATGGTATATGTTGTTCATCCTGACCTCCTCGACCTCCCGGCTTCGACGCCTACCTGAGCTTCCAGCGGGCAGATCTGGCGTCATGGGGCGGAGCGAGGAGTTTTACCACCGGGTGGGTGGGAGAAGCCAGCTTGAAGACCTTCCGGCAAGATTTAAAGCGGCAAGGATACCTGCCAGACAGTGTGGATGAACAACATATACCATTCCTAGAACTCCTGTTACAGGTGAGTAACCTGTATTTTCTGACAAGGTGGTTTCAGATTTCCTCCTTAATCAGTCTGTGTCTCTTCCTGTTTTCTTCACTGACCATTCCTCCTCTGGAGAGAGGAGGCTGCACAGCCTGGACGTAAAAGGGCCCTTAGCTACTACATAGGCGTACCAAGGGTCACAGGCTTGGCCTCCTCAATTGTTCTCTCACTTATGGGGGAGGTCGGTGAGGAAACCTGCCACTAAAAGATCTATTGCCAGGTGGATTGTCTCTTGCATACAATTCTGCTACGAAAAATTGGGTAGAATCCCACCCTCAGGCCTGAGGGCTCACTCTGCTAGAGGTACAGCTGCTTCCCTGGCTGCTGCCAGGGTTATTCCTATCTTAGAGATTTGTCAAGCAGCCACCTGGAAAACAGTCCATACTTTCACCAAGCATTACTCTCTGGATATCCAGGCTAGGAGTGATGCTTGGTTTGGCACAGCTGTACTTCAGAGCCTATTCCCAAAGTAGATTCTGTCCCTCCTCCATGGAGGTACTGCTTGGTAGTCTGCAATAGTCAGAATACAGCAAGACTTCATGTTGTTTGAAGAAAAAATTACTCACCTTAGTAATGTTGTTTCTTCTAATGGAGTCTTGCTGTATTCTGACCTCCCCTGCCTCCCTCTCAGAACCTGTTTTTGGGATGTGGGTGGGCAGGAGCAGTGTTGGCATATAGAGGTCTTCTTTTCTCACCCTCCTTTATTTTGGGTGTTGTTGTGTTTTGTTTTTGGGTTTCTGACTTGAGTCTTTGCTTTGAAACCGAAAAACCTTTATCAAATTTAGTTGCCAGTTGGCTAGTGTGAGTTTACAGTTTCCACACAGAACTCCCAGTGAGTATAGCTTGTAAAGATCTGACGGTTGGGGTTCAAACAACAGCAGACAGAGTCTTCAACCGAGCTCGAGCTCAACGTTCCATGCCTTGCATGGAAAGTTAACTCTTTGTTCTCCGGGGCAGTTCAGGGGTTGGAGATCACTGCAGTAGTCAGAGTACAGCAAGACTCCATTAGAAGAAACAACATTACTAAGGTGAGTAATTTTTTCTTATGCCCCACCTACTCCACACCCCTTACTATCCCCTGTGTTTAGCTCCTGTCAATCAGATTTAACAGGGCATATAATTAAGAGTTGGGGGAAGGGGAGGGAGGGGGGTGAAAATTTGCAGCAATTAAAGACAGCAAAGAAATACACTACCACTATGTTTTAAATTTTCAACAGCCCAAAAACAATTCTAAGTAAAGACAGCAAATAAATTACAGTGTCACTAAAAGCCCACAATCTAAGTTTAAAAGAAAAATAGTAATTACCAGTTACTGTAAAGCACTGAATTGAATATGTTTCCTTCCCCTTCTGGCTTCTTCTCATGCTTCAGGGAAGGTGCAGCCATAACTATGCCAATTTATGGGATACCCCAGTAACGGTTCGCGGCCTGCCTTTCCGCATCTACTGCAAGGAGTGGGCCAGAAAGCATCAACGGAGCTTCAGCAGTGCTCGAGAGGTAATTCCCGACTATGCTAGCTTAAACCCCAGTCCCTGAATCTACACAGGCCCTTCTACCTCCAGAACACATTTTGAAGTCAATTCAATCGTCCCCAAGTGTCCGAACTCCACAGATCACAGACAGCAGGCCCACAGTCCATTCTCTGTCATCCTCCAGTGCCGGCAGTAGAAAGACCACTCGCTTTCCTCGAACGTTCCCCTCAATGCAACAGCTCCAAGGCCTCTTTCACTTTCCTCAAGGGCGTTAGCCTCCCTCGCCCATATGTCGTCTGGGGCATTGAAAGCGCTGGAAATCTAAGCTTCTGCAATCGGTCTGCTTCCACAGAGGGAGTGAAAATTCCTTTTTTCCTGCAGGTCTTCCAGTGCCTTCCCCGGAGTGAGATATAATTGAGGGCCCTCTTGCCAGAACACCCGAAGCTTCGATGGGAACGGGGTTTGAAATCTAATGCCCTTAACTCTCAGAACTTTTAGAATTGACACATATAGCTGCATAGCTTGCTGCACTTCTGGGGCATAAGCATGGTCGAGAGAGATCTTAGATGTAAGGTAAGACAGCTCTTTTTTTACCCCAAGCCCTCCGAAGGATACCTACCTTAGTTTTAAAACTACTCAGCTTGAAGATTATTGAACGTGGGTGGGCTGTTTCCTCCGTTGACTTCTGGTCTAGCGAACGATGAGCTCTTTCAATACTGAGGGCATAATTGGGAGGCAAGTCCAGCACATCTTTCAGTAAATTTTCTAAAAATGCTGTCATGGGGGGTTCTTTGGCCCCTTCAGGGAGGCCATACAGTCTAAGATTGCTGCGTCTGGATTTTCCCTCGAGGTCAATGCACTTATTCTGCAAAGCTTGAGCATGCTGAAACAAGGCCTCTATTGCTGTGCCGAGATGTGTATTGTTTTCCTCCATTACTTTTATCTTATCTTCTGCCACGTTGACCTTAGCATCTATATTGGAGATTTGCTGTGTCAGTGCTTGAAACTCTCTCCTCGACTCTGCTCGAGAGTCGCGGATTTCCCGTAGGATATTCTGATATCTAGTGCGAGATAAAAGGTCTGCCTTGGCCTCTGTGTCGTAGCTAGAGCCTCTCGTGCTGCTGAGGGAACAGCTTCTGCTGCGTTCAGAACTGATTGGTGGCATTTCCTCTCCGATAAATTCCTTCCTCGGGGTTTTACTTGATGAGGGTGGTCCCCGGTCCCTTTTGCGACCTTCTTTAGCCATTTTCAATTGTTAGATAGGTTTAGAAATGGGAAATTTTTATCCCTGGGGAGCAGAGGATCTTCTCTAAGCTGCTATCTGCTCCGTGACGGAACCGGAAGTCATGGATGACTCATTTTATGGACTGGAATGCAAGCCTTCTGAATCAACGGAGCCTATGATGGAAGATCCTCTCTTTCTAGTCTTTCCTCAGGGATATGGGGTCCACCACAGCATTTCAGACTTCATCTGTGGACCAAAGCAGACTTCTACATCTTGAGTGCCTACATTTCTCAGTAGGAGTACACCCTGTGGAACACACTCAGCTCAATGGTCGAGATCCTTGTGGAGTCTAACATTCCATTGCTAGGGGCATATAGTCCAGTAATCTGCCAAAAGCTTTTGTGGACACCTACAACACTGCCTCTAGGGCAGCTTCCACTGGCATTTGTAGAAGGTGACTCTCCTGGCCCAGAACATCATGTTTCTCACCCGATGCTCTGCAGGTGATTAACTTCTCCTTGACGGTGCTTATCTGTTCGGCCCTCAGGTTGAGCTCTGTAGGCTGCTCAGAACATCAGGGCTGCCATTTAAACAGCCAGGCTGGCTCCTGCTGCCCCTTAGAGGGACAGGAACAGTCAGTGTTTTCGTAACAGGCAGTCCTTTCAAGGTAGAGGCTGAGGAGTCTTTATCAGGAACCAACTCCTCAGCTGTGAAGAAAAATGTAGCAGAGGGCGCAGGGCCTGAAAGTGTCCTGTACCAACCTCTGTGGATCTGGCCTAGGTCCCACCTCAGCTGTCTGAGGTGGACACCTTTTGGCGGCAGGGTGGGCATCTGACTCGGTTTTACGACCAGTGCAAGTCCATTACAGCGGATGTATGGGTCATCAGGATTGTCCGAGAGGGATACTCTCCCAATTTCACAGAGATTTCTCCAGACCTTCCACCCAGATGGCAGCTCAGTCTTTCTGCCTTTTAGACCTTCTTACTTCTGAGATACGGGGCCTCTGTGGGAACAGGGCAGTAGAAGTTGCTCCATGGCAGAACTGAACAGGGGTTCCTATTTCCATTGCTTCTGGTTCCAAGACAACAGGCAGCATGCGCCCAATTCTCCACCTTGGAAGGTTAAACAAGTACCTGTTCAGTGAGGTGTTCACTAAAAACATGGTGTTCAAGTCTTCACTACCTGGATGATTGGCTCCTAGCCAGCTCATCCGGGCAGGAGACACAGGAAGCAGTCACCACAGCTTCTCAGTTGCTCACTTCTGGGGTTTCTGATTTGGAGAAGGTGCCAGATTCCCCCTTCCCTTCCCAGCAGCTCCTCTTCATAGGAGCCCTCTTGGATACCTCCAGGGCGAGGGTTTTCCTTCCAGAGCTTGGGAGAAACAACATCTTCAGATGGCTCATTACATCACAGAAAATTACTCTGTTCAGGCCCTTTTCGATGCAGTGGATGCTAGGACTCATGGCATCATCTGCAGTGAGCAGTGGTCTCCCACCACGCACCCACAATCCTCCACATAAAGTGACAGAGCCTCAGACAAAATCACTCTCATGGTAGATGCAGTTGGGCAAGCTTCTGCAAGGTCTGCCCCTTACCCTCTGAGATCTCAGATCACCATCACCCCGGTCGCACTCCTGATCGTTCGGAAGCTCACTGTCAAGACCTCCACACTCCGATGTAGAGCCAGGAGGAGCCTCATCTTCTCATAAATATCTTAAAGATGTGAGCTATATTATATGCTGTCCAAGTCCTGAAGGATGCCCTCTGCCACAAAGTGATCCTCCTTCGAACGGACGACAAAGCTCTGATGTATTACATCAATAAGCAGGGTGGAGCACTCCCCTACCTTCTGTGCAGGAAGGCCATGAGGATGTGAGAGTTGTGCCTCGAGCACAGTGTGTCAGTTCAGATGTCATGCAGTCACTGTTCTACGAGTGGGGCAGTCCAGACCTGGTCCTTTTTTCGTTCCCTTTCAATGCAAAACTGCCTCTGTTGTGCTCCAGAAATCCAGAACCCGTTGTTTTCTGTTAGGATGCATTCAGACCACAGGGACAAGATGCTTCCTGTACGCTTTCCTTCTCTTCCCTTGGTTCAGAGGGTGCTGCTGAAGTTGGAGGCACGGGGGCAGGTTGATTCTAATCGCCCCATACTGGCCTCAACAGATATGATTTCCATTGATCAACAGTGTCAGAAGGTTTCCCCAAGGCAACTCCCTCTACAAGTGGACCTTCTGACACAGAGACCTTTGGTCCATCCCAACCTGCACTCATTCATCTCCACGCTGGGCTGCTAAGGAGATAGAAGTGGGCAGGTTTTCGATATCCCAGACAATTGCAGAAATCTTCTTAGCCATGCATAGGCCTTCCACCAGGAAGGCTTATGTGGCTAAGTGGAAACGCTTCTCCACCTGGTGTGCAAAGTCCCATTTGGACCCTTTCGGTTGCCCACCAGGTAAGGTGTTGGAGTGCCTCTTGGACTTGTCAAACGCAGGTCTGCAGTACTCGGCGGTGAAGGTACACCTCTGCACGTTTTTGACTTATCTTGAGCCAATACAGAACATGTCACTGGCTCAGTTACCGTTAGTCAAGAGATTCCTAAAAGATATCCTACACTCTAAACCCCTGATCAGTAGACCGGTGGCTGCATGGGGTATTAACCTGGTGCTAGATTGCTCATCCATAAACCCTTTGTGCCGCTAGCTACCTGTAAATTGAAATTTATGACCTAGAAGACGGCCTTCTTAGTGTCTGCCACTTTCACTCGCGGGGTCCCCGAAGTCCATGCTTCAGTCTCAGACCCCCTTGCACCATCTTTCATGAGGACAGGGTGGTCCTTCGTACTCACCCTAAATTCCTACCCAGAGTGGTTTCGGACTTTCACCTTAACCAGCCTTTGCTTCTCCCTACTTACTTTGCTAACTTCCAGAATGAAGGAGAGCACTCCTTTCATTCTCTGGATGTTAAGAGGATTCTGCGATTCTACATTGACTGAATGAGAGAGATGCAGTCCAAGGAACTCTTGTATCTTTCAGCATGCCTCGGCTGTGTCAACCTGTTGCCATCAGAAATATTTCTGCATCCAGCCCGGTAGCGCTGAGGGTTGAGGCTCTGGACGCCACACCTCACTCCACGCCAGCGACCCGGGTTTGGGAGCGAGCCCAGGTCATCAGAGAACGGCAGGGGAGGACTAGGATCGAGCATCTCACAGCTCTCCTAGTCCTGGGGAAAAGGGTGGGATCCACACTGCGCTCTGGTGGTCCCTGGGGACGCCCGGTGGTACTGCAGATGTGTGGGTATCTGGGGGAGTACGGCCGACGTCTGCATGTTTGTGCGTGGACGTCATTGCACATCTGTGCTCCCATTGGGTGAAAAAGGAAAAAGGGCTGGGCGCGACCGTGCAGCTTAATGGCCTCGCCCTTCCTCGCCGGGAGGACTGTCGTGGAATCGCGCTTGGGGAGTTTGGCACCGGTCTGGCTGGCAGGGATGGGGGAGCCCTCCAGCGGGTCGGCCACGGCTGTGCCGGACCCCCCATCATGCGAGTGAGCCTGCTGCTCTCCCTGCGGGCAGGGCCGGTGACTGGATGCCCCCGCTGGTAGGCTCCACAGCGGGCGCAAAAATAAGGATGTGTATTTCTGTATGGTTAGCAACATGTCTTCAACACTGCTAATTCATGATGCAGGTTAAGTTGGAAGGCCGGGTTCACACCCATTCTAGCAGAGCAGTCATGGCTTCCCTGGAGGAGATTCTTAATGTACCCATTGCAGACATCTGCAAGGCAACAACTTGGAGCACAGTGCATACCCTTGTGAAGCACGATGTTCTGGATGTCCATGCCAGACAGCTCACTTTCTTCGGCAGGACAGTCCTTACGGACTGCTGTTCTGAGTGACCTTGGTCTCCTGCCGCACTGCTCGGGGATTGATTTTTAGCTCTGTGCTCTCCCATTAGTGTGAATGAGTGGCGTAGACTTTTAGTCCAGGAAGATATGGAAATTACCTACCTACTGTAATTCTTGATCTTCTTGGATGAAGTCTGCACCACTCATTCACATGCCCACCCACCATCCGAGCTCACTCATTCCGTTATTGGTCATCACTTCCTTGTTGTTCAGGCTGTGAAGACATTATTGAACTTGACCTTTCTTACGTGGGTCATTTGGGCCATCTTATGCCCAGAAGTTAGGGTTAGGTTTTCTTAAGTTAGTTTACTCTGCACCTCCTTGGTCAAAAAGGTACTGAGGCGGTTAGAGAGTCGACGCAGAGATAGCCTGTATGGCGCAAGCTAGTCTCGCAGTGATGCACATGCGCGGTCCTATCCTGGCACCGCCCCTCCTGAGGTTTTTTGGCTCCTGCGGGGTCCTAGCGCTTCTGGCGTTCTCCCATTAGTGGGAATGAGTGGTGGAGACTTTGTCCAGGAAGATCAAGAATTATGGTAGGTACGTGATTTCCATTTTTCGTGTGTAGGGGGAGGTTAACATAGCCTTTGAACTTCTTATTTCACCAATACCATGACTTGTCATTAAAAGATGAGACTTTATAGTTGCGTTGAAGGGAAGACATGCTGTGTTATCTTATTCCATGTGATCATGGTTTGACCACTCAGGAAGCAGGGTATTGTAATGTCCATTTCAAAAGTGGGGAGTAGCACACAGCATGGTGTTTGATGATGTTCTAATCTGTTGGACTGATCTGTGGTTATAAGTGAAGCAAAAATACTTTTCCTTCGTCTTTTGCTCATTCATATATGCAAAGTGCAGCTGGAGTTCATGACGCAGTTGCATGCCCTGACAAAAACAAGTGAACTGCTTCATCACTGACTCTTGTTCTTTTTTTTTTGTCACTGACTCACTGTTGGTTTTGCTTTCTCCTCAGGAGATGGATGAGAACATGCGGAGTATGCTGCACCACCGGGAGCTCGAGAAGCTGAAAGGAAGGTACTGAACAGTCATACATAACATGGAATGTTCTGTGATCCATTGCTAAACCAGAATCCAAGCCAGGTGATTTAGTGCCTGGAGTCATCATTTTAAAGGGGATTAGAAACCTATGCTAATTTGTAGCTGTTTGTGGTGTGCCTATTATAAAATTTACATTCATACCCCGTATTTAACTGCACCTGAATAAACATTGTTCTGAAAACTGTTTTTTGTATTATGTTTTTATGTACAACATTCTTGTATAGTTCTGCTTGTGGAACCAGGAATTTGAAGTTTTCGTGTTAAAGGATTTCATGTATGTCATGGGTTCTGTGCAGAATGCTGAACGTGAGCTGTTGACGATCACAGCAGTGCTCTGAAGTTCTATGTACAAACCATGGTTTGTTTTCCGACCACAAATCTTGACATTGACAAAACTTCAAATCACTAACTCCATGAAGGGAACTGTACAGAATGTTGCCCAGGAAAACGAAACCTCATTACCATTTAGGTAGAGTTAAATATAGCAGATTTGCAGGTATGTATGTCATTTCTGAAAATGGGACCATTATAAAAAGCTGAGAATTAGAAATCATTTCCTGCTTCTTTAAACCATCCATTGTGTAAAGAGCTGTTTTCCTTTTTTTTTTTTGCTTTACTGTCCACTTTTATTGGCTGTTTTTGTTAAATTCACTGAATGGTTTACAGTGACCTTTAAAGGTCAGCAGTCACCCCACATCCTCTGCATAAAAGAAGCACCACACAGGAGGAGAATTACCTCTAAATCATTTTATTTCCCTCCAGTAGTGCCACAGCAAACAAGGTACAAATTCAGCAGTCAAGTAGGAAGCCGAGCTGCAGATGGCATAGTGCCTGCTTTACTGTCCACTTTTTTTAACTGTGTTTGTTAAACCCCCGAATGGTTTAGTCTCATGATAATGTCAGGGGTGTCATGGCAAGAGTTTAGGAGCCAGGATATTGTTAATCTTCTTCGAGGGTATCTCAGTCATCAGGTCACACTGTAGGAACTTCACTGTCGGTGAAGCAGGATCTACATGGCAGGTTTTCCAGCAGTAGCACTGGGGCTGTCCATGCTGATGTCACCAACCCTATAAAGGCATGAGCGGCCCCACTCCCTCCTCAGTTCTTTCCTGCTGTTGATTCTGTTCATATGGGTCTCCGCAGAAACTCCAATGAAGTTTCACGCCGTTTTTGCCTAAGATTTCTTTTACTCTAGTTTTTAGAATCTCTTTTAAATAAGAGATTCCTTTACCTTGTTTATGTTGAGCGTTACTCTCTCCACTTTTCTCTTCCATCGCTGGTGCTGCAGAAAGAAGATTGCCTCTTCAGACAACCATAACCTCTGTGTCTGTTGTCTTGGGCCTGACCACACGCCTCTGTCTGTTGAGCTCTGCCAGAAAGTCAGCCAGACAACCCTCAGATGATGCAAAAAGGTGTTGAAGAAATTCCCCATGGAGCTACAGGTAGCCAGTTCTGGGCAGGGGTTCTCCGGTGTCCCTCCTTCCCAGTTGCCAGTGGGTCTTTTGAGCTCTCAGGCCTCCAAGGCTTGAGAGAAGTCCTCTGGTAAAAGGCACTAAAAAAGACTGCGAACGAGACCGCTCCCCTCCGATGATGCTTCCACTCCCCAACGGCTTCTTCTTCATCCTCCAGGGGTATTCCGTTGGCTATGGCTGCATCGACGTCCTTTGCTTCTTCCAGGCTCATAACGGCAGTGCCACCTCCTGCTGCTCAGGGAGGCCTGCCATCGACCCTTGGGTCGTTGGCCCCCTGTCCGGCGACCCTTGGGTGTCAAAGCCAGCCCCTCCGTCAAGGCCTGATACTTCTCCAGGCCCATGGCGGTCGGGCTCCTTTGGCTGTCAAGTCCTGACAGATGGTTCGTCGCGCCCTGTGCCAGTGACCCCCTCCACCGTCAACTCATCCCCTCTCCTTCTGTCAACCTTAACTCGATTCTGATCCAGATCACTACAGCCCTAGTGCACCAGTTGAGCTAATGCAGGCCTGGGTCCCCAGCGCCGTTGACAGTCCCACTGTCGTCATAACCTCTTGGGCCTCCTCAGTCCGCACCTCGTAGGGCACCGTTGGTACATCGCTCATTGGACCTCGAATTGGAGCAGGTCGACGTCAAAGAAGAGTACCATGCTGACCTGATTCTTCCTGAGGAAGAAGAGTTGGAGGAGGAGCTTCTTTCCTCAGATAGGTCCACTGCTTCTTCAGTCAGCGAAGAGTCTGTTAAGTATACTCCCAGGTCCCTTCCTGAAGATCCTACTTTCTTTTATGTGATGAAGCAGCTGTCCTCAGCTATGGGTTTCCACACTCAGGAGGAGGATACCACCAGGTGTGACCTGGTGGACTTCTTGAAGATTCCAGAATCTACCCCTTGGATCATTCCTCTCATCTTTCCTGCCCTGAAGAATGCCAGTACAGTGGTCTCGCATAGGCCAGACATGGTTCCTGCCATGCCCCGCCAGGCAGATAAGCTCTGTCATGCCCCTCAAGGCCTGCTTTATTATGCTGCCCAACCTGAGACTGACTCTGTGGTCATTAAAGCAGCACATGACAGGTCCAAGGTGCCCAACACCTTAGCTCCCTCCCACTGACAGGGAATCCAGGTGGATTAATCTTTGGGGCAAGAGGGTCTGTGTCTTCTCTACCCTGGGGCTTTGGATTGCTAACTGTCTTTCACATATAGTTAAGTACCAAAACACCATCTGGAAGAAGGGCAAGGCGGCTGTCCAAGCCCTCCCAGAAACAGGAGGTTCTCAAATGCTTGCAGGCCACTGAGGATATTAGTAAGCATCTCCTTAGGGCTTTATATGACGTTTCTGACACTGGTGCCAGGGCTGCTGCCACAGGCATCTACCTTCGTAAGCACTCCTGGCTGAGGGTCTTAGGATTAGCAGCAGATATCCAACAGAAGGTGCTGAATGACCTCTTCACTGGCTCCAAGTTGTTTGGACTGGATGTCCAGGACATCATCAGTAACTTACAGATATCTTGTAGGGCTGTAAAGTCTGTCTGTTCACTTAACCATACGCAGTCTAGGAGCAGACAGCACCCATCCTTTTGTAAGGTGTCCCACAAGTCCGGAGCAGGCTTTTGTCTCCACAGCAAAAGAAAAGCCTCCTCCACCTTGCCCAACCCCTCCTCATCCATTGCTGCTGCAGAGTGACACAGAGGTGATGGATCTGCCCCAGAGGCTGGATCCACCTCTGCTTGACTCCTTGCTAGGCCACCCTCTTCCAGTCCCTGACCAACAGGTGGTGGTCGGAGGTCGGTTCTCCCTCCATCTCAGTGAATGGAGAATCATCACTTCAGATGCCTGGATTCTTCAGATTATAGAGAGGAGTCGCACTCTGGAATTTGTAGAGGTACCTCCAGAGACTCCTTCAGTACCCTCCACCTATCCGCCAGCCCATCTAATGCTTCTCTGGGAGGAGGTACAGTCCCTTTTGCGGAAAAAAGCCATCGAGCTAGTGCCCAGGCGCCAAAAGACCCTGTTCCGGATTCTTCCTTTTTTTTTTTTTTTTCCATTCCGATTTTTATCCCCCCCCGGAGCTGGTAGGCAGGGCTCTGGCCCCCTCATGGGGACTTGCATCTGTTCCCAGACCCATGACCCCATCACTGGGATCACAGCTGGGAGCTTCCTGGAGCCTGCCAGTTCTGTTTTTTCCAGTTTTCTCCCCCCCCCCCGGCCACACGTGTGGAGGCATGTGCATGCCACAGTACCGAAGTGCCCTCCATGTATGTGCTGTCCGCTCGCCTAGACTACCCTCAGGCCTCCACCTGGGGGCAGTTGTGCTGCATGGTGACAAGGAACCTCCCCGGGAGAGGAGAGGAGAGCTGCCTTTTGGTTGCTCCATCCAGTCCCCCCCCAGCCGGCCCCGATGACTGAGGCTCGTTCCGAACCCAGGTCACTGGTGTGGCGTCCAGCGCCTCAAACCTCGGCACCACTGAGCCAGCATGTTCTGGCTTCTTCCTGGTCCCCAAGAGAACCGGAGATCTGAGGCCTTTTCTAGATCTCAAGGACCTCAATGTTTATATCCAGTACAAAAATTCTGTATGATTACTCTGCCAGGCCTGCTGCCCCTACTCAAGCAGGGTGACTGACTGTGCTCCCTGGATATACAAGATGCTTACCTGTATATCTCTGTGTGTCCACCACACAGGAGGTTCCCCCTGTTTATTTTTCAGGGCGAGCATTACCAATTCAAAGTATTGCTCTTTGGCTTATCCTCTGCACCGCGGGTCTTCACAAAGTGCTTAGCAGCAGTAGCTGCTGCTCTGCAGAGAGAAGGACTGTATGTTTTCCCCTGCCTGGACGACTGTCTCCTCAAGGCTCCGTCCTCCACCTAAAAAAAGCCCCAGAATTGGACCAAGTAGAAAGATATCTTTAAAAGATTCAGCTGATATAATAGCTCCAGTGTTGACAAAATTGCTAAACTGGAGCTTAATGGTGAAAAAGGTCCCTACAGCATGGAAAAAAAGCGAAACTCGTCTCGATTCACAAAGGTGATTTAGCCACAGAACCTACAAATTTTAGGCCAGTAGCCTTATTGTCCGTGGTGTCGAAGGTCTTGGAGAGGTTGGTGTAGAAGCAACTGAGTGGGTATTTGGAGGAAAACTCTTTGGTGACCTGCTACCAGTCAGGCTTTTGAAAAGGCCATTCCACGGACACTGCACCCACCGACCTGGTGGACAATACCGCTACCCACCTAAATGAGGGCAGGTCGGTGGGCGCAGTGTTCATGGGCCTCTCCAAAGCCTTTGACACAGTGAACCATGCCATTCTGCTTGATAGAATGACGAGGATGGGGATGGTCAAGGAAACCCTTCCGTGGTTTTGGTCATACCTGACCCAAAGACAACAACAAGTGCAGGTGGGGGACTCCCTGTTGGGATCAGCTTTGGTTAAGAATGGAGTTCCTCAGGGCTCGATTTTAGGACCATTGTTATTTATCATTTACATAATTGAATTGGCTAGAGTAGCAGACCATTCGGCAATTAGAGTGTATGCAGATGATACTGTTTCATTGGCCCATGGAAACACCACCCAAGAAATGGAGTCTTGTCTCCAAAAGGATTTTACAAAATTGAAGAGTTGGCTATATCAGTCCTTACACGTACTTAATAGTCAAAAAAAAAAAAAAAAGATCGATGACCTTCTTCCAAGGTAAAAGAAAAACTCTTTGTTCCCAACATCAAAATTCAAATGAAAACATTGAGTAATGAGATTTTGCATCAGGTGGAAACTTTTAAGTATTTAGGGGTTAGCCTGGATGAAAATTTAAAATTTGATATTCATATAAAAGAGTTGGTAAAAAAAATCAAATAAAAAATTAGGTGCTTTTTGGAGATTTGGTCACTGTACAGATCAGGAAATGAGAATGGATATAGTAAATCAACTAATTTTACCCTGTATGGACTACGGAAGTCATTTCTATGTTATGGCTAGTAAAACCAATTTAAAGGCGATACAAACATTATACAGTAACCTGGCTGGATTCATTGTGAATGTGAATATCGCACTCACCGTTGCGATATGCAAATTGCACTACAATGGTCATCCTTGGAACAAAAAAGGGAAATGAAATGGTTAAATAAGCTACATGGGGTGTTACATGATGATAAACCCAAGTACTTTACAGCAAAACTGAAACTGATCAAACATAGACATAACTACAATCTTAGGGACAATAAAAGAAATACGTTTGAGAAACGTAAGGTGGGTAACAGATTTGGAGACATGACCTTTGTAGCCAAAGTTGCTTAATTCTGGGACCCATTAAAAAATGATTTAAAACAGAGCCAACATTCGAAACAGTTTATGAGGTCTGTCAGATATAATTTAAACATGAAACGTATATGTAACGATTAAGCTTGGGTATTTAGTCTTGCATGTCAAAATTCTTAACCTGTGTATATGTAAGTAGTTACTTGTAGTGATAGTCAGACTTGTGTCTTGAAATTTTATCCTGGGTATATGTAAGTTGTATTTGACAGTGTGTGTGTCTGTAATTTATTCAAATTTTAAACTCTTCTATAACAGGTCCATCTTGAAAACGGGTCTCTGACCTAGTGATGGGTTTTGTAAAAATCTACCTGTAAAAAAATACATTTTCTAGGGACATGGATATGTTGTTCATCCACACTGTCTGCCAGGTTCCTTGCCACTTTAAATCTTACCGGAAGGTCTTCAAACTGGCTCCTCCCACCCACCCGGGTGGTAAAACTCTCGGCTCCGCCCCATGACGCCAGATCTTCCTTACTGCTTGGAAGCTCAGGTTCCCTTCTTAACGCTCTGCATATAGACTGGATCCTAATTCTTCGGTTCGCCCCAAACTAATTATTAAGTTTTCAAGACTTCAGTCAAATTACTCCCTCGCGGCTGCGATGGATAAATCATCTCCCGGATTTCGGCGGTGCCCATGTGGGCAGAAAATGTCCAGGACGGATCCGCACTCCACGTGCGTCTATTGCCGCAGCCTAGATCATGACCCGCAGGCCTGCGAGTTATGCCGTTCGTTTTCAGCCAACGTCCTGGAAGACTGCGCTGCCTGGTTACAGCTTGGGCGCCCCGAGAAGCGCTACCTGCCGGTGAAGTCCAGGAGGCCCGTTGGGCGGTGTCCGTTGCGGCTGGCTCGGCTGAGCAACTTGAGCAGATGATCGCCCTCGAGGAGGAGGCGCCCATCTTCCTCGGGTTGTGCATTTATCCCGCCTCTCTGGGATCCTCCTACACAGCTTCTTTTAAGGAGCTTTGCCAATCCCTTTCCATGAAGGGAGAGGGGCCATCGGGACATTCTTCTCTGTCCAAAAAGAAGGACTCGAAAGGTAGGTCCCACCGTCGGCGTTTGTGGGAGCGGGAGAGTTCCCCTTCCCTGGACAGTCGACACTTGACTTCGGTCGAGGTTGCGGCTAAGGCCGCTGGCTTCACGGTGTCCCTGTCAGGTCAGCCGGCTGAGACACCTGTTGACGCGGTCGAGATTTTTCTCGACCCGTCGGACGGGCTGTCGACTGGTGAAGCCGACAGCCCTTCTTCACCGGTTCCCCCGGTGGAGACCGAGGACTTGTCTGCGCCTCTTGTGCCGGAGTCCCCGGTCAAGGCTTCCAAGCCGAGGGAAGAGCGGGTGTCCCCTGCCCCTTCCCAGACCCGCCCTCGGAAACATCGAGGGTCTCTGTCTCGGACCTCGTCTTGGTCCAGCCGATCCCACCGACATCGGCGGTCTCGGTCTCGGCACCAAAGTAAGCGGCGGTGCCGCTCGCCCTCGTCTTCCTCCTCGGAAGAGGAGAGGCTTCAGCGCAAATTGCGTCGACGCTATGAGGACCTAATGTGGCAGCAGTTACTTCTGTCCGGGAACAAGCCAACGCCATCGCCTTCCGTGGCTGTCACCCGAATGGCCGAAACAACCCCCCGCTGTAGTCGAGGTGCCCAAGCCTGGGCCGGTTGTTCAGCCGAAACCAGCTGCCCCACCGATTGTGGTGGAGCCTCCGCCTCCACAACCAAAATCGGGGGCGCCGACCAAGGACTCTCGGTAGGGTCAGGGTCTGCCCCACAGGTTGTCGATCACCCTCACCGTCCTCGGCAGGTGGAGGGTGGCTCAGGCCCCAGGCAGCCCTTCGCGGACTCCTCGGAGTCCGACGACGACCCCTCCCTGTTTTCCAGGCCCCTTGACCTGGAGTCCTCTGGGGGGCAGTCGATGGACGAGAGCCCATCGTCCTTTATGGGTCTGCTTCGGCTCATCTCGGAGTCCACCGGGATGCAGCTCGAGCCTGTGTCCAAGCGGGCCAAGTATTCCCTGACGGAGATACTGGACCGAAGGGATTCACCCACAGAGGCCTTTCCGGTGGCTGAAGCCATTGTTGGCCCAGTCTTGGAGCTTTGGCAGCAGCTGGCTTCCTGTCCTACACCTTCGGCCAGGAAGTATGTGGTCCCTATCGGCTCTTTGTCTGTTTTTTCGGAGCACCCCTCTGCGGAGGGGTTGGTCACCGATAGCGTTTTCCGGCGTTCCGGGAACGCTAGTGATGTGGATAAGCCCCCCCCAACAAGGAGTCCAAAAAGCTGGACTATGCCGGGTGCAGGGTGTACGCTGCGTCCTCTCTTGGCCTCCGCCAGGCGAGCTCGGCCGTGCTGATGGCACACTTCTCCCACGCCCACATGGGCGCCCTGGATGAGGTGATCCCTCATCTCCCGGCCGATCTGCAGACCACGGTCAAGCAGGTACGGGACCAGGGAAGGGCGGTGGCAAAACAGCAGCTCCAAAAGGCTCTGAACATTGGAGACTCCTGTGCCAAATCAGTTGCGGCAGCAGTGGCCATGCGCCGCAGAGCATGGCTGTCGATATCCACCTTCACGGCGGATACCCAGCATAAACTGGCGGATGTCCCCATGCTGGGGACTGACCTGTTCGGCCCTGGAGTGGAAGGCCACCTCCAGCGGATCGAAAAGTCCAATGCTACCCTGGACTCGGTTACCTTCACCCAGAAGGACAAGGGCCATCGTCAACAACATAAGTCCTTTCGCCCTTCTGTGCCTGTGGCACATCCGGCCCAACAGCACCAGCATCAGAGCCAGCAGGCTCGCGCTTAGCACCCCAAAGCCAAGCCTGCGGCTTCCTCTAACAGGAAGCAGGGAGGAAAAGGCCCAGGAGGTCCCTCGGCCGGTCCCTCCTCCAAGCCTGCCCAGTGATGGGTTGAGGGGTGTTGCCCCCAGCCTCATCACTCCCCCTGGGTTCCCCCCATGGGGGGATGGCTCCGCCACTTCCTTTCCACCTGGTCTGCTATCACCATGGACCGCTGGGTGTTGGAGGTGGTAGGAAAGGGCCTGCCCCTAGAGTTCGAGCAGGCCTTGCCCTTCCGAGCCATCGTCCCTCGGGGTGCTACGGGGTCCGAAGCCTCTCTGTCAGCTCGCCGAGCCGACATCGCCCTGCTCCTCGAAAAAGAGGTGATCAGGAAGGTGGCGGATCCTCCACCAGACCCGGGGTTTGTGTCCAGGTACTTCCTGGTCCCGAAACGGACGGGGGGATGGCGCCCCATTCTAGACCTGCATGACCTGAACAGGTTCCTCAGATCTTGAACCTCCAGGATGGTCACTCTGGCTCAGATAATCCCATCCTTGGAACGAGACGTGTGGTTCTGTTCTCTGGACCTCTAGGACGTGTTCTTTCACGTCCCAATCCGTCCGTCCCACCAGAGATTCCTCCGCTTCAGGGCAGAGGGATCCCTCTACAAGTTCCGGGCCACGCCCTTCGGCCTTTCCCTAGCTCCCAGGGTCTTCACCAAATGCATGGCAGTGGTGATAGCATTCCTGTGGCGCCGAAGGGTCCGGGTGTACCCCTACCTGGACGACTGGCTGATTGCAGCCTCCTCCAGAACGGAGGTGGAGCGGTCCAGAGATCTGGCCCTCCAGGTTTGCTCTCAGGTTGGCCTCCTCATCAACGAGGCCAAGTCAGAACGCATGCCAAAGCAGGTGATAAAATTCATCTGGGCAGAGCTCGACTCTCTACAAGCCAGAGCACGGCTCCCGGCGGACAGGGCTGAGGTTCTTTCCTCCTTTGCCCAATCATTTCAGGTTGGGCAGTTGCGCCCTGCCTGGGACTTCCTGCGCCTCCTGGGCCTCATGGCAGCCTGCACCAGCGTGGTCTGTTGGGCCCGCAGGTACATGCATCCCCTTCTATGGGGGCTGGCCAGCCAGTGGTCTCAGCACTCTGATCCCTTGAATCAGCTAGTGACAGTGACCCAGGGGATGTGGAATGCTCTCCAGTCGTGGACCGTTCCAGCACATCTGCAAGAGGGCATCCAGTTTGTCTGCCCCGAGCCGACGGTCTCTCTATCGACCGATGCCTCTCTGATGGGTTGGGGTGCCCATCTGGGGGAGCACAGAGCGCATGGCTTCTGGTCCCCTTGGGAGTCCCAATGCCACATCAGCCTGCTGGAGCTTCGAGCGGTTCGTCTAGCCCTCATCGCCTTCGCTCCGTTTCTACGGGGTCAAGTGGTCCAGGTCCAGACGGACAATACCACGACCATGTACTACCTAAACCGCTAGGGTGGGATGCGCTCCATGCCTCTGTGCAAGGAAGCTCTCCGCATTTGGTCACTCGTGCGCAGCCTGGAGGTGGATCTCCTTACCATCCATGTGGCAGGAGCCTCCAACATTCTGGCCGATGCCCTAAGCCGGATAGGGGCTGCGTCCCACGAGTGGTCTCTCCTGCCGGAGGTAGTACAAGATCTGTTCTCCCACTGGGGCATGCCTCAGGTGGACCTGTTTGCCTCCAGGGAGAATGCGAAGCTGAGACTGTCTCATGCCCGCCCCCCTCAGCAGGACTCACTGCAGGGGGATGCCTTCTCGAGGCCGTGGACCCCGGGCCTCTTCTACGCCTTTCTTCCATTTCCCTTGATCCACAAGGTGCTTCTCAAGGCGAGGAGAGACAAGGCGCAGGTGATTCTGGTAAGCCCAGACTGGCCCCGCCAGTTCTGGTATCCAGATCTCCCGAGGCGGCTTCCAGCCCGTCTGGACCTGATCTCAGTCAATCAGGGGAAGATATTCCATCCGGACCTTCAATCCCTGCACCTGACAGCCTGGTTCCTGAATGGCTAGAGTTCCAGGCCTTGGGTCTTTCTGCGAGGTCCTCAATGTTGTTGAGGCGTCCCGTAAGGAGTCGACCAGAAAATGCTATGCCTTCAAATGGAAGAGATTCTCCATTTGGTGTCAGGGCAAGGGCCTGGACCCTTCCTCCTGCTCCTTGGCAAGCATTCTGGACTACCTGTGGTCCCTTTCTCAGCAAGGGCTTCAGTCGACGACCCTTAAGGTGCACCTGGCAGCCATCTCTGCCTACTGGGCGCGGGCCGGGAAGCAGTCGGTGGCACAGGAGAAGGTGGTCGGGCGCTTTTTCAAAGGCCTTGATCACATATCCCCTTCGGTGCGAGAACCTCCACCTCCGTGGCATCTACTGCTGGTTTTGGCTAAGGTCATGGGGCAAGCCATTCGAACCGATGCACAGGTGTGACATCTCTCACCTGTCGTGGAAGACCGTCTTCTTGGTGGCTATCACGTCAGCCAGAAGGATGGGAGAGCTCCAGGCACTTTCCATTGAGTCTCCTTATCTGGTCTTCCACAGGGACAACGTTGTCCTGTGCCCCCACCCGAAGTTCCTTCCGAAGGTGGTGTCGGAGTTTCACCTTAACCAGGTGTTGACTGTGCCGGTGTTCTACCCCAAACACACCTCGGAGGCCGAATATAGGCTTCATGCTTTGGACCCTAGAAGAGCGCTCACTTATTATAAGGAGCGGATGGCTGAAGTTCGGGGAGAGGTCCGTCAGCTGTTTGTCACCTACGCTGAAGCTGCACTTGGCAGACCTGCAGCCAAGTGGACGATAGGCAGGTGGGTCACCTCCTGCACAGATCTCTGCTATAGGTTGGTGGGCATGGAGCCTCCCAGAGGGATAAGAGCTCATTCTACCCACCATACCGCTGCATCGTTGGCTACTTCCAGGGACGTCCCTATCCAGGAAATCTGCGGGGCTGCTACCTGGAAGTCAGCACACACCTTCATCACCCACTACCATGCCGGAATGCTGGTTTTGGGGCCTTGGTTCTCCAGTCTTTATTTACTAAGTAGGGGGTGTGCGCCTTGCCTCCCTCCTCCCGGAGTACTGCTAGGAGTCTGCGAGACAGTGTGGATGAACAACATATCCATGTCCCTAAATGCAGGTTACTCACCTGTAACAGGAGTTCAGAAGATAAGGTATATGTTGTTCATCCCATATTCTCCAGACTCCCCGGCCCGACGCACAACCTCGCTTCCAGCGGGCTAGATCTGGCGTCATGGGGCGGAGCCAAGAGTTTTACCACCCGGGTGGGTGGGAGGAGCCAGCTTGAAGACCTTCCGGCAAGACTTAAAGCGGCAAGGAACCTGCCAGACAGTGTGGATGAACAACATATACCATTCCTAGAACTCCTGTTACAGGTGAGCAACCTGTATTTCTACTACCTTGTACTACAGATCGCAGCTCCTCCGGACCCTGGAGAGGACCCTTCAGCTGTTTCTCTCCCTGGGCATCACTGTCCACCTGCCCAAGTCTGTCTTAATTCCGTCCCAGAGACTACAGTATATAGTGGAGGTCCTAGACTTGATGCAAAGCTTTACTGCCTCTCAACAGGGTGAAGTGTCTCATTGACCGGGCTCAAGAGGTCGCCCAGAGCCGTTATGTTCCTGTGAGGTTATACCTGAGGCTATTAGGACATATGGCTGTGGCTCTTGCCATGGCACCCTTGGCCAGACTGCACATGCAATTGCTTCAGTGGACACTCGGGGTACAATGGGACCAACGCACAAATAGCTTAGAACAGCTGGTGCTGGTCTCCTCCCCAGTCCGCAAGGTGCTCCAGTGGTGGATGGCCCTCCAGAACCTGTTATGAGGGGTTCCATTCTAAATCTCCTATCCCTAGCAGATCCTCACCACAGATGCCTTGGGCTCGGGCTGGGCAATGCACCTGAGTCCGTTTCAGACTTAGGGGAGATGGTCCCAGATCAAGATGTCTCTGCATGTCAATGTTCTGGAGATGCGGGCAGTCCTGTATGTCATGCAGGCCTTTCAGGACCATCTCCTTCCGGGTCAACTATTGATCCAGTCAGACAACCTTTGTGTTGACAGCTACGTCAGCAAGCAAGGGGGAATGCATTCGTACCCTTTGTGAAGGTAGGCCATAAGAGTCTGGCACTGGGCACTGGACCATAGTCTGATACTCGAAGCGATCCATGTCCCAGGTGTGCTAAACACCCTGGCAAGACAGCCTCAGCCAGATGCAGTCCAGCGTCCACGAGTGAGGACTTCTCTCATCCATTGCAGAAGATCTGTTTGACAGATGGGATCATCCAGAATTGGACCTTTTTGCGTCCCCACTCAACCCAAAACTGCCCAGTTTCTGCTCGCTAGATCCAGGGCTGGAGTTTTCTGGTGAGATGTGTTGTCCCTCTTCTGGAGTGGGAGGTTCCTTTACACCTTCTCTCCATTTCCTCTGATTCAGAGGGTGCTAATCAAGCTGCAAATGGAGGGGGCCAGCATGATTCTGTTCTCTCCCTTCTGGCCATGACAGGTATGGTTTCCATTACTGCAACAGTTAGCGGAGGAACCGACTGTTCCTCTGCCCATTTGCAGGGATCTGCTGACACAGGCCCAGGGGACCCTGGTCCATCCAAACCTCAAGTTCCTTGGTCTGCATACCTAGTTCCTGAGGACATAGACATCACCCGATTTGGGGTATCTCAGAAGGTGGCGGATGTCCTCTTGCCAGCACGGAAACCCTCCACCAGAGCCACTTACTCCATGAAGTGGAAGAGGTTTGCCATCTGGTCTGACAGGCATCATCTGGACCCATTCACCTGTCCGATGAGCCAGATTCTGGATTTCTTGCTCTTCCTGTTGGATTCAAGTCACCAGTAGTCCTCCCTCAAGGTGCACCTTTTGGCTATTTGGGTCTTTCATGTGCCCATGGGAGGTGGTACCGTGGCTCAGTTAGATGTGTCCTGTACCTTTATCAAGGGCATCCTGCACCGGAAACCTCCAGTCTATTCCCTCGTCCTGGCTTGGGATTTGAATTTTGTTTTGGGAAGTTGACCCTGTCTCCATTTTAGCCAGCCGTGACTTGCGATCTGTGCTTTCTGTCTTGGAAAACGTTATTTTTGGTTGCTTTTACTTCTGCTCGGAGGATTTCCAATTTCCAGGCTCTCTGGTGTGAAGAGCCTTATTTGATTTTTCACAGACAGGGTGTCTTTGCGCATGAATCCTAAGTTTCTCCCCAAGGTGGTGTCTGAGTTTACATAGAAACCTAGACTTTGACGACAGGTAAGGACTGCTTGGTCCACCCAGTCTGCCCATTTCAAACAACATGAAGTCTTGCTATATTATGACTTATGCAGTTTGTCCCACCATTAGAACTGCTCCGGAGGTGAAAGAGTTAACTTCCATGCAGTGCATGGAACTTAGAGCGCGAGCTCAGTTAAGAAAGCTCTGTCAGGGTTATTTCAAACCGAAACCGTCAGATTCTTTACTCCGCCTCACTGAACAGTCGCTCCGGAGATTCCTCCTGCTGCTCGGTTAATTTTCTCGGTTTAAAGAGTTTTTTTCTTGGTTAAATTCAACCGTGATCATCATTATTTTAACCGCAAACCGATCGGTTCAAACTCTGTCTATGGTATTGTAAGTAATAGATAGGTTTTTTGTGTGGAACTTGTAAATGTTAATCGGTTTGATTTGAACCGATCAGATTGTATTAAAACATCATTTTGAAGCATTTTAAAGCTTGTTAGAGTGCGGTTCCCGGTTCTTATCGGTTCTGAAAAAAACGGATTTCATTACGGTTTTTTCCTTGCCAAGGAGCTGGAGCAGGTGGCTGCTGATGGTATTGAGGTATCTAAGGTGCAATTTCATGCTGCAGTGGATTCTAATGATGTATCCTCTGGAGTCATGGCTACATCTGTGGCTTTTCGTAGATTGGCTTGGCTCAGGTGTACTACTTTGTCACAGGATACCCAGTCTAAGGCTATGGATTTTCCTAGGGTTGGAAATTTCTGTTTGGGGAGCAGACAGAGAATTATATGAAGAAAATGGATGAATATAGAACCACTTATAGGAGTGCATAGCCAAGGAACGGCAAGCCACTCCTCAGAGGCAGCCTCTAGGGTAGGGGCAGGCCTTTCACAGGCCTTTTACCAGACCCAGGCCTCCTCTTCAGCTTATGTTCAGAGGGGGTTCTTCAGAGGGAGAGGCAGACGGGGTACAAGCAGGCCTGCTCCCACCCTCAGCCTAAAGCCCCTGCCAAACAGGCACCTGATGGGATGCCCAGGGCCGGCTCTCCATTACCTGTAGGGGGGCAGGCTGGCTTACTTTTCCAGGACTGGGAGTCTTTAACATCAGACAAGTGGGTCCTGGAAGTAGTGAGCAGGGTCTGGTTCTCAGCTTCAAAAATTTCCAAAGATGAGAATCAGATCTTTCCACCTGCAAACCCTTTAGAGACTCTTGCCTTGGAAACAGAAGTCTCAACCCTCCTGGCTCTCAGAGCTGTAGAAAGGGTTTCTCCCCTACACCAGGGCAAGGGTCTGTACTCCAGATACTTCCTTACCCCAAAAAAGACAGGAGAGTGGCGGCCCATCCTGGACATCTGAACAAGCACCTTTTAAAACCAAAATTCAAAATGGTGACTCTGGGAATGATTCTACCCTCCCTAAGGCCAGGGGACTGGCTAGCTTCCCTGGACCTCAAGGATGCCTACTTCCATGTTCTTATCAGAAGCTCCCACCGAAAGTACCTCAGATTCGAACTGCCCTCAGGCCATTATCAGTTCAGAGCAATGCCCTTGGCCTTACCTCTGCCCCAAGGGTATTCACAAAATGTCTGGCAGTAGCAGTTGCTCATTTAAGAAGGCAAAGATTGCCATCTTTCCCTACCTGGACGACTGGCTCATTGTGGGTCAGTCTCCAGACCAGGTCAAATCACACCTGCAAGTTACCCAGCAGCTGCTTACCTCTCTGGGCTTTCTTCTCAATCTTCCAAAGTCGGTTCTGGAACCTGTCCAGGTACTCACCTTTATAGGTGCAGAACTGGACACAAAGCAGGCCAGAGCCTTCCTTCCCCTAGAAAGGGTAAGGACCCTGGTGGCCCTGGCCTCGTCCTTCACTCTGCAGGTCTCTCGACCAGCAAGGCATTTCCTGCAGCTCCTAGGGCACATGGCTGCGTCCACAGCTGTAGTGCAAGGAGCAAGATTTCAGATGAGGGACATTCAGTTCCATTTGAGAGCCTTCTGGTCTCAAAGAAGAGATTCCCTATCCAAGTTAATCCCAGTGACCCTGATCCAGGCCCTTCAGTGGTGGCAGGATCAGAGCAATTTGAGACAAGGGGTGCCCTTCATCCCTCTGTCTCACTCCTTGAACCTTACTACAGATGCGTCCCTCTTGGGATGGGGAGCTCACATGGGCGACCTCTCCACCCAGGGGTTGTGGTCACCTCAGGAATCTCTGCTCCACATCAATCTGTTGGAACTCAGAGCTGTTTTTCTAGCACTTCAGGTTTTTTGTGCATCTGTTCAGAATAAGGTGGTACAGGTCAGAACAGACAACACCACTACAATGTGGTACATCAACAAACAAGGGGGCACTCGGTCTTCGGCCTTGTGCACCGGCGATGAAGTTGTGGTCTCTGGCTTATTCCCTGAACACTTCCCTCATAGCAGTTCACCTCCCAGGCAAGGACAATGTCCTGGCAGATGCTCTCAGCAGGATTTCCCAGGGCCATCACGAATGGTCTCTGGATCCCCTAGTACTGGGGATAGTTTTTGCCAGATGGGGCACTCCTCAGATAGATCTTTTTGCAGCCCCAGACAATCATCAACTTCCACTTTTTTGTTGCAGGCCCCCAGTGTTGGGCTCAGTCCCCCTGGATGCCTTTCTCCTCGATTGGGAAGGGAAGTTTCTCTATGCCTTCCCCCTTCCTCTCCTGTTCAAGGTGCTAGTCAAATCAGGTCTCAGCCCTGCAAGATGATCCTGATTGCTCCAGACTGGGCCAGGCAGCCCTGGTACCCGCTCCTTCTGTCCTTAGCAGTCCATCTTCCCCTGTGTCTCCCCAGGAACCACTATCTGTTAACCTGTGCTCAGGGGAGAGTCTGGTATCCGAATCTCAAATCCCTCAACCTCAAGGCCTGGCTCTTGAGGAGTTAGAGTTTGCTGATCTGCAACTTTCTCAGGGCGTTCTCAAAATCTTGAAAGCTTCTAGGAAGCCTTCCACCAGGGCTACCTATAACTCCCAAGTGGAGAAGGTTTTCCATATGGTGTTCTGGGAAGCATATTTCCCCGGAATCTGCTGATTTACCCACTGTTTTGGACTATATGGTCCATCTTAATTCTTTGGGACTGAGACCAGCTACCCTGAAAGTGCATTTGGCAGCTGTCTCTGCTTTCATTTCAGCAGGGAAGCCCTCTTCCCTTTCTGCTCACCCTGTATTTTCCAAGTTTTTTAAGGGATTGCTTCCTACAATCCTCCATTCAGGGACCCTGCCCCTGCCTGGGATCTTAATGTTTGCATTGCTCAGCTGATGCAACCCCTTTGAACCTCTGTCTTGGCAGAGCTTAAGTATTGACTTGGAAAACTGTATTCTAGTAGCCATCACTTCTGCCAGGCGCATAAGTGAGTTACAGGCTTTATCAGTGGAGACTGACTTTATTTCCTTTCACAGGGATAAGGTGGTCCTCAGGACTAACAGGAAGTTTTTGCCTAAGGTGGTTTCGGTTTCCACCTTAACCAATCTATTTCACTTCCAGTGTTCTTCACTGACCGTTCCTCCTCTGGTGAGAGGAGGGCACAGCTTAGATGTTAAGAGGGCCGTGAGTTACTACATAGAGCTGCGAACAAGGGTCTGCAGGTTTGACTCCTCCAACTATTTCTCACTTATGGTGAGGTTGGGAAAGGGAGACCTGCCACTAAGAGATCCATTGCTAGGTGGATTGTCTCTTGTATCCAATTTTGCTATCAAAAGCTGGGTAAGGTTCCCCCTTCAGGCCTGAGGGCTCACTCTACTAGAGGTACAGCTGCGTCTCTAGCTGCTGCCAGAGACATCCCTATCTTAGAGATATGTCAAGCAGCTACTTGGAAAACAGTACACACTTTCACCAAGCATTACTCCCTGGATATCCAGGCCAGGAGGGATGCTCGGTTTGGCACAGCCGTGCTTCAGAGCCTATTCCCTAAGTAGGTTCTGTCCCTCCTCCTTGGAGGTACTGCTGTGTAGTCTGCATTAGTCATAATATAGCAAGACTTCATGTTGTTTGAAGAAAAAATTACTCACCTTAGTAATGTTGTTTCTTCTAATGGAGTCTTGCTATATTATGACCTCCGCCCCAGCCTGCCCCTCTCAGAACTTCTACTTTGGGTATGGGGCGGGCAGTTCACTGTTGGCACTTATTGATGCCCCTTTTATGTTTTCCACCCCTTCTTGTTGGGGTGTTTGGGTGTTGTGTTTTATTTATTTTATCTTATTTTTTTCTGGTCCCCTGACTTGAGTCTTGGTGTTGGGACCAGAAAAATGTGTGAATATTTTAGTAACCAGTTGGCTAGTGTAGGTTACAGCTTCCACACAGAGCCTTAGTGAGTTTTGCTCGTAAAGATCTGACGGTTTCGGTTTGAAATAACCCTGACAGAGCTTTCTTAATTGAGCTCGAGCTCTAAGTTCCATGCACTGCATGGAAGTTAACTCTTTCACCTCCGGAGCAGTTCTAATGGTGGGACAAACTGCATAAGTCATAATATAGCAAGACTCCATTAGAAGAAACAACATTACTAAGGTGAGTAATTTTTTCTTCCCTACCTATTGGATAAGCTGCAGGTCCTAGTTAACCAACAGCCTACTTCCTCCTACCCCCCCCCCACCAGAATTGCCTTCTGTCTGTCCCATGCATTCTGGAATTCCCCCACTGTTTTTGACCCCACGACCTCCTTAGGAAGGCGGTTACATGCGTCCACCACACTCTCCATGAAAAAATACTTCCTCACGTTGCCCCTGATCCATCTCCCCACTATCTTCAAATTGTGTCCCCTGTTTCTTGCACGTCTCTCTTTCTGAAATATACTACCCTCTTGGACTTTGTTGATTCCCTTCAGGTGCTTGAAAATTTCTATCATGTCCCCCGCGCCTTTCCTTGAGGGTATACATATTAAGCTCCTTTAGTCTCTCTTCTTATGGCTTCTGGTGCAGACCCTGCATCATTTTAATTGCCCTCCTCTGGACTGCCTCCATCCTGTCTATGTCCTTGTGGAGTCGGGATCTCCAGAACTGCACGCAGTACTCCAGATGGGGTCTCACCAACTGTCTGTACAGAGGG